>OZ022333.1:21501695-22101695 GCA_963989225.1 Dromius quadrimaculatus
CAAAAAGATATTGGCTCGTTGATCAACAAAAATTTTGGCCGTTTTTAATTTTTCCTGAAAATACTATAAGTACCAAAAATATGAGACCCCCGGAAGGCACTCGTACTTATGAATATCTATCGAATGTAAGAAATTTCATAAAAATTCATCAATAGATACGACCTGTAGAAGAGCGCAAAAAAGGGATTACCCTATAGTCAGAGAATTAAGCCTTTTAGTATATAGTAACTAGCGCTTGGCCTGCTACGCAGGCCTAAGCCCTAGGCTTCGCAGCTCGATATGTGAACCGCCTCCGGCAAAAATTCTGTCTTTATAAGATAAATTCAAAATATATTTTTAGCCCACAAAATCCTCCTGCTCCCTATTATATTTGTGCATTTCTCCTTACTCGTGATTTCACTATTTTTTATTGACAATTCTCAATATTATCTCATGTATTCATCAATCGGATAAATTGATTCCAATTCTTCTACGAATTACAGAGTCTGAATTCAGAACGTCACAGGAAGATAACAGGATTTCCAATCAAGCCTTTCCTAGGTCATTGTCAAAGTTTTGTAGTGAAATAACAAAGTTTTCTATTCAGCAAGGCTACCTCCTTGAAAGAATTCCTTTTTTTGTGGAATGTTCTTTATACTTCCAGTAATAATTTCACAGCTCACGCACTTTACTTGACCAATGTGTTCGCGAAACATAATTCTCATCCATTTAATCATCACTCTGAAACTCACAAACATCATATTTCTCTACTCTTCAGCTGAAACTACTATATTCATAAGAATCATAATGTTTCTTGACTGTAGGAAAAAGTGACGAATGCAAAAAAAGCTCTGGTTTCAGCCATAAAATTTTTTTATTGATCAATCCACATCTATCAGATTCGGTACCACTCAAGCCACCTTCGGAAGTTTGATGAAAACAATTCAGACAGAAAAATACATCACTTACGGATTGTTGAATTATTCATGAGAAAAAATTATCAATAAAATAGTGAGAAATGACGTACAGCAATCAAAATATGTCCAAAAAGCATATAATTACGGTAATTGAGTTGAATCTTGGAATGAGTTACATGAAACTTCGTGTTTTCCAATTAATAGTTACAAGAATAATAGTTCTTCTACTTTTTATCATCAATAAGAAAACACGTCCACATTTGTAACTTAATTCTTACTCATGAATTTCGAATTAGCTGCAATAGTTATATACTATTTTCATATATTTCTATTGCTGTATGTCATTTCTTTTTATTCCATGTATCTATTCTTTTTTGCTCAGATATTATTCAACAATATATCGGTGATGTATTTCTCTGTCTAAATTGTATTCATATAACTTCTCAAGTGCAGCCAAAGAAATTTGCCTTCATTTATTATAATATCCATGTTCCTGTGAAATTGAGATATTACTTGTATCAAAGCAATGCAGCATGTTTCTGGAGTTTTTCTGTGATAAGTATGAATTCAGCACGTTGAATTTCTAATAATTTTCATACAGAATTTATTTTCAATAAAACATATGTAAAGATTTTTTTTTATTTTCTAATTCTAGTCAATTCTTTCCGGGAGCATAGATACTGTCAATTGATTGGGATGTTTGTATTCGATAGATACAAAATAATGCTCCATTCAGTCATAGGTGTATCTGATTACACATATGTTCAGCAAGAACCACGTGAAGGTAGAAGCATATTTCTTGCCGGGAGAGGATGGGAGTCAAAGGATTTTTAGGTGGAGGAGACATAGAGACAAATTCAGTAATCTTACTATGTGATTAATCTTTCTCATATATATTTTAACTGTTCTTCTATATTCATCGTTCTTTTATACAATAAATTCTAGAGACATAAGGTTCAGTTTTCGAGGGCGAGACCTCGCACCGTTCCAAAATGTCCTAATTAGACGTAATCTTCCCAAAATATTTTGATGTTCCAAACTTTGAGACCGTAAATATATTTGCTGCATTCTATGAAAGATCCATTCGATCATGCTAACGTGATAACTAATAAGAACATAAAAAGAGATAAGAAGCACATTTTTTACTTAGTCTGAATTCAAAAGTTGTTTATTTTCCTTGTTATAATAAAAAGAGAAGTTGAAATTCATGGCACGTTTTAACATTTTTGATTCGTATAGTTCACATTATAATTTAGTATGTAAGCTATGATATACTCAAAATTATTTGAATGAGAATCGCCTATTGAAACAATTCTAAGAAATGTCAAATTTATCCTCTATATGAGCTATGTGGATTATCATTATCTTTCATTAAGATGTATAAGCTATATTATATTGATCTATGCATAACTGTGAAGTAGGCAAGAACAGTTTCAAAAGTAAAGACGTACATATTCAACTTTGCTTTAGTCATGATGGACATTTGCATTTTGTTTCGTTTTGCACGATAAACTCTATCCCCTGTTCTATTTTATTCCACAATTTATAAGGAAACAACAATTAATAATTTGAATCATGATCCACATTCCCCAATTGAGTTTTTTGAGCTGATTTGATTTCTTCTATTAAGGATGAAGAAGTGGAATGGAAATATTTGTGCATTATAATTTTTATTTTAATTGTGATGAAAAGATTTGATCTAAATGGAATTTTCGGGAGAAAATATACGTCATCAAACTATTTGTTTCAATACTTATATGAAGAGTTGATAAAATAATATTTGTTCATTTTTATTATTTTTATCATATAATATGATTGAAATGAACTCATTCAGTGGATATATCAATTCGTTATGAATAATAGAAAATCTATTAAAAAAATAGTAACGTGAATGAAAACTGATGAATGGTATGAGTAAACATATTCAACTTGGTCTGAAAATATGAGATTTTTTCTTGTTGTACCTGTATGATGGATTCTGTTCTATTTTATTCATATTATAAGAAGAATTTTTTTTTGCAAATTAATAGCACGTCTAAACATATCCTGGTGAAATCTTTCAATTTTAGTTTGTTCAATGTAGATTATGACTGAGCATGAAGGCTAGAGAATATTTAAAATTATTAAAATAGAAATGGTTGATCGGAAAAATTTTGAAAGATATCGGAGTTATTCTCAATATGAGGTACGTGGATTATCTTTTTTTTTTGTTTATTAGAATGCATTAGCTATATCATGTTGATTATTTAGATTATGTACAGTAGGCAAGAACAGATTCGAAAGTGAAAACGTACATATGGAACTTTGCTTTGGTCATGGTGGACATTTGCATTCTGTTTGTTCTGTACGATAAACTCTATCCTCTGTTCTGTTTTACTCCACAGTTTATAGAAGAAAACAGGTGATAATTCAAATCTTAATCCATGTACCTCAATTGAATTTTCAAGCTATATATATATTATATATATATACATATATATATATATATATATAAATATATATATATATATATATATATATATATATATATATATATATATATATATATATATATATATATCTGTTAAATTTAATTAATGTATTTTGATTGGTTTCTTTCCTTCCATTCTATATTTTGTAATATGTGAAATTTAATTGGAGTATTGTATGTATGTGTATAGAACTGCTGCTAGCCTGTGAATATTATCATTTTGGCTCTCATTTAGCATTGCTCTCTTTTTCATACATTTATTCTCCAATAAATACTACACAATTGGTAATGGAATGGACTGGGAAAGTGTAAAAACCATTTGTTCTTGGAAAATACATTCCAAAATTCAAATTATCAATAACATTTTCAATAGATTCAGCAGTAAACTGATAGTTATTTTCTAGATTCAGATAGGAATTTTCTGATAAATAAATATTATTTCAAGTAAATTATTGAAATATTTCTTTGAAAACTATATTTTTTGTTATACCTTGGTTATTTTTATTGTCTTTATCGTTTTCTGGTATTTTAATCTTCAAACTATCAAAAGATCGAACTCGAGACATAGCAACATATAATTGTCCATGTGAAAACACAGGTTTCTCCAAGTTTATTCCCACGAAATCGAAAGTTTGTCCCTGTGATTTATTTATTGTCATTGAAAAAGCCAGTCTTATTGGAAATTGTCTCCGTTTGATTATGAATGGAAGATCTGAGTCTGTTTGTATCAAATCTATTCTTGGTGAAAAGATTCTGGAATGTGCACTTTGACCTGTTAACACTTCTAGGTCTAAATAGTTATTCTTCATTTGTTTCACGATCAATCGTGTTCCATTGCAAAGACCTTTTCTTGGATTCATGTTACGTAGAAGCATAACAATTGCCCCAATTTTCAATGAGAGTTTATGGGGTGGATATCCAGATGGTGTTTGCTTATGTAAGAATTCAATTGGAAAGTTCATATCGTTCTCCCCCTCATATATCGCTGTATCTGCACTATAATATATTTTGGTCTCACCTACAATTTTTGATAATACAAGTTCATTTTGGATCATCGTATCATCATTTTTTGGTGACAAAATAGCTCTGTTCATAAACTTATATATATTTTGAGGCAAAATCATTTCATTTCCGAATATTTCATCGGCTAATGAGCTTTTGACAAGACAGTGGGATGGTATTGTTGCAATCTCCTTAATACCATTTCCAATGTGAAGTAAATATCCAGCAAATTCTTGTTCATTCTTATTTACTCGCATGTTTCGTGTCAAAGATAGTTTTTTGAATAGGGGCCACAATGAACTGCGTAACATTGAAATCTCGATTATCGCTGTTCTATGATTCGAATGTTTGACTATTGGGAGACATTGTCGGAAATCGCCCCCTAGAACAATTACTTTTCCTCCGAAGAGTAATGAATTATCCATTAAATCTTGTAAAACTAAATTGATAGCTTTAAGTGCATATGATGGTGCCATAGTTATTTCATCCCAAATGATAATGCTTGCTTTCCGAATCAATTTTCCTGCATTACTATTTGCTGAGATTTTACATACGCTATCTTCATTTATTGGTACTGGAAGTTTGAACACAGAATGAACTGTTTGACCACCTTTTAATAGAGTTGCCGCAATTCCGGTCCAAGCTACAGCGAGAACTGTATGTCCTTGTCCTCTTAAAATGCTGATAATGGTATTATAAAGAAATGTTTTGCCGGTACCGCCTGGACCATCAATATAAAAGTAACGCTCTTTACAATTATTATCATTTACTGCATTCAAAATAGAATTGGAGATTTCTAATTGTTCAGAGTTAAATTTTTCTGCATTTTGTGCACCTTCGCGTCTTTCCAAATCTCTATCAATTGTACTGTCAAAATCATCTTCGGTGATCTTGACTGGTTCAGGAAGACCAAAATCTTTCAATTGCAATCTATGTACAATTAGAATTTCTTGAATTTTTTGTAAGCATTTGTTTACAGCGACTTGCTTAGAATATTTTCGTGAATAGTCTTCCATCAAATATTCTTTGAAATTTTCCCACAAACGAAGTGCATTTGCTGAAGTATGGAAACTGATCAAATATGCAAATAATTCACGTAATTGCTTGGGGAATTTGTCGAGCACAGCTTCTTGTAAGCAATTTTCGCATTCTTCATCATTTTCTAATAATCCTTTTGCGCGTGCTGCTTCCTGATAAGTGTTGTATAATTTACCATCGACAGTTCGTAAATCATCAAAGCTTTTCGCTCCCATAACATTAACTAAGAGTAATCGGAGATGGAATCTCTCTCTATCTTTTGGACTTACAGAAACTATTCTACCAATTACAGGCTTAGTTTCTCTCTGTCTTATTTTCCATACGTTTTGATTGGTGAATACGTAGTATTTTGGAATATCCATATAATTGTATTGTCGTGCTGCAACATCGGTTTGATTCAACAAGAACCAAGCTGTCAATGTTGTATGACGTGTTTTTGCCCGTTCTACGGCTTTCTGTATTTGTGCTGGATGGAATACAACTGTTTGTTGATATTGTAGATGAACTGCCAGATCAAAAACTGCATGTGATTTATCATATAGTTGGTATTCATATAGTCGCCAAATACATTCGACTGGACAAATGTATCTTGTACTTTCATAGCCTTTAATTTCGTCCCAAACGAAATTTTTTTCATTCTCCACTGGTCCCAATTTTATGGTAGCGCAATCATGTCCTTTGCATGAATAATCACATATATATTTTATACTCTTAACTGATGAACATATTTCTACATTAATATGAGTTCTATACTTCTTGCTTAAATATGGATTATACGGAACAATCCACCTGTTGTCTATTTCATATTTGATAGAACCGTTTTTGTGAAAAATGAACATTTTAATATTGTTATTACGTCGTCTGTAAATAGGATATCCATTCACATTTTCAATAGTCTCGTTTCGGAAATCCTTTGGATATTTTTTGGAACATTTATTATCACTCATACATGGCGAGTTTTTATTCAAAATACCACAAGGCCCATGAATCATGTGCGATCTGATTACTTGATATAATTCCTGTTCCTTATCTTCATCAGGTATTTCTGCACTCACAATTGCATCAATATCATCTTTGTTTCGTATTTTGTCATTTTCGTCCAATGTAATTAACAGATGCATATGCGGTAATCCGCGTTTCTGAAATTCTATTACATATTTATAAGCAATTACTTTGCCAAAAATACTTCCTTTGATAATGTCATTCAAAATCGATTTGTTTTTACCATGGAAAACACGTGCGACAAGATCTGGTCGGTCCGAAGCAGTTTGTCCTTCATGTAAGTTTTCTGTAATCTCTTTCCACTTTGGATTGCAAGTAACAGTTATGAAAAGATCAGGTTTACCGAATTCACGAACAATTGCCATGGCGTTCTGATACATTTTTTGCATAAATCGCGGACCGCCTTGAAAAGTTGAGGGTAATATTACCATCGTACCTGGTTTTGCACCTTCGCTGGCTGATTTATTATTGATATGATCCATCAGCCCACTATATAGCTCCACTCTAAGCTTTGGTTGATTCTGTCGAATAAAATTCAAACGTTCAGCCTCTACTTTTACGTAAGCGTCCACAATGTACTGTTGCGTGAGTTTACCAGCTGATAAACACGGATTGAAGACACTACGATCTGCTAAGCGATTTGTATAAAATTGAAGCATGGTCTGTTTCTTAACACCATCTACTTGTTTCATGTTCATTTGCCAACCTTTTTCTCCACGGGGAAACAATAAAGGATACGTCATTGGATCACAATTTTCACTAAACTGATGAATCCTGACACTACCTTTTCCTCTTGGATGTATACAAATATCTCGATCAATTGGTGGTTCGCCATCAGTTGAAGTGAAAACAACAGCAACCTCATTACTCGTTGGTAGATTATATCTCCGTTTGTCTTGTGTACGATCGCTAATAATCCAAAGATTGATTTCTGGTAATGTTTGATTATTCTGTCTAGCCTTCTCAACCTCAATTTGTTCAACTTCTTTTAACATCATGTATGCAGATGCATATGGATTAACTTTTCGTATGAGTTCATCTAGCTTTTGCATTATTTCTGGTTTGCATAATTTGTTGGAATCTTGATCCATCCTTTTTGCCAACGCATCCATTGTATCAATGATGTACAACTGTGCATATTTTTCTGTCTTGCCATTCGATGGGTGAATTGATCCATATGTACTATGATATATTTGACCATGGATTCTAAAAGTATATGGTCCTTTTCCTGGAGGAAGTGCAATCTGCGCTCCCATGGACGCAAAAGCTAAAGCACTATTATAATTCCTAATATGTTCTCTGAAATTTCTGCTATCCGCATTATCACCTATCATCAGTTCTTTCAAATATTCTGGAAAATCCGGAAATATTTCAACTACTAATTTTCCTTTACGACAACAAGTTGTAAATTTCCCGTCCGATGGTTTTTCACAAGCGAAATTTCTTGAGTGACAATTAGAACATAGAGTACTCATTAATCCTAAATAATGTGGTTCAATATTTTCTTCTAGATTTCTTGTAGCCATTTTATAAGTATCTGTTAGTATCTTAGAAGATATACTTCTTCTGTTCTTTATTATTCCATCATTATGAATTAATCTTCTATGCTTTTGCTCATCAATTTTAGATGTTACAATTCTACGTTTATCTTCTCTATTCCTTTTTAATCGTTCTTGCTTTTCTTTTTCTGTTTCTTCTTCAATATACTTCTTGAAAACATCTCTTTTATTTCGTAATCTATCATTACGCTTTTCCGGAATCTCTCTCTCAATATATTTTTTTTCATTATTTCTCAATGTCTGTAGTCTCTTTTCACGTTCAATTCTTGATTCATGACTTAAACTGATATAATTATAATTGGCATGTAATTTTAAACGTTCATTCTTTTCATCTTGATTTTCTGATTGCTTTCTTTTTCTATAATTCTCGTGTAATTTTTGCTGTCTCAATTTAATAGGGAATTTTGATATTTGTCGAGTTCTGAACATATTGATTGCATGAGTTCTAAGTTGTGCGATATCGTAGACTTCATTTTCCGGATCTCGATTCAGTAAAATACTTGAACAGAATGCCATTGCAAATAAACCACAATCGAAACCATTTGTTTGTCTTTGTACTTTCGCAAACCTAATTTGAGGATGATACGGAAATAAACGATCTAAATAATTGCTTGCGTCTTGATGAAGAGTTGTTGAATTCAAACTATCATAGATGGCAACAGATATACCATCATAATAAGCTGTTATCCAATGTCCGATTCTTGAACCAAAATTGCGCAAATGTAGAATTTGAAGATGTTCAGTACCTTCTGGTATTGCATTAATCCTATTTGGAGCCTCTATATAATATGTTGGTTGAGGTCTGTAGTTTGAGAAAGCATGAATCATAGTGAAAAATACGTCGAAATGACTATCTTCTAGATAACCTGAGGGATCCTGTAAAATGTTGTAGTCATGTTCTGTTAGTTCCTGTACCATTCTTAAATTATTATTAACGTTCATATTATTATTCAAACTCATATCTTCTTCATTAGTAATAGTTTGTGTATTGTTTTGTAAAAGTATCTCAGAATCTCTAGATTCCCGATATCTCACCTGTCTTCTTGAACGTTTTGACCTATTTTTCGTCGGCATTGTAGCGTATTTTTGAGCTCAATAAAGAAATTGATTCAATTGACTTCAATTTGAAAATTGTCAAACAAAATTATGAATCTGATACTCTAGTTATTCTGATTTATCAAGTAAATTGATTTCTCACCTTTCAATCCAATATATGACTTTCTCAGTCGATGGTAAATTTGATGATAGTAATTATTCAAAGACTTACTCAGCTCTCCTGAGTGGTTCGCATATGAATGAGTCACAGGATCAAGTTAAAGAATTATTATTCTCCGCATCAAAATCTATAAATAATAAATAAAAATTGTAGCAGTCAGTACTTGGTGAAAATATATTCAAATCAAGTGGATCATCATTTATAAATTATATATAGAGCATGAAGAGTTTCCCAAGGTATAATTTTTTTTAGAGATAATAATTAAATGTTCCTCAGAAAACTATTCTTTCCCTATTATTCCTCTATATATCACGTGGAAGAAGTGAAATATATTCTCTTGATATTTGAATTTTATTCACTTCCTCGCTTTTTTTCCACATTCTATAATTTGTTCATTGAATTGTGTAAAAGTGCGGTACCTCAGAAAATATTATACTTTGGCTGAGCTACTCGTTTTTTCAATATTTTTCTGAGACAACGAAGATTCAGAATGGGGTTAGTTATTGACAAATGAATTTTTTCGCTCATTGCTTCGACAGCAAACAAATTCTGGATAATTTTATGAATTATGCCAATTTTAAGTCATTTTTCTAGTCTCTTTTGCTGTATGTTGTCTAACAACTGAGATACTATGATGAATTCTTCATTCACTCTTTAATATATTTCTATAACATTTATATTCAATTTACAATTTTACATATTTTTAATGTATCAAAAAGACATACACAAACATCCACGTCTCGGGTGAGTATTGAATCCAAAATACCTAGTAGTGGAGCGGCAAAGATTGCTTGTGTGCTGTCTAAACATGTTTGACTACCGACGCGGTTAACTTACAACTGGAAAATGCCAATCAATAATGGCAGCTCATATCCCAATTATTGTCCAATATTCTGTCGCGTTCTCAAGTTGTGCAAAATTGTAATATATTTTAAACGACTGTAAAGCCATTAACCAGCAAAGCAAAACACTTTCAAAAGGAATGAAAAAGTTTATTTAATCTATTTCAAGATGTAGTGAAGCGCGCTTTCGGTACAGTCGGTTGCTATGAGAACAGTAGATCATCATTCTGATACTGAATTTATGTGCAAAATTTAGAGAAAAATCCAACTGAAGTGCACTTCTGATTCTGTGGATTGTTATATGAATAGTAGGCAATCATTCAGATTCTACAACAGACTGAAATACTTAATTTAAAATCTATGCAAGAAATTGTAAGACTATCAAGTGGAGTACACTTTTGACTCAGTCGATCTCAGTGGAAATAGGATATGAGCATCAAAATAGTACAATTGTCTTGAATACTGACAGCAAACATTTTAGATATAATTGTTTTGGATACGTGCTAGAAATGTTACGATGAAAATAAAACAATAAGAAGAAATATGACATTCTGCGATTTGAAGAAAAATATATATTTTTATAATGTGAGTGATGTATTCTTGGGATTTCAGTCAATTAAATCTTATTTCTTTCCTGCTTTACAGTTCCGGCTGCACTGTAAAGCAGAAAAGAAATAAAATTAGATTGACTGAAATCCGAAGAATACATCACTCACATTATTTACAAATCCAGTCAGCGTCAACCATTTTATCCAATATATTTTTATCTTCAAAATGGTAATTGATAGTAAGAAAATTTGTAGCTTTTCAATTCATCTTCACATTGGTAATAAAAGTATTCTTTATGTTCCATGGTTTTCCAGATATCACATAGAACTCAAATTTTTTGATAAATATTTATCAAAAAAATGAGTTCTGAAAAGTTTTGTCCCTCATTAATCTTCTTGAATGAAAACCATATTTATGAATGATATAAAAAAATACATTACTCTCCCTCTGTACATAGACGGAATATTTTTTTACTTTCAACCAATGCAATTCCTTATGTTCTACATAGAAAAAAGTTATGGTACAATAAAAACAATGTAATGGGAAAAATTAATTGAATTTTGAAATGGAGAGCTTCTTCAACAAGTGAGAATACAGGCATCAGACAAAAATAAAGAAAAATATCTGAAGCTGTTAATTCATGGTACAGAGCCTTTGCATCCAAATTATTGACACTCCTCTGAAACATTGTGTGTGGCTTCATTTTGTCCGACAATTTGACTATCTGCGAAATTGCTGCATTTATCACTAAATATGCGGAAAAGACGTCTATTACATTATTTATTCTATATTATCAGCATCACTTTTATTCCGACATGAATGTTGATGCGTTCAGCGTGACTTTTATCCCCAACATGTCAAAATAACAAGTTTTGTGAGAGTACTAATATTTGGTCAAATATTCCAGCATTGTTAAATAAACATTAGTAAAGTTGAATGGTGATTTTATGTGGTAGAACATATTCTGCATATTTCCAGTCCGTCTTCGAAGATAAGCAAGTTTCTTGAACAAATAATATATTGCCCGACAAAAAAGGTATGCTGTAATGCCAGTCCAAAAATAGAGAAGAAAAATCGGCGTTTCCTATGTTACCTTCGCACATAATAAAATCTGCATTTTAACCAAATATTGTACACTCATTTTAAAATAATTAATAATAATACTCAGAATTCCACGCCCTTTTTTCTATAGTTGAGTCCATAGCGATTTTTCAATCATAAAAATATTTCCATTGCGCATTATACATAGAGATGCAACATTAAAAAAAAATGATTGGAATATATCCATGTAATGCAGTAGCCACACCAACATTTAATGTGGTCAAGTAAGGCGTTATGTGATTATTGACATATTGTCATGACAATGTGTTTATCATCGTATAGCGCCTTAATTATTGACATTAGACGTTAGTGTAGCCCCAGTATAAAATTAAACATACAATTTGAACATATCATTATTGCACAAAAAAAAACACTGATGGGAATCGGAAAATTTGAATGACGATGTTAAAGAAGAAATGTAAGAGAGATGCAAAGGAAAACTTGTTGTAATATTAGAATACTATTAGAAATTTAAAAATTCAAACTTCCAGGAATGAGAACTAACTATTCACTTGCAGATAAACCAATCAACTTTGGAATAACTATTGAAAAAGTTGGCAGTTTTCAGAAAGAAAATCAAATTTTACATAATTATTCACTTTTTTTCAGTCGGAGAAAAAAAGTATTCGTACAATCGTTCGTTGTATGTAGAGCTGAGAATGGACTATCACTAATTAAAGAAGATCATTTAACGTTCTATCTATGATATTATATTGAGCAATACCAGGTGGTCAAAGTATTTCTCTTTAGAAATCAGCTTTAACATACTCTTTGACATCTCCAAAATACTCTTCGTAAATTTCTTTATGAATATGCAAAAGATATTTCATCGGACAATCACACTAATGTGTTCTTTGCATCATTTAAAAACGAAAAAAATCGAAAATTAATGTTAATGTTAATCAGCAAACCAATCTTGTGGAATTGATATTTCGAGGGAGTCGAAATAAAAATATGCAGCATAAGTTATGTCGGACAAAATCACAATTCAACTTCAGTAATGTTTAATTAATAATGTTGAAATATTCGACTGGATATTAAAAGTCTTGCAAAACTTGTAATTTTGACATGTTGGTGATGGGGATAGAGACGAATGCATCAACATTTATGTCGGAATAGATATTGTTTGTGTTTCTCCTTATATAATTCTATAGTTGACCTATGAAAGGGAGTGATGTTTTTAATTTACAATGAATCATGAAATCTACGCATTTTCCGACTGTTCAGTGGGAGATACAGCAGCTTCCAGAATTTTTGCAGATAAAAAAGTTTTTGGACTCTCCAAAATGATGCCTTACTCAGATTATATAGTTAGATACAGCATCACATAACAGATGAATTTAGACAAACGGTGATTACCTTTTATAATACTATAGAAATTCCTACATTAAGTATTGGAAATCATTATTTTTGCACAGATTATTATAAAATGAAGATCATATTTTTCTTCCTCTTCCAATCGTATAAGTAATCAACCACTATTAGAATAGTTACATATATGTAGTATGATTATATAGAAAACCAAATGCTCTTTTTGAGTGTATTGACCTAGTTTTCGTCAGCATTTTAACGAATCATTAATTCTTATTGATGATTTGCTGAATTGAATTCAGGATTTTGAAGCAAACTTTTCAAGGTAAAACTTTGATTGCTCATTGAAAGTTTTATTTTTAATTGAGTGGGATTGAATTACTTCCTTACCTTTTAATGAGATAAACGATTTTCACAATCAAAAATGATCAGGTAATTGTGATTATTTGATGCCTTTCTCACTCGACCCACTTTATAACCTATTTATTAGTGAATTTAGCTCAGAAACTTCTATAGTAGTAGTAGAACCTACAAGTAGAATTGATTTTAGAAGTGGTTCCATAGATAACTATGATTGAAAAAACACGCTCTTAGGTTAGGTCAATATTGCCAGCAAAAATTTGAAATATATAATCATTTTGTCATATTCCTACCTTAATTTTATTGAAACTGTTCAAAAGAGTCTCTCATCCAGTCAACTTCCACATCAAATGAAATCTAATGCGAGATTAGTTCTATCTTTTCAATCAATGAACAACTTTGGAAGTGAATGTCTGGTGCGTCTGGTGTGCACAAGACAAAACTGCAGAGAAAACGCGGGAATGCTACCACTGGTCTTTGTTGGAGTTATGCCACAAGTCAATGAAGTAACTATCATTCAATGTTGCCAAAATTATGAAGTTTCACTTAAAATTATGTTACAATCTATTTTTTCTTTTGATAAAAGACATGTTTGGAAATTCTTCCTTTCTTTCAAGAAAATAAAAGATCACTTGAACATCATCACAACGTGAAAAACTAAAATAGAAGATTGCATTTCACCTGCACGTAAAAAGGAAAGAATTGTTTTAAATTTGTTTTTTTCCAAGGAAAATTCTCACTACCACTTTTATTTGATTTCAAAATATTCAAATCGAGATTGGTTTGACAAGGACTTGACATAATAATGATTTCAAATTTCAATTAATACACAATGTGCGTTGTATGATAGTAAATTTATATACCTACCCCAAATATACTATACCATGTTGTTAAATTGGTTGCTTTCTTTAGGGACTGCGAAATAAGAACCACCTGATCATGTTATAATTCAATAATTATGGTACAAGTGGCAACATTGTTTTGCTGTGTAAGAATGTAGCCGCGAAATATATGAATTCAAATTGTGAATGCCTATATTTATATTGTGCTATATACACTTTACATGAATATCTCCTTAAATTGATTCAAAAGCAACAATCATATCGTATCTTAGAGCTGATGATAAGAGCAGTTCTGTTTCTCGAAACGTTATGGTTCATATGTTTGAATAAATAACCATTTATAATTACTTTGGACCTCTTAGGACCAACTTTCACCTAATCATTGCAACGGATCCTCAAACATTTTTACCAATGGATATTAGTTGATCACTTTGCAATATTAATCTAAATTAAATAAAGTATCATTCATTATTATATCTGTTATAACTTTTTTTTATTTATAAACATGATACAATTCATTCACATGAAGAATAGTGCAATTACATAGTACAATAAAAGATTGACCAAGAAATATGGAATTCTGTGATATCTGGTTTTATAAGAGATCAATTGGATTCACTTCCATATAGCATAAATCTATTCCATCCAATACGGTTACATAAAAGATTTGTTAATATGGTCTTTTTAAATCAATAATATCCACCATTAATCACTGAGTGAGGAGATAATAATAATGATATATATATATATATATATATATATATATATATATATATATATATATATATATATATATATATATATATATGTATATATATATATATAGATATATATATATGTGTACATATATATATATATGTAGGAGTTTGAATTGTAGGATGTCCACTGAAGGGCGTGTTAAATTTAACAAAATGATTTATTAAAAATAAAAATGATTAACACTATTATTATTAAGGTAGATGTAATATAATGAAAGGATTTAACAAAATAACAGCTGAATTCGTCTTCGTCTTTCGTCTGCTCGTCTTGACTTCCTCTAACTGACTGACTGCCGGAATCACTCCGCCACCCTCAGTCACCGTCGCGCCTGCGCATCCCACAGATCGGCCATCCTATTTATCATCCGCCTCGGATGATTCGGAATCTGCACCTGGGTCTGCCCACGGTTTCATGTAATCTGCGGCAGAGGTTGTCAAATTTGGACCATCACCTGAAACTTTAACGACATCGTATCTATTATGAGATTTAACAGATTTTATTTGGTAAGGCCCCAAATATTTAGCATGAAGCTTGAGACCAGGACCAAACTGTGTCCTCTTGATGGATACTAAATCTCCAACTTCATATTGACGTGCTTTCTTTCTTCTTCTGTCGAAATTTCTCTTGTTTTCTTTCTGTATTTTTTGAATTTCTTCTTTGGCTACTCTTCTTATTTCTTCTCGATCATCTTGAAACATTCGAACACTTTCTTCTTCTAGCAATTCTCTTATTCTTATGTCTTCTTTACTTCTCATTTCGACGCCAAACAATAACTTGAATGGAGTATTGTTGATACTTCTCTGGACAGTGCTGTTGATAACTCTTTGAACATTATTAACATGTTTAAACCATTCTGTTGGTTTGTCAATAGATAGTTTCGTTAAAACAGCTATTATTGTTTGATTGATTCTTTCGATCTGGCCATTACCACGGGGTACACCTGTAGTAATCAAAAGATGCTGTATGTTCTCTTCTTGACAATAATTCTTGAAAGCTGCGGAGGTGAACGCTGTCCCTCGGTCAGTGACTATTCTTCTCGGGTTTCCAAAGATTTGTTTTTGTAAGTTGAGTTTCCCCAAAACTTCGTCACTTGTTGTCCCTTTGGTCGGATATACCCACACAAACTTTGTAAATGCGTCAACTACATTAAAAAGATAGTTATAGCTTTTTTTGGTGGATGGTAAAGGACCAAGGTGATCTATATGATATGTTTGTAGTGGTAACTCTTCTTTCATTATAGGTTCTAGAAAACCTTCTTGTTTTCCTCTTTTTGCACTCCCAAGAATGCAATTCACACAGTTTTGCACTACATTCTGTATTTTTTCATTAATATTGGGAATATAAAATTCTCGGTTTATCAAGTCTTGAACTTTTCTTACGGAAAAATGTCCATTTTCGTGTGTTTTCCGTATTATTTCGGTTTGTATACCTTTCGGTACAACTAACAATTCAACGCCGTCGACTTGCTTGTAAAGTAAATTATTCTTCACAACATAAGATTCGTGTGGCCCATGTTCCAAACATTTTAATATCGTCTTGATTTTATCGTCTTTATTTTGCAGCTGGGCGATTTTTGTAGTTAAAATATCTTCATCTTGTAGGAACATAACCGGATTACGAGACAACGCATCGACGTGCTTCATCTGAATTCCAGGTCGGTGAAAAATTTCATAATTGAACTCTTCGAGTAGTAGTGCCCATCGTGCTACACGTGTCACTAAGTCTCGTTTCTCCATCGTCTTAGTAAAGGCTGAACAATCTGTGTATATTTTGAATTTAATGCCTAATAAGTATATTCTGAATTTCTTTAGTGCTTCGATTACAGCTAGAACTTCGAGTTCGTAACTACTATAACGTTTTTCGGCGTCGGTTGTTTTGCGGCTCATAAAATATACAGGGTGTAATTGTTGATCACTACCATCACGTTGAAGTAATACAGCGCCATAACCATGCTGACTGGCATCTGTATGGAGTTCTGTTTCGGCATCAAAGTCAAAAATTTTTAATACAGGCTTCTCGGATAATAAATTCTTTAAAGTTTCGAAGGCATTTTTTTGTGTCGGACCAAACTTGAATACAGCGTCTTTTTTCTTCAAATCACTAAGTGGTTTCGCTATTAGTGAATACTGAGGAATAAATTTCCGAAAGTATCCGGTAAGACCCAGAAAACTTTCAATTTGTTTGATATTCTTTGGTTCAGGATACTTCTTAATTGCTTTGGTTTTTTCGTCTGACGGCATTATCGAATTTTTTGAAATAATATATCCAAGGTAATCAATTTTAGTTTGAAGAAATTTACATTTCTCAAAGTTTATTTGTAGCCCGTATTCAGAACATCGAGACATAACAATCTCTAATCTAGCAATAGCGTGACCATAATCTTTGGCAGGTATGATTAAATCATCTAAATAGCACAAAACAGTTTTATTTGCAATTAAGTCCTTGAAAATATTGTTAATGAACCTCTGGAATACTGCAGGACTATTGCACAGACCAAATGGGGTACGTAAAAATTCAAATTGTCCCACGTGTGTTACGAAGGCTGTGAATCGTTGGCTCTCTTCTGAAACAGGTACATGGAAAAATCCATTTTTTAAATCAAGGGTTGAGAAAATTACTGAATCGCGTAGGTTATCAACTTGTTCCTCAATTAGGGGAAGCGGGTACCTGTCCTTAATTATTTTCTTGTTAATTTTTCTATAATCCACGCATATTCTAGTACTACCGTTTTTCTTTTTAACCAGAACGATCGGACTTGCATAATCCGAACTACTTGGACGAATTATTCCATCTTCTAGCCATTGATCTAATTGCCGTTCAACTTCTTTACGATCTGAATATGGTAGACGTCTAGGCGACTGGTAAACGGGATTATCGTCTGACAATATTATTTTCATTCGTACCTCGGTGTCTTTTGTTTTATTAGGCTCATATTCTTCTATTATTGTTTTGATAATATTTTCCCATCGTTTATCTTCAACATTTAGTTCTGCTCTAGGTTCTTGCTCTATTAAAAATATATCGTTATCGCTATTTAATTTAGTTATCGTAAATTCATTCTCGGTGATCAAAACTTGTGCTTCTTGTAATAATTCTTTTCCAATGAGAACATCGACAGGGATAAATTCATCAGGCACGATGTGGAAATAAGTAGAAAATGTAGACTCATCAATTGTTACATTAGTTGAGAATTTTCCCAAAGTCTCAATTTTGTTATTCCCAATTCCAAAAAAGATGTTAGATTCGTTCTGCATATTCGGAGCACCGAGTTTAAGATAGAGTTTAGCTTTCATTAAGTTAACTGAACTGCCCGTATCGATCAACGCGTCAATTTCTCGATCCAAAATATTGACAAGTTTATGAAAGTCTCGTTTTGCTTTAGCACATGACACCAAACATACTGTATTAGGACTGTCATTAGATTGAGCTTCATTATTAGAATTATTATCGCGGTTTTTTGTACAGTCCATAGATTTATGTCCGAATTGATTACACACAAAACATCTGAAACCTTTAGCTTTATTTGAACAGTCTTTCGATTTGTGTCCAACTTTACCACAATTGAAACAGCGAGTATTATTTGAGTTCGAATCAGCGACTGGTTTTTTAGTAGTATTAAACGAATTATTCAGAGGTTGACTTTTGTGCGATCCGTGATGCGAAGATTTGGATTTTTCTTTCATTTTTTCATAAAGTTTAATTTTCTCCTTAAATTCAACAAAAGTGTTGCACCCGTACAAAATGATCTTATTGGATTCGTAATCTTCAATTCCATCGACAATGTATTCGATTATTACTGATTCGGCTAGATCGGCTCTTTTTCCTATTTCTTTCATACGCAAAATATAATCATGCAAATTTTCAGAAGTTTTTTTCTTTTGTTTATTCAACAACTGATGAATTTCTTTAGTATTCGTCTTACTAGGGAATTCCTTGTTTATCGCGTCTTTAAATTCATTCCATGATTGAAAAATATTTTCTCCTTGTAACCACAATTTCGCAGTGCCATCTAAAAGCTTTTTGGCTAAGACTAATTTATGGGTATCAGTCCATTTAAACAAAATAGCATTCTCTTCAATGTCGTTTAACCATTTCTCTACAGAATAGGTTATATCAGTTCCGGTGAATTTAGGAACAATGTCGACAAGATCTTTTAACGAAAAATTTGTTGTGCATGCAACCTGAGACTGAGATCTCTCCAAAAAATCGCGTTCCCGTTTGACTAAATCCAACTCCCTCCTTAAAAGCTCAATTTCTTCTTCTTTAACTTTTGTACCTTGCGCTTCTTCTTGCTGCTTTTGAGCACCTCGCGTCATTTTATTTCAATAAGCAAAAATAATAATGAAAATGCTTACTTGGTTTCCCGTTGAAAAGATATTATAATTTGACAGAATACTTTTTGCGGAATCCCTGCACAATTGTTGCTGCGTTATCACCTTCTGAGTGCTTCCAAATACTTCTTGCGGAGTCCGTTCTCTTTCTTGGTATCGCTGTGACGTCACTCAACTTGTCTCAACACGTGTGTTGTACTGCGTAACTGCGGCTGCTCTAGAGTTTCACAGGCCGGTATTCACAAATGTTATTGTTTCTAATTTTTCAGTTTATTTAAACACTGTTTGCACACTAAACTGGTTTCTAATCTTTATTCTTTTCTTGATTTTCAGTTTCTTTATCCCACTTCTGAAGTTTGTAGGAGTTTGAATTGTAGGATGTCCACTGAAGGGCGTGTTAAATTTAACAAAATGATTTATTAAAAATAAAAATGATTAACACTATTATTATTAAGGTAGATGTAATATAATGAAAGGATTTAACAAAATAACAGCTGAATTCGTCTTCGTCTTTCGTCTGCTCGTCTTGACTTCCTCTAACTGACTGACTGCCGGAATCACTCCGCCACCCTCAGTCACCGTCGCGCCTGCGCATCCCACATATATATATACATGTATATATATATATATATATATATATACATATATATATATATATATATATATATATATATATATATATATATATATATATATATATATATTATATATATATATATATATATGGTTTATCAAGACAATGGAACAATGCGTTTCACTCGTTTATATGAAAAGATACACAAAAAGTGATGAGAAACTCAACTATACAACAAAATATAAATCCTGGAATGTAATTTAAAAAAAAAAGTGTCACAACAGATAAGTACCAGTGTACAATTGACCACGTAGTTTGTAAACCTAAAATAAATAAAAAAAAAGTGATGAAGACATTTTTACATAAATATCATTTTCATTCCAGTGGCTCTCGAACTATGGATTAATATCATATTTTTTCAAATAGGATAACATTATATCATATCAGGTCATTGAATAGATTTTTTTCTTTCTGAATTCAACCATATAATAATATTATATCCTTACATCGCAAAAAGTTCTTCAAAAATCAATTTATAATTTATTATTTCACTTTATCATAATCTCTGAAGTAGTCTGTGCAAAAATTGAATTATTGTTATAATCTGTCATTCTTCTATGCATTCGTCTAATATTATCATAAAAATGGTAATTTGATCTCCTTTCTAATAATTAATAATATAATACTAATGGTAGCTTAATAGATATCTACTGATTATTTCGATTTATTGATGTGCTACAGTGAGACCCGTCAAAATGCAGTTCAAGTATGCAATTAATTTACTAAAAAATATACGAATAAACCCAGACCAAATCGTGAAGTAATCATGAGACTTAGAAGAAATATAACAAATTCTAGAACATTACGGAAAGAATGCGTGGAAAACAGAAGAATTTAGTCAATACTTGAATATCGAATATAATAAAGGAAGAATCAAATTTATTTATTTCAATGATTAAATGTTTGCGCAAACTACTTGGAAAAATATAATAGAATGAAGAACTCATTTTGAATTAATTTCTATCAAAATTCTCACAATGATAGGGTACAATATTATTATATAGTTGAATTCAGAAAAAAAATCACTATTCAATGGCTCAAAAAAATATTTATGATTCCATTCAAAAAAATATTATATTGATCCATAGTTTGAGTACTACTGTTTTCAATATGATAATATTTTCCTGAATGTGTCCCTTTCTACAAAATATCTATATCAATTTTTTGTGTATCTTTTCATATAAACAAGTAAACTGCACTGTTCCATTATCTTGATACACCCTGTATATATATGGATAAATAAATCAAATATATGTACATATATAAGGGTGGGTCAAGAATAATAACAATCTGTTTCTCCTTAAGTTACCGTAGAAATATCATTCAAAATGATGAAATAAAAATTATGTGTAAGTTTGAGCTAATAATATCAATATTAGGAGGTGCCTCTTCGTGATTTTTGATTTTCCATTTGAATAACACGAGGCAGGAAGTTCTTACAATTTGGAACTTCATTGCGTTCTAACGGATCAGCGTGATGTGAAAATCAATACTCATTCTTGCAGGAAATTGAACAATCTCCAAAAAAGGTCTGATACGATTTTTCGGTAAGTCGACTCGTTTCAAAAATATTCAAGGTTGAAGTTCAATCTTTAAGGTTCATGATGACCTATAATTTTTTAGTATTTTGAGCCTCCATTTCATGATAATAATTGAAGAATATATTGGTCATCGCTCACCATTTTAGGCTAAGCTTTAGCCTCAAATAATTCTCAAACGAGTCGACAGCAAAAAATCATATTGCACCTCTTTTGGAAATCGTTCTATTCTCTACAAGAATATGTATTGATTCCTACAACACGTAACTCCGTCAAAACGTAATAAATTTTCAGAATATTTTTTTTTTTTTTGTATTATTCAAATTAGGAAACAGAAATCACGAAGATGCACGTCTAAATATCAATTTTCTCAAAATTTTTACTTGTCATCATGATTTTATTTCACTTTGAAATTTGCTCAGCAACAGTTTGGCGTTTGGATGATGGGACATGAAAATTCCTTCTGACTTTCAACGGAATATTGCAAGTCTCCAGCTCGAGCAGGTCTCAAAATTTTTATTTTCTCATCAGTTTCAGGTGGCAGATATAATACAGAATTATCCATTGATTAGAAACGTCTGAAACAAAAAATCAAAATACAAAACAATGTATTCAAATAACTTTGGCGAAATTGAATGCACTATACCTTGTAACATCCCGTATAATCACAGGCAAAGTATTACCAGCCATATTGGCATTTGTGATTGATTACTGTTCCACAGAATCAGAGGAAGAGCTAAAATAAAAATGAAGCAGATCAATTTCAAAATAAAGTACAAGTACAGCAGATAATAATTTAGTTCTATAGATATAATTATAAAGTGTGTAGTTCGTGGAACATTGTACCATTATTGGGAACTGTTAGGTGCAGCACAGCACGATTATTTTATATCAGAATAGCTAATTGCCACTTTCTTTTTATTACTGGAGTTAAATAAAATAATTTTATTCAAATCTTTCAACAGTTGTGACAGTGTGCTACTGAAAAATCTGTGCATAACAATAAACATATTGGAATCATTTTAAAAAAAAAAACAAAAATCAGATCATAAAATTACTCTATAATATATTCACGTTCGCTATGCTTTAGAAAATTTGAGCCCTAATAATGCAATTGCATATAGGTCTTTCAAGAAATTAGAAAATATGGCATTTTGTCTACTTACGCATACAAGAGAAAAATAAGCGGTACGGCATCCAGTTTCAGAAATTTCTTTCCTTGCTCATTTTGAAGAAAACAAGTTATTGAAGGATTATTTGATTAACAACACGATCATTTGGGCAGCACACGTCAGCCTACTCTTTTCTTAGAATTGCCACTTCCAGAATTATTCGTAGTGAAATAATTAGAACTCATTGTCTTGATATGAATATTTTAGTCAAGTACACAATCACCTGAAATGCATACTTTTATTCATGCGTTCATTATTCATTGTGTCATCTTTGAGAAACCTGAAAAATGCATAATTGAAAAGAAGTCAAACATAAATAATATCTCTCAATCTGTTGCACTTCCTAATTATGCTATTGATAAATGATAGTTGAAAAATAGATAAATTTAATTCACCTATGAGAAGTTATATTCAGTTGCTTGGTAGAAATTCTACAGCTGAGTTCATAATTCATTTTTGAAATCTGAGAAACAGCAGCACTGCACAAAAACAACAATTTAAAATTATAAATGCTATCAAACAAACAACAACAGTTTGAGGTTAGAAATGACTGACAGTCAATCAGTGATGCCACAAGTTGGTGAAAAAATTATCGTTCAGTGTTGCCAGATTTATTATATTCTCTTTGAATATTACCATTGGAAAGTATTTGAGAATTAGAAAAATTGGAATATCATCTCAACCATTAGAATACATCACATATCGTTCGCTCATCAGTCAATTACACGAAACTATTGATCAAATTCATGTAGATTTAGTATATCTAATAAAATTCACTTAAACATATACCAACTGTCATTTTATCGAGACGCAGTGATCAGAACCGGCTTAGCCATATAGCTAGAGAAGCAAATGCTTAGCGCCATGCGCATTGAAAAATCTGCGCTGAAACGTCTGCGAAACTTTAGAGAAAAATGTTCAAATTAAGATGTGACAATGAAAATGTCCCATCAAAATAATAAAGGGTCTCTAAATAGAATTTGCTGGAGACCGCGCATTGGCTTGATGCGGCACTACCGCAAAAGTTGAAATTACACTAGAGCGAAACAAATTTTGGATGTGAAAAATGTGAATCATTAAAAACTACTTTTGAGCAGTTAAAATGCATCACATGACATTTGCTCATGAGTTTTATACTCTAAATAATTGTTTAAAATCATTCAGACTCAGTAAATTTAATAATATTCACAAATATATTTCTCAACTTGATCTGTCACAGTGACGTGTCAACGACACGGCAAAAAGTCGGATTTACAATAGGACGAAATAAATTATTAGAATCTTTGATCAAAATTATTTAAAATACCTCTTTAACAATTGAATTGCATCACAGGACATTTGCTCATGCATATTAAACATTGAACTGATGTTAAAATTGACGTAAAAATAACAGAAATAATAAAATTTATAAAAATATTTTCGAAATTGAAATGTCAAAATGACGTGTGATTTTGTATACCCGTGTTGAACAGATGACAAAAAGATATTGGCTCGTTGATCAACAAAAATTTTGGCTGTTTTTAATTTTTCCTGAAAATACTATAAGTACCAAAAATATGAGACCCCCGGAAGGCACTCGTCCTTATGAATATCTATCGAATGTAAAAAATTTCATAAAAATTCATCAATAAATACGACCTGTAGAAGAGCGCAAAAAAGTGATTACCCTATAGTCAGAGAATTAAGCCTTTTAGTATATAGTAACTAGCGCTTGGCCTGCTACGCAGGCCTAAGCCCTAGGCTTCGCAGCTCGATATGTGAACCGCCTCCGGCAAAAATTTTGTCTCTATAAGATAAATTCCAAGTATATTTTCAGCCCACAAAATCCTCCTGCTTCATATTATATTTGTGCATTTTTCTCTACTCGTGATTTCACTGTTTTTTATTGACAATTCTCATTATCATATCATGTATTTATCAATCGGATAAATTGATTCCAACTCTTCCACGAATTACAAATTCTGAATTCAAAACTTCACAGCGAGATAACATGTCTGTGCCATGTTTCGCATATTTTCACTCATTGCTTTACTGTTTTCGAATACAAATTAGAGTATTAGTTATAACAACTCATGTAATCCTTCTGTTTTATTCTGACGACATACTAACATCCTTACAATTCGCTTCGCTCGTCAATTTGTATGTAATCACAATCTTTCTTTGCAACTCTCAATATTATTTTGAATAGATATGGTTGATAATGCTGAGTGAAATGATGCATGTACATCTAATATACAGAGTGATCAAAAATGATTGTCTGTGCCGCTTTGTTCTGATTTTTTCTTTGCCGCCTGCTTGAGATAGTGACCTTCAAGTGACAGATGACAGTTCCTCTGAAAACACTATTCTAACCTAATAATTTGGTAGAATAATAATAAATTCTCAATAATCAGTCAAAAATTCAGCTAGCTACTTACCTTTTTATTTATTAAATCAGATTATGGATGAATCCGTCATAAAATATGCAAAATATACGCCACGTCGGTAACGTAGTTTTCAAAATAAATAAATTTATACTAACTTTATTCCATGAAGATAGTTTTGATCATAATGCGAACTTTTGCCTGTCATTTGTCAGACAATCATTATTGATCACTCTGTAGAAAAAGATGGTTACTCCAGGTGAAACAGAGAATATCGAGTGGAAAAGTAAAATAGAATTTTGGTTGAAATTTTGTGTTTTCATCACTTACACCCATTATCCTAAATATTTCTCTCAGGAGAATCATTCAGTTGGTTTCTTCCATGAATTAGCGTATCTGATTTCTGAGCTCAATTGCGAGATTGATAGACCGCCTATTAAGCAGGACTATTTTCTCCGTAGTAACATTCTTCCCTCAAAGAAACTATGCTTCAATAATCTCTTTCAAATTCATCAAACGTTGATAAAATTATTCGAATTGATTCCATTTTTGGGAGAAATAATGAAAAATTCACAAAGAAAATTAGACTATGCCAACAATGAAACAGTTTTTCAGATATAACGTGGCTTTCTCAAGAACTTCCAAGAATGCGGAATAAGTATTATTCTATTGTGACTGTAGAAACATATTTCTTTGGTTCTTTCACCTCATTTACCAAAGTAGTATTCTCTATTTCTCCCAAAGTTATACAATCTGGAGAAATATTCTCTAGAAATATTGACTTCCCAATTCATTATTTTCCAATTTATGATATAACAAATGAATGTAAGATATGTTTACGGAATGAATCATATTGAGTGTAAGCACACCATTTCTTCCAAAACAACGCTGCTAGGGCTTTTACTTCATCAAATACAAAAACATTTAGTATCTATTCTCAACCAATGTCTTATTGATTAGAACTAAAAATTATTATAAATTTGAATTGACATTAATTCTTCCATAATCACCCTGAATAATACACGTATTGTCCGATATGCCAGATAAAAACAGTCCAAGAGCTCTTATGGGACTACGATTCAATCTACCATGCTGGCAAAAATACAGACACGATTTACTCCCAGTAAATATACATAATTTGGACCACACTCTCTAAGAATTGGATCAAGTCATAAGAGCAATAGTATACATATACCATTCGAACAAATCCAATTTGAATCTTCCGTCTGCATACATTTGATAAAAATATTTGATGCACGACTAACAGTTGATGTTAGCCAAGTACAATTCTGTGCTGATGTAAAATTAGTTCGCATTTCTGCCTATCAGAGATCTCTAATCGGAGTCCTATAAGAGCCTTGAGCAGGTCTCAACTAAAATAGACTGTATTTTGATGAAAACAACATTATTCTTATGGTCATTTTGTTTAAGAACTGTCCAAAGATTGTTATGGAACTACAATTCAAGCGTTCTGATTGACTTATATTTGAACTAATTTCACAATAGCACAATAATAGCACTCAGTCTGTCAGTTTCTCGTTAATTATCATGAACAGATTGGTTCAAAGATTGAAATTTGTATCCATTCAGGTAATATGTGAGTATACTCTTTGCTTTTATTTCTTGGATTCAATCACAGCAAAGTTGTTGTGAACTCTGGATTCCTTGTGAGTGAATCATGTTCGTGGCTCAGTCATTCAGAGGACTTGAATCTTAGTGTCGTGAGAGCCCTCGGACTGTTCTTGAAACAAATGAACTATAGTCGAAAGCACTATTGATAACTTCTAACAATTATTCATTGGATTTGATACATTTTCTGCATCGTACTATTTCATACATTGTCACCTATTATACAGAATGATACATTCTTTTGGAATCTATCAAGATCTCATTTTAAATTTGGGACAGTTTTTCTGCCACGGCATTCTGGTATCTGTGAATATATAAAATTTTTTCTTTTCCTAAAGACGAAGTTTTTGCAATTTTGGTCTTTTTATCCAAGCTGAAATGAAATATTTCTTGAAGAATGTCAATCCAATGTTTGTGAATTCAATTCATCAGAACGTGACAACAAATACTTCTCTTGACAACGTTAATGATCATGGAATCCTGCAGCATCTGCTTCTCTTACCGCAAGTTCATGATTTCTGCTTCAGGATCTCTACCGCGGGTGAACAATTCCTCAAGAACCACGTTAACAAAACATAAGTCATCCTTAACACAATAATTATTGTATAAGCTATAAATGTTTCACAGAAAAAAATGCAAATGGGAAATAACTTACGCTCAAATACATCTACAAAACTTTTATTCACATGGAAAAGTTCAATAAAATTAGCTTCCGATAATCTCACTTCTAGACTACGTATACCTCTGCAGCAGTCGATTTGCAATGGTCGACTGACGCATCCGCACAAACAGTCCAGAAGCATAGGCCTTCAAAATGACTGAATCTCTGAGTCTTATAATCAGTACCCTGATCTTAAATTCCGATTCACAATGATTGTATTTCAATATTTTGATGTATATCTAGTCTACATCTATTGGAATGGAGATGAACTATTATTCTGGCTTCATTCAGTAAATCAACAATAGATTATTGTTCAGTCAAAAAACGTATTCTAAATCCAATATCTTATCATATTTTTAGTGTGTGGATACAAAGATATATGTTTATGTACAAATTGAGACGAATAATATTTGAAAAGCCATAATAGTCCAGTCAAAATAGACATTCACCCTTGCATAGATTCCCAAGAAGCTGAAAATTATCATGAACTTTAGGGATACCATTATGATAAAGTTGTGGTAAGTCTCCATTGATCCTATGTGTGCAAAAAATTTTATGCGAGGTCAAAGTTCGTAGTAATGGGTTTTTCGGATTTTGCAACGAAATTGTCAGTTTTATGATAGGAATAGCTCAGACAAAAATTATAGATCTTCCAATTCTCTACAAAAAGGGTGCTCACACTTTTTTCTCAAGGTTTACTATTTCTGAGAAAATGCCATTCTACAGCTTTATTCTTCATGACATGCACACGTTTCCACGCCACCTATGAGGTAGTGTACTTGGCGTGTATTTTTCGTCGTGGCTTTTCCGGTAGTCCTATTCCACGGTCTTCATATTGAAGTTCAATATAATATTAAGTCTTGTTATTCAACTGCTTCTTATTATTCCTCATCTTCCTGAGTTGACATAAATTGTTCCAACGGCGATAAATCAGTTGTTTCATCGTTGATGTAGGAATCATCTTCTGTTAGAGACTCAGTAATTGAACACGACTGGTCTTTACAACTGGTGCATGCTGGTGAACAAAGTAAGCCTATTGTTTTGAAGTTGCATTTCGAATTACATCCCATTTTGCAGTTAAAAAAAATTGTATTGGAGAGCTTTTCTGGTGCAGGTGAAAGTAGAGTGTGGATTGGTTGCAATACATCATCAATTAGCTCCCATCCCCATTCTTCTGGGCTTAGCTGATTACCAAGCCATCCATGAACTCGATAAAAATGTTGATGAGCAGAAGCCAAGGTTAGAGGAAGACAACCCAATTGAACACCGTTTTTATTGCGTGTATGTTTTGCAAAAGATACGTAGCGTAATTTATCTTTGCAAATAATTTAAAGTAAGTATCAGACGGACACATGTACATAGGCAGCGTAATCATGCATATTATTGAAAATATAACTCTAGAATGGCTTTTTCTCAGAAATGGCAAATCTTGGGAAAAAAAGTGTCAGCACTATTTTGGTGGAGAATTGGAAGATCTATAATTTTTGTCCAAGCTATTTCTATCATAAAACTGACAATTTCGTAAAAAATTTGAAAAACCCATTTCTATTAGCTTTGACCTCGAATAAAATTTTTTGCACACATGAGATCGATTGGGACTTCTCACAACTTCATCATAATGGTATCCCTAACGTTCATGCCAATTTTCAGCTTCTTAGGAACTTATGCAAGGGTATCCGTATTTTTAGGGCTAACTTGACCGGACTATAAATAGTCGGATAGAATTAGCATATCTTAAAGGTAAGTAATTGCTATTATTTATTTTTCAGTTCATAACATGACAGATAACATATCCCATTTGTCATTTTTTGCCATTTTTTCGAATTCATAACTTGTATTATATTTGTTATTTAGACTTCAAATTCTGACAGAATGTGGGTAAAGAATGATTCTAACATATGCATCGAATTTTCAGAAGATTAACTGTGAACTTTTGAAGATATGTTGAAAAAACTAAAAGAAGGCTCTTCCGGAAAACGGCCATTGAGAAGTTGTTAGATAACGTACTCTAATTTTACAAAAAGCTTTTATTTTTTCAAGAAATACTCTAAAATGTACCCGAATGGCGTTCCTTTTGAGCAAGTGAGAGTGTGACGCCATCTAGTTACTTTGTAGAGTAACTCTTGACAAAGGAAATGCAATCTGTGAAATTGATTTCTGTTGGCTAACCATTTTTTAGGGCCGTTTTTCGGCAGGGCCTTTTTTTAGTTTTTTCAACATTTCTTGAAAAGTTCAAATCGATCTTCTTAGAAATTTGATGCGTATGTTAGAAGCTACTCTACCCACATTCTGTTGAAATTTTAAGTCACAATAACAGATACAATGCAAGTTATGAATTTCCGAAAAAATGGCAAACTAATTACGATTTTTGCAATCAACCCAAAAGCAGCTGGACTAATCAAAATTCAAGAGAACTTATTCGATCCGTCTTTCTATTGCGTACGTTTTTCAGTGGAACACTATTTTCCGTCAGATGCGTGGTTTTTTAGTGAAACGCAAAAAACCGTTTTTGGCAGTTTTTGACCTTTTTTTGACAGCCTTTCTGACATTGTAGCCGCGTACTAATGAAATATGTTATTTGTCACGTTATGAACTAACAAATACAGAAAAATAGATTCCAAATTATCAATTTTCTTGATTTTAGCATATATTTGCGCTAATTCTGCCCGACTTAAATCTCATCATCATTAACCAGAATGACAGACCTATATAAAAATTGATGAGCTGAATCTAATTCTGAGATCTAGCTCATATATGTCTATTACTGCAAGGGTCGTATCTAAAAGTTATAAAAATTTGATTCTAAAATCTGTCACTACGGGCAGTGATGCGCGTCCTAACTTCTAGTTTCTGATTTCATGGTCTTTGCAGTATATTTGTCCATGTCCTTATCAAAAACTGATCCATTAATTTGACACGTTCAAATGGAATAAAACGTACAATATTATTATTAAAAATTCCTACAAGAAGAGTATCTTTTGGAAAAAATATTTGTCGGAGTACATATTTCTCTGTTTGTTTTGTACAACAATTAACTTTTGATTCCAACAATCACACTCTAGTACCTGGTGTTTACCTCGAAATGGGGTACTCCACTTCTATCAAAATTTGAGAAATTTTCATGAAAATATGAGAATATGGCATGAATAATAGGTATAAGTGATGAAAATGATATTGAATATTGCTCCGTTTTAATGAAAAGACGATTTAATACTTATATGACGTCATGATGACGTCTAAAAGTCTATTGTGGTCCTCAAACAGTGGACTTCATAGGTGTACAAATTCCTACAAGATTTGTTCATATTCATAAAAAAATATTGTTGCGTTGCAATTTGATGTACTCATAAATTATTGGAATCGTATCGAAATAGTTGAAATATGTATCATCTCTATTCTTCGGATGCTGTTTAGAAACATTTTGAGAGGCCTCCAAGTCTCACAGGCATGCGCATTGAGTAAATCAAGCTTCAAACTACTGGTATTGTTTGGTCAAAAGAAACGTGATTTTCATAAGTGAATTTGATAACTGTATAATTTATTTAGCTCGTGTTCTTACTGACAATAATAAGAATAATTTAGATGATGTCAAATAAGCTAAACACTATCGCCACCTATTTTACTTTACGTCAATATTCTCAAAATGTTTGATGATGAATGAGACGTACCGTTTGAGTGACACAAGAGACTTCTGGATGCCACGGATGATTTTTAAAATTGAAAAAAAAAAAATTTCTAAAGTACTACGAGATTGTTTTGAATCGCATTTTCACTGATACTTTTATTTATTCATGTCCTATCAGATAAGAGAATGGAAAAAGAAACAGTGGAAAACATTAGCTCATGAAAAGAATAAAAATTAGAGCCCAGAATATTAGATGACAGAAACTTTAGATCCAGACAGGGAGTACCGGGAGAGAGCACTCAATGTTAAAAATTATGCGCATGTAAATAGTTGCGCCCCTTGCTACCTGAGGTCTCTGATAGCTATGTTACCATGGCTCCCAATCAATGACGTCATTGCTCCCAATCTAAATTTATTTTTTGAGGTTAAGTACTATAAATTGAAAGACGTCAATATTTTTTTCAAACAAAAATACATATATTATAAATGTTTGTACATGTAAACCAATCTCATTGACAATATATATATATACAAATATCAGGTTTTGAGATATAAAGTTACTTTATGCATAAAGTGTGATCCAATTGTAATGAACAAATTCGCAGTTATAAAGTTCATTTAAAATTTCTATTAAAAACGTTACAAATCAATAACTTTGTATAATGTATTTTTGTAAAATATCTTCACTAACTGCGTGGATCATACCTTAAAATAAAATCACTTTTTACAGTATTGCAATACATTGAATAGGTACCAAACTCAAAATTAAATAAAGTCATTTCATGCATTAGGTTTGACCCAGCTCTGAAGTTATTTGGTAAATTAGTAATTTGAACTAAAAAGCCATGAATCAATTACTTTAAAGTGTCTATTTTCAAAAAATGTTTTTTTAATTACTGTGAGTCATACTTCATGTTGAAATTACTTTTTACAGTATTTCAACTCCATTGTGAACAGGACTAAAGAAATACTGTATACAAATGTTCAGAAGAATTTAAAGTTATTCTAATACACAATATCAAAATCAATAGCCATATTCTCAAAGGAGTTCATACTAACCAACAATTCTGGATTAGTGAATTCTCTTCTATTTTAATTCAATCTTGAATCACTTATGGTGATATGACGGCAGTAGATATGAACTAGAATGAGTTTTAATAACAAAACTGGAAATATTAGGACCAAAATCACTAATCCAAGATTGTAGACTAGTTCAAATGATTTGAGATGTGTGATTAATTGAAGAAATCAATGGAAAAAATAGAAAAATATTCTAGAAGTATTATTATAGAATAATCACTGAATTCTTCAAATATACTTTGAGCTAAAGTGACGTTTTGCATAGTTTTCACTTCACCTGAACATAAATTCATCTTACTGTCTAAACTGAGTCAATTTTACTGTATTTGAGATTGTTTCTCCACAAATATCTGTTTTTTCTTCATTCCACTTATTGAAGCTTCTTCGGCTGTCTGAATTCTAAAGTAATATCAAGACTGAAGAATATTACTTCTTGGTTCCATATGATATAGAAATATTGGAGCATGTTCCATTACAAATAATAATTTTCAGTTCTAGCACCGTGTAAATATTGCAGCTGAAAAATTTTCATCCATCCCAAATGCTTCTTGTTTACTATTCGAAATTCCAGGTATTTGTGAGGTCCAGAAAATCATCTAGTCCAATATTTGTTATTATGCTCGAACTACATCGTGTGTGTATTAATGCATTTGCACTAATAGAAACTCCAGGCAGCGGAATGGAACCAGTGGAGACGTACCTAGAATAATCATGATTTATAATAAATTAACAGAAAAATATTAAACAGACTTACAATTTACTTGCGGTACTTGTTTTTCAAAGTCTTTCTGTAACGTTCAACTGCAAGTCGTTGTATGGGATCCAAAACAGCTAGAGGACGGCTGTCTTGTCCAGTTTAAGTATCTATTTGTTCGCTTACACCAAACAAAAATAGAGAACTTAACGGTGAACAAAACAAACGTCCTCGAAATATCGTGGATCCCACAAGTTAGTCTTGTTAAGTCAGTATTAGAAGTCACGAAGTCCACAGTCCGTTTCAGTACACGTCTTTCATGTCCAAGTCGAGGTAAAAGTCCAAAAGTCTTATCCATGACTACTTTTACATAATACATGAACATAGTTCTAGGTCTTGTCAGTCCGTTCACAGTCAGTTCTTGTCGTTGTATCAGGTCATGTTCCGGTAAGGTCCCAGTAGATAGTAAAAGTCCAGTGCAAGTGTCACACAATCTAGCGTCTGTCAGTTGAAAATTTGGAAAATTTCTTTTTTTTTTGGTGCCGGAAATCTTATCATCGGTTGACCAGCGTAAAGAAAACAATCCGGCACGCAACAACATTTCTTCGAAATTGACATCTACAAAAATTATGAACATCATTTATATTATATTATCATTATATAGTATCAAATTTGCATTGTACTCACCACAATTTTATGTATGAATCATAGAAATGAGAGCTTACCTTTTTTAATCGATTCACAATCTCAAAATTATAAAAAATAAATAGTAATAACGCAAGTAAAACTCTTAATTATCTGTATTGACAATTATAAACAATTTTATCTACTTAAATCGACATTTGCTCAAATTTTTTCAATGGTAACTAAGATTCAAGATTCAAATAAAATTGAAAAATAGTTGCGCCCCTTCCCGCAAGATAGTAGTAGCTATGCGCCAAATTCTCCCATTTGAGTGATCTCTCCCGGTACTCCCTGGATCCAGATTTTAGAACTACTGGGTATGCTGCCCTGTCCAAAAGATGACAGTTAACAATAAACTCCAAATGAATATCTGCAGCTTATGTATATTGATCAAATTTCCAGGATCGAAAGAAGGCTTATCGGAAATCTATCTTATATCCAGTTTCATACACCAAGTGAAAAAATACATTTATACTGAATTATCTACAACATAACCTAAAATACGAAGTTGATAAAAAAACCTTTACTCGAATAGAAATTTGTCACTTGTCATACATTGGATGTTATATATTTGAATACTTGTGGATTATTATACAGAATAATGTAGGTACAGTTCATTAAGTGATGTATGAATTATAAATTTAACAAATCAAATATGATGATTGATTACTAAATTGTTGTAATCAGATTTTGTCACTTAATTTGACTCAGTTTTATGATACAGACTGATGATTCTCACAAATTTTGATTGATGTAATCTCCCATTTGTTCATTCGTTGGAATTTTCGAAGTGCTAGCTTCATTGATAGCGAAAGGATATTATAGTCAGCTCTTGATTGCTTGTTCTATTGTTGTATTTGGACAGAATGTTCGATTGGCTGGGTTTATCAAGATCCAAATTCAAATTTATCCAACTGAAAGAAGTGTGAGTTTAGTATAAGCCAAACCAGCAATGAACAATGTCGAAAATCAGAGTAGATACTCGTGTATTGTTGAATTTGTACCACATGTATCTACTAAAGTCCACTTGAAATGTTTCAAATTCAATTCAATCTTCAATACTTATTTCATCAACAACAGAGAAACATCGTGAATTGAAATATCGTATCCAGAAAATAGTATAATTAAATGATGGATTTTTGAATAACAGATATTCAGTATCAGTAATCAGAATTAACATCACTTGAGCAAGCATTTTGAATCACATTGATTACTCTCCAGTGCCTACGAACAGTTAGGTTTCTACCAACAATATCATTACAAATCAATTACTGAATGTATCACTTCTTCAATCTCTTGAATTTATTGTATGCCCGTTTCCCAAGATATTTGTGAATGTGATATAAATTGTCCAGTGTATTAATAACAACATGCCCATATTCCACTATTCTTCAAGATTTTTTCCAAGAATTCATCCAATTCTACGGTACGGAATACAAATTTAGTTAAATAATTATGTATACATACCCTTGAATAACTTTTTTTTGTTCCATCTTCAATTATCCACTATATTCATCAAGTAAGAATGATATTTATCCGAAATGATCCTCAAAACTAATGTATTTGTTTCCAAAAATATTTTAAAATGTTAAAAAGTTGAAATGTCATTTCGTCATTTCAACAATTGAATATGAACATCAAGTCGCAATGATCAGAACAGGACCAGCCACATTGGAAGAGTTTTTTAATGCTACGGATCTCGCAGCTTCTGATATCTACGCACAAACGCCTGATAGAATGTAAAAAAAAAATGTCTCAATCGAGTTGGGACCATAAAAGTATTTTTCCGAATCAAGGTAGGGCCTCTAGATGGAATTTGCAACAAAACGCAGGCTGACTTAATCCGGCGCTGTCGCAGAAGCCACGTTTACATTAGAGCGAAACAACTTATAAATGTTGCAGAAATAAATTATTTTAAACAACTTTTCAGTACATAAAATGCATCAGATGACATTTGCTCATGACTATTTTGTACTAAACTATCATTCAAATTCATGTGAACTCAGTAGATTTTATGAAATCAACCAAAATATTGTACAACTTGACATGTCAAAGTGACGTTTTCGAGATACAGTAAAAAGCTTGAATCACAGTAGAGCGACAAATTTTATAAAAGTTGTACTTATAAATCATTTAAAATACCTTTTTAACAATTGAATTGTATCACAGGACATTTGCTCATGCATATTAATCATTAAACTAATGTTAAAATTCACGTAAATGTAACAAATAATTATAAAATTGATAAAAATATTTTCGAAATTGAAATGTCAAAATGACGTGTGATTTTGTATACCCCTGTGAAATAGATGAGTAAAAGAATTTTTCCTGCAAATACTATAAGTACCAAAAATATGAGACCCCCGGAAGGCACTCGTCCTAATAAATATCTATCAAATAAAAAAAAATTGATAAAAATCCATCAATAAATACGACCTGTAGAAGAGCGCAAAAAAGTGGCTAATCTTTACCGAGAATTTGGTACATTTAGACGATTAGTATATAGTAACTAGCGCTTGGCCTGCTACGCAGGCCTAAGCCCTAGGCTTCGCAGCTCGATATGTGAACCGCCTCCGGCAAAAATTCTGTCTCTATAAGATAATTTAAAAATATATTTTTAGCCCACAAAATCCTCCTGCTTCCTATTATATTTGTGCATTTCTCCCTACTCGTGATTCCACTGTTTTTTATTGACAATTCTCAATATTATTTCATGTATTCATCAATCGGATAAATTGATTCCAACTCTCCTACGAATTACAGAGTCTAGATTCAGAACGTCACAGCAAGATAACAGGATTTCCAATCAAGCCTTTCCTAGGTCATTGTCAAAGTTTTGCAGTGAAATAACAGAATTTTCTATCAAGCAAGGCTACCTCTTTTTGTGGAATGTTCTCTTTACTCCCAGTGATAATTTCACAGCTCACGCACTTCTCTTGACTTATGTGTTCGCGCAACATAATTCTCATCCATTTAATCATCACTCTAAAACTCACAAACATCACATTTCTCTACTCTTCAGCTGAAACTACAATATTTATAAGAATCATAATGTTTCTTGACTGTAGGAAAAAGTGACAAATGCAAAAATAAGCTCTGGTTTCAGCCATAAAAAATTTTGATTGATCAATTTACATCTATCAGATTCGGTTCCACTCAAGCCACCTTCGGGAGTTGGATGGAAACAATTCAGACAGCAAAATACATCGCTTACGGATTGTTGAATTATTCATGAGAAAAAATTATCAATAAAATAGTGAGAAATGACGTACAGCAATTAAAATATGTCCAAAAAGCATATAATTACGGTAATTGAGTTGAATCTTGGAATGAGTTACATGAAACTTCGTGTCAATCAATAGTTACAAGAATAATAGTTCTTCTACTTTTTATCATCAATGAGAAAACACGTCCACATTTGTAACTTCATTCTTACTCATGAGTTTCGACTTAGCTGCAATAATTATATGCTATTTTCGCATATTTCAATTGCTGTATGTCATTTCTTTGTATTCCATTCACCTATTCTTTTTTTCTCATATATTATTCAACAATATATCGGTGATGTATTTTTCTGCCTAAATTGTATTCATATAACTTCTGAAGAGGGCTCAAGTGCAGCCAAAGAAATTTGTCTTCATTTATTATAATATCCATGTTCCTGTGAAATTGAGATATTACTTGTATCAAAGCAATGCAGCATGTTCCTGGAGTTTTTCTGTGATTACTATGAATTCGGCACGTTGAATTTCTAATCATTTCCATACAGAATTAATTTTCAATAAAACATATGTAAAGATTTTTTTAAATTTTCTAATTCTAGTCAATTCTTTCTGGAAGCATAGATACTGTCAACTGATTGGGATGTTTGTATTCGATAGATACAAGATAATGCTCCATTCAGTCATAGGTGTATCTGATTACACATATGTTCAGCAAGAACCACGTGAAGGTAGAAGCATATTTCTTGCCGGGAGAGGATGGGAGTCAAGGGATTTTTAGGTGGAGGAGACATACAGGCAAATTCAGTAATCTTACTATGTGATTAATCTTTCTCATATATATTTAAACTGTTCTTCTATATTCATCGTTCTTTTATACAATAAATTCTAGAGACATAAGGTTCAGTTTTCGAGGGCGAGACCTCGCACCGTTCCAAAATGTCCTAGGATATGACGATATTCCTCGTAGTATTTTCAAAACAGTGACTCTAATTAGACGTAATCTTCCCAAAATATTTTGATGTTCCAAACTTTAAGACCGTAAATATATTTGCTGCATACTATGAAAGATCCATTCAATCATGCTAACGTGATAACTAATAAGAGCATAAAAAGAGATCAGAAGCACATTTTTTACTTAGTCTGAATTCAGAAGTTGTTATTTTCCTTGTTATAATAAAAAAAGAAGTTGAAATTCATAGCACGTTTTAACATTTTTGATTCGTATAATTCACGTTATAATTTAGTATGTAAGCTATGATATACTCAAAATTATTTGAATGAGATTCGCTTATTGAAACAATTCTGAGAAATGTCAAATTTATCCTCTATATGAGCTATGTGGATTATCATTATCTTCTTATCAAGATGTATAAGCTATATCATATTGATCTATGCATTACTGTGAAGTAGGCAAGAACAGTTTCAAAAGTAAAGACGTACATATTCAACTTTGCTTTAGTCATGATGGACATTTGCATTTTGTTTTGTTTTGCACGATAAACTCTATCCCCTGTTCTATTTTATTTCACAATTTATAAGGAAACAACAATTATTAATTTGAATCGTGATCCACATTCCCCAATTGAGTTTTTTGAGCTGATTTGACTTGTTTTATTAAGGATGAAGGAATGGAATGAAAATATTTGTGCATTATAATTTTTATTTTAATTGTGATGGAAAGATATGATCTAAATGGAATTTTCGAAAGAAAATATACATCATCAAACTATTTGTCTCAATACTTATATGAAGAGTTGATAGAATAATATTTGTGTGTGATGAGGATTAAAACGATTCTTCATTCATTTTTATTACTTTTATAATATAATATGATTGAAATGAACTCATTCAATGGATATATCGATTCGGTATGAATGATAGAAAAAAAAAATAGTAACGTAAATGAAAACTGATGAATGGTATAAGTGAACATATTCTACTTGGTCTGAAAATGTGAGATTTTTCCTTGTGTTATACCTGTATGATGAATTCTGTTCTATTTTATTCATATTATAAGAAGAATTTTTTTTTTGCAAATTAATAGCACGTCTTAACATATCCCGGTGAAGTATTTCAATTATAGTTTGTTCAATGTAGGTTATGACTAAGCATGAAGGCTAGAGAATATTTAGAATTATTAGAATAGAAATGGTTGATCGGAAAATTTTGAAAAATATTGGAGTTATTCTCAATATGAGGTACGTGGATTATCTTTTTTTTTGTCTATCAGAATGCATTAGCTGTATCATGTTGATTATTTAGATTATGTACAGTAGGCAAGAACAGATTCGAAAGTGAAGACGTACATATGGAACTTTTGCTTTGGTCATGGTGGACATTTGCATTTTGTTTGTTCTGTACGATAAACTCTATCCTCTGTTCTGTTTTACTCCACAGTTTATAAAAGAACATAGGTGATAATTAAAATCGTAATCCATGTACCTCAATTGAATTTTTAAACTATATCCTATATATATATATATATATATATATATATATATATATATATATATATATATATATATATATATATATATATATATATATATATATATATATATATATATATATATATATATATATATATATCTGTTCAATTTAATAAATGTATTTTGATTGGTTTCTTTCCTTCCATTCTATATTTTGTAACATGTGAAATATAATTGGAGTACTGTATGTGTATAGAACTGCTGTTAGCATGTGAATATCATCATGTTGGCTTTCATTTAGCATTGCTGTTTATTTTCATACGTTTCTTCTCCAATAAATACTACACAATGGGTAATGGAATGGAATTGGAAAGTGTAAAAACCATTTGTCCTTGGAAAAATACATTCCAAAATTCAAATTATCAATAACATTCACAATAGATTCAGCAGTAAACTGATAGTTATGTCCTAGATTCAGATCGGAATTTTCTATTGAATAAATATTATTTCAAGTAGATTATTGAAATATTTCTTTGAAAACTATATTTTTTGTTATACCTTGGTTACTTTCATTGTCTTTATCGTTCTCTGGTATTTTAATCTTCAAACTATCAAAAGATCGAACTCGAGACATAGCAACATATAATTGTCCATGTGAAAACACAGGTTTCTCCAAGTTTATTCCAACGAAATCAAAAGTTTATCCCTGTGATTTATTTATTGTCATTGAAAAAGCCAGTCTTATTGGAAATTGTCTCCGTTTGATTATGAATGGAAGATTTGAGTCTGTTTGTATCAAATCTATTCTTGGTAAAAAGATTCTGGAATGTGCACTTTGACCTGTTAATACTTCTAGGTCTAAATAGTTATTCTTCATTTGTTTCACGATCAATCGTGTTCCATTGCAAAGACCTTTTCTTGGATTCATGTTACGTAGTAGCATAACAATTGCCCCAATTTTCAATGAGAGTTTATGGGGTGGATATCCAGATGGTGTTTGCTTATGTAAGAATTCAATTGGAAAGTTCATATCGTTCTCTCCCTCATATATTGCTGTATCTGCACTATAATATATTTTTGTTTCACCTACAATTTTTGATAATACAAGTTCATTTTGAATCATCGTATCATCATTCTTTGGTGATAAAATAGCTCTGTTCATAAACTTATATATATTTTGTGGCAAAATCATCTCATTTCCAAATATTTCGTCGGCTAATGAGCTTTTGATAAGACAGTGGGATGGTATTGTAGCAATTTCCTCAGTACCATTCCCAATGTGGAGTAAATATCCAGCAAATTCTTGTTCATTCTTATTTACCCGCATGTTTTGTGTCAAGGATAGTTTTTTGAATAGGGGCCACAATGAACTACGTAACATTGAAATTTCGATTATCACTGTTCTATGATTCGAATGTTGAACTATTGGAAGACATTGTCGGAAATCGCCCCCTAGAACAATCACTTTTCCTCCAAAGAGTGATGAATTATCCATTAAATCTTGTAAAACTAAATTGATAGCTTCAAGTGCATATGATGGTGCCATAGTTATTTCATCCCAGATAATAATACTTGCTTTTCGAATCAATTTTCCTGCATTACTATTTGCTAAGATTTTACATACGCTATCTTCATTTATTGGTACTGGAAGTTTAAATACAGAATGAACTGTTTGACCACCTTTTAATAGAGTTGCCGCAATTCCGGTCCAAGCTACAGCGAGAACTGTATGTCCTTGTCCTCTTAAAATGCTGATGATGGTATTATAAAGGAATGTTTTGCCGGTACCGCCTGGACCATCAATATAAAAGTAACGCTCTTTACAATTATTATCATTTACTGCATTCAAAATATAATTGGAGATTTCTAATTGTTCAGAGTTAAATTTTTCTGCATTTTGTGCACCTTCGCGTCTTTCCAAATCTCTATCAATTGTACTGTCAAAATCATCTTCGGTGATCTTGACTGGTTCAGGAAGACCAAAATCTTTCAATTGCAATCTATGTACAATTAGAATTTCTTGAATTTTTTGTAAGCATTTGTTTACAGCGACTTGCTTAGAATATTTTCGTGAATAGTCTTCCATCAAATATTCTTTGAAATTTTCCCACAAACGAAGTGCATTTGCTGAAGTATGGAAACTGATCAAATATGCAAATAATTCACGTAATTGCTTGGGGAATTTGTCGAGCACAGCTTCTTGTAAGCAATTTTCGCATTCTTCATCATTTTCTAATAATCCTTTTGCGCGTGCTGCTTCCTGATAAGTGTTGTATAATTTACCATCAACAGTTCGTAAATCGTCGAAGCTTTTCGCTCCCATAACATTAACTAATAGTAATCGGAGATGGAATCTCTCTATATCTTTTGGACTTACAGAAACTATTCTACCAATTACGGGCTTAGTTTCTCTCTGTCTTATTTTCCATACGTTTTGATTGGTGAATACGTAGTATTTTGGAATATCCATATAATTGTATTGTCGTGCTGCAACATCGGTTTGATTCAACAAGAACCAAGCTGTCAATGTAGTATGACGTGTTTTTGCTCGTTCTACTGCTTTCTGTATTTGTGCTGGATGAAATACAACTGTTTGTTGATATTGTAGATGAACTGCCCAATCAAAAACTGCATGTGATTTATCATATAGTTGGTATTCATATAGTCGCCAAATACACTCGACTGGACAAATGTATCTTGTACTTTCATAGCCTTGAATCTCGTCCCAAACGAAATTTGTTGCGTTCTCTTTTGGTCTCAATTTGATGGTAGCACAATCATGTCCTTTGCATAAATAATCACATATATACTTTATACTCTTGACTGATGAACATATTTCTACATTAATATGAGTTCTATACTTCTTGCATAAATATGGATTATACGGAACAATCCACCTGTTGTCTATTTCGTATTTGATAGTACCGTTTTTGTAAAAAATGTGCATTATAAGATTGTTATTACGTCGTCTGTAAATAGGATATCCATTCACATTTTCAATAGTTTCGTTTCGAAAATCCTTCGGATATTTTTTGGAACATCTATTATCACTCATACATGGTGAGTTTTTATTTAAAACACCACAAGGTCCATGAATCATGTGCGTTCTGATTATTTGATATAATTCCTCTTCCTTATCTTCATCGGGTATTTCTGCACTTACAATTGCATCAATATCGTCCTTGTTTCGAATTTTGTCTCTCTCATCCAATGTAACTAATAGATGCATATGCGGTAAACCGCGTTTTTGGAATTCTATAAGATATTTATAAGCTGCCACTTTTCCAAAAATATTTTCTTTGATTATTTCATTCAAAATCGATTTGTTCTTACCATGAAAAACACGTGCAACAAGATCTGGTCGATCTGAAGCTGTTTGTCCTTCTTGTAAATTTTCTGTGATTTCTTTCCACTTCGGATTGCAAGTAACAGTTATGAAAAGATCAGGTTTACCGAATTCACGAACAATTGCCATGGCGTTTTGATACATTTTTGCATAAATCGTGGACTGCCTTGAAAAGTTGAGGGTAATATCACCATTGTACCTGGTTTTGCACCTTCGCTGGCAGATTTATTATTGATATGATCCATCAACCCACTATATAGCTCCACTCTCAGCTTTGGTTGATTTTGTCGAATAAAATTCAAACGTTCAGCTTCTACTTTTACGTAAGCGTCCACAATGTACTGTTGCGTAAGTTTACCAGCTGATAAACACGGATTGAAAACACTACGATCTGCTAAGCGATTTGTATAAAATTGAAGCATGGTCTGTTATTTAACACCGTCCACTTGTTTCATATTCATTTGCCAACCTCTTTCTCCACGGGGGAACAATAAAGGATATGTCATTGGATCACAATTCTCACTAAACTGATGAATCCTGACACTACCTTTTCCTTTTGGATGTACACAAATATCTCGATCAATTGGTGGTTCACCATCATTTGAAGTGAAAACAACAGCAACCTCATTACTCGTTGGTAGATTATATCTTCGTTTGTCTTGTGTGCGATCACTAATAATCCAAAGATTGATTTCTGGTAATGTTTGATTATTTTGTCTAGCCTTCTCAACCTCAATTTGTTCAACTTCTTTCAACATCATGTATGCAGATGCATATGGATTAACTTGCCGTATGAGTTCATCTAGTCTACGCATTATTTCTGGTTTGCATACTTTGTTAGAATCTTGATCCATCCGTTTTGCTAACGCATCCATTGTATCAATGATGTACAACTGTGCATATTTTTCTGTCTTACCATTCGATGGGTAAATTGATCCATATGTATTATGATATATTTGACCATGAATCCTGAAAGTATATGGTCCTTTTCCTGGAGGTAGCGCAATCTGTGCTCCCATGGAGGCAAAAGCTAAAGCACTGTTATAATTTCTGATATGTTGTCTGAAATTTCTGCTATCCGCATCATTTTCTGTCATCAGTTTTCTTAAATACTCTGGAAATTCTGGTAGTATATCAACTGCTAATTTTCCTTTACGGCAACAAGTTGTAAACTTCCCGTCTGATGGTTTTTCACATGCGAAATTTCTTGACTGACAATTTGAACATAGAACATTGATTAATCCTAAATAATGTGGTTCAACAATTCCTGCAGAGTCTTTTGTTGCCATTTTATATGTATCTACTGGTTTTTTCAGAATTTTGCTTCGCTTGCTCATCATTATTTCTTTTTTATAAATTAATCTTTCCTGTTTTTGCTTTTCTGTTTCTGATTCTGTTATTTTACGCCTCTCCTCTTTATTTCTTTCTAATCGTTTACGTTTCTCATCCTCCGTCTCTTTCTCAGCATAATTTTTTGAATTATACCTCTTTTTTTGTAGCCTTTCATCACGTTTATCTGGTGTTTCCTTTTCTATATATTTTTCCTTATTATCTTTTAATACCTGAAGCCTTTTTTCACGTTCTGCTATTGATTCATTACTCAAACGAATATTTTTATAGGTGGCTTGCATCATAGAACGTCTATTCCTTTCATCTTCACTTTCTGATTGCTTCCTTCTCTCATAATTTTCATGTTTTTTTTGCTGTCTTACATTGTTGGGAAAGTTTGATATTCGTCGAGCTCTGAACATACCAACTGCATGAGTCCTGAGTTGTGCAATATCGTAAATTTCATTTTCTGGATCTCTATTCAGTAGAATACTTGAGCAAAATGCCATTGCAAATAAACCACAATCAAAGCCATTTGTTTGTTTCTGTACTTTTGCGATCCTAATTTGAGGATGATATGGAAATAAATGATCCAAATAATTTCTTGCATCTTGATGAAGAGTTGTTGAATTCAAACTATCATAAATCGTGATGAATATGCCATTATAATGAGCTGTTATCCAATGTCCAATTCCAGGGCCAAAATTGCGCAAATTTAAAACTTGTAGATGCTTAGTACCCTCTGGTATTGCTTGAATCCTATTCAAAGCCTCTAAGTAATAAGTTGGTTGAGGCCTGTAGTCCGAAAAAGCATGGATCATGGTGAAAAATACGTCGAAATGAGTATCTTCAAGGTAACCTGAAGGATTTTGTAAGATGTTGTAATCGTGCTCTGTAAGTTCTTGTATCATTCTGAAATCATTATTCACGTCTAAATTGATATCTTCTGTATTGATATTAGTTTGCGTTCCGCTTTCTCCATGTATATCAGAATCTTTGGACTCCTGATATCTTACCTGCCGCTTGGAACGTTTTGACCTATTTTTCGTTGGCATTATAACGTATTTGCGAGTACAACTAAGAAATGAATATAATTGATTTATTATTTGAAAATTATCAAATGAATTACTGATGTTGATACTCTAGTTATCTGTTGAAATTCTCTTTATCAAGTAAAAGTAAATTTTTTTCTCACCTTTTAATCTAATATATGATTTTCTCAGTCGATAATAACTCTAGAGATACTAATTATTCAAGGACTTACTCAGCTCTTCTTGATTAATGTCTCACTTATGAATAAGTTACGAGAATGAGTTGGAAAAATATCTATTTTCCACACCAAAAACCTATAAATAAGAATTGTAGTAGTCAGTACTTGGAGAAAAATATATTTAAATAAATTATATTATAATTAAAAAATTATATCATGAAAAGTGTTCGATGGTAATATATATTTTAAGAAATGTTAAACTAATGTTTCGCAGGAAACTCTTTTTTTCCTGTTGAAATTAATATTTCATGAGGAGAAGAAAAAAATATACTCATACTATTCGAGTTCCAACTGTAATCATTTGCCACATCTTATGATTTGTTTATTAATTTGTATAAATATGCAGTACATTGCAAAATTTCATATTATGGTTGAACAGTACATCTATTCAACAAAGATTCAAAATTGAATCAATTATCAACAAATGAATTGTTCTACTCTTTGAATTGCAAGTAGGAAAGTTTTGGATAGTTCTTTTGCTGTATATTGACTTACAACTGAAGTAATATGATAAAATCTTCATTTGATTTGAAAAGCTTCCTACGCAAATTCTTGATACATTTTTTAAATTTGTAAACGTGATTTTCTGACAGTTCCTGATTTTGATGAATCTTCACGTTTTAGACCCTACTGAGCCCGGAAAACATTATTCTAAAAAAAGTCGGTCTATCGGTCTGTCAGTCCGTCGGTCTGTGTGGAAGCACGATAACTTGAGAATGCATGCGAGTTTTTAACTAAATCTCATATCTACGTTTTTTATCAAAAAGCTAGGTTCAAGTTCGTAGATGAGCTTTTTTCAACAAGTGGTACCGAATTTTTATTGATGAAACTTTTTAGTTTTTTGCGATTATTTCATAAACGGTGGTATTTATCATAAAATATGAAATAACTGAAACTAATCTTTGAATGATTTGGCACAGCATTCACAGTGAACATTTCTCAAAATTATCAACGGTTTAGTTGTAATTATATAATTTGTTACATTTTTCTGAAGCAAAGAAATAATTAGAATCATAATCGTCATTCGAACTTGGACATCACATGCGAACGTACGTGAATTGTTTATTTTTTTTAAGTAATTTGGCTCTATCATGTTTGGTATCAAATTGAAGCTCTTGTGGAGATAATTCTGTCAAAGAGCGTATTTGAACGATTGTCAATTGTTTCTTTCACAAAACATTCAAACAATGTTTAGTTTATTATCAACTTTGAGCCCTCGGGGAGATAAGCTTAGGAGGTATCAGAAATAAAAATTGGTAGGATCCACGTTACTATCTTCAAATTACACTTCCGCCGATTGAATCTCGAAACTGTGTGTTTCAATGGATTAAAAACCCTAAAAATCTAGAAAAGGACTCTCCATTTTCTTATATATAAAATACTCATTTGTATAAGGACAAAAAAATAACCGCCATCTGTCACTTTAACAATTACAGCTGTCACTTTGACAATGACAGTTTTCACTTTGACAATACGCAATTAATTGTTTCGACATTTCAAATTCCTGAAACTGCGATGGAACTGGCCATAAAATTTATGGTCGGGAAAGTATTGTGTGACTACAGCTGATTTTCAATCAATTTACAATTTTGCATATTTTCAATGTATCAAAGAGTCATACATAAACATTCAAACTTCAGTTCAGCAAAGATCGCTTAAGCGTTGTCTAAATACGCTTAGCCACCGAGGCGGCTATCATACAACTAAAAAATGCCTATTATTATTGATGGTAACTCATATCCTGAAAATAGTAGAATTTTGTGTCACATTTCCAAGCTGGGCATAAAAAGAAATATATTTTAAGTGACTGTATAGTCCTCGAAAAAGAATGCATAGATCACGACATAATGAAAAAACATAAAATCTCTGATTTTTTGAAAATATATTTTTTTATTTCAGAAATTGTGATAGAGAAGTTTGAAGAAATACTTTCAGCTATTAAAGCTCTTCTTAGGCTGAAATGAAGTAAATGGATGACTCGATTTTTTATGAATTGTTAGTTCATAACGTGGCGAATACCATTGTCTCATTTTTACGCGGTTACGTTGTCAGGCAGACTGTGAAAATGGTGATACAAAAGTTTGGAGAATTATTCTAGCTATTTAAATTCTTCTCAGGCTTGAATGAAGTGAATTGATGACTCGATTTTTCATTTATTGTTAGTTCATAGCGTGACAAATAACATTATCTCATTCTTACGCGGCTACGTTATAAGGCAGACTGTGAAAAAAGTGTCAAAAATTGTCACAAAATAGGCCTGTTGCGTATCTTCAAATTTCGACGAAAGCGCCGCATATTATCCAAAAATCACAACTTCAAGGTGTGATGTCACCTGTCAATGTTTTGAAATATGTCAATCTGCTTTAAAATCAAAATGAAATCCATGACGTACCATCTGTATTTTTAATAATAATATTGTATTTAATTTATGACAACATTTGTAGACAAAAATATTCTAAAAGAAGCGAATCAACCATAGTCATTATTATTTTTATTGTTTATGTGACTCATCTAAAGGTAATCAATCACAATTGGATTTATAATGTGTTATATACGTACAGAATATGAGCGAAATCCTTGAGGGAAAGAGATTTTCTTATCTTGTTTATCTTCAAAACAATTCTTGAATTTTGAGAAGGAAAAATATCAAGCAAAAATTTGGTGCTTTCAGTAAAGGATTCTGAGACGAATTTATGTGACTGTTCAATCAATTAAGAAACTTATCTAAGTGGTATTTATTCAGTTTCTTTACAATTATAATATTCAACTTCTCTTAAAGCTGGTTGATACTGAGAATTGAATGATATCTAATGCATTTTCATAGATTATTGCATAAAATCACACTCGTTTAACTGCTGTTATCCACATTTGTCTTTGTTTTGCTTCATAATCTCTTCTCGGAGACATATAAAAATTAGTACTGGTCTGTTTGCTTTAGTATTAGTACATCCAACTACACAACAACTTGTGTTTGAATGATTTATACTCATGATTATCGAATAATATGACATACAAAAATGACGTTTGACAGTTTGACGTTTCTGACGGCACACCTCGTAGATGTAAAATTTAACCGATAGAGCGGAGCCACTGAGGATACGCAATAGGCGTATATTCTTTCTTATTAAAAAAAAACTATACATCGGACAGAAAGTGTTTGGGTAAAAAAAAAAATTGCAATTGAAAGACAAATAAAATCAGTTCATTTGAGCCCTAGTCGATTTAGTTGCTTTGGATAAATTGTGAGAAACTGTTGTTTACTTACTTGTACTGAGTACAGGGAAGTATTGTAAAACTGACAAAATTCACCTATCGAGATTTAGGTGGAATAATCCGTTTTGAGCATCCCTGAATCCATTTTGACTATTTTTGGCTTGATGTCGGTACGTATGTACAGATGTACGTGACTCGCAAATCTCAAAAATTATTGAATGTATTATGCTGAAATTTCGTATTCAAGACTGGTATGGGGTGTTGATTTGCACCTCGCATTATGGTTGCAATCGCCTGTACCAAAAGTTTCACTTGAAACTTTTTTTGAATTTTCCGCATAAATCGAGAATGATTAGCCGTAGGATACTGAAATGCAGTATTTGAGATTGCTGTAATATTTAAATGATCATGTCTCATTTTTGCTTCAAACGGCTGAACCGACTTAAATCTCATTATCATTAACCAGAATGACAGACCTATATATAAATTGATGAGCTAAATCTGATTCTGAGATCTAGTACGTATATGTCTATTACTGCAAGAGTCGTATCTAAAAGTTATAAAAATTTGATTCTAAAATCTGCTACTACGGGCAGTGATGCGCGTCCTAACTTCTAATTTCTGATTTTATGGTCTTTGCAGTATATTTGTCTATGTCTGTATCAAAAACTAATTCATCCATTTGACACGTAGAGAGAGCACTCTTCAGATGTTCAAATGGAATAAAACGTACAATATTATTATTGAAGATTCCTACAAGAAGAGTATCTTTTGGAGAAAATATTTGTCCATGTGCATATTTCTCTGTTTGTTTTGTACAAAAATTGACTCTTGATTCCAACAATCACACTCTAGTACCTAGTTTTTACCTCGAAATTGTATACTACGCCCTATTAAAACATTAGCTCATGAAGCTGCAGTTTATGTATATTGATCAAACCAGGATCGAAAGCAGAATTATCAGAAAACTATCTTATATCCAGTTTCATACACCAAGTGAAAGAATACATTCATATTGAATTATCTATTATAAATACGAAGTTGATGGAAATACTTATACTCGAATAGAAATTAGTCACTTGCCATATATTGGATGTTATATATTTGAATACTTGTGGATTATTGTACAGAAAAATGTAGGTACAGTTCATTGAGTGATGTATGATTTATGATTTATAACAAATCAAATATGATGATTGATGACTCAATTGTCATAATCAGATTTTATTACTTAATTTGACTAAGTTGTATGATACAGACTGATGATTCTCACAAATTTTGATTGATGTAATCTCCTATTTGTTCATTCGTTGGAATTTTCAAAGTGCTAGCTTCATTGATAGCGAAAGGATATTATAGTCAGCTCTTGATTGCTTGTTCTGTTGTTGTATTAGCACAGAATGTTCGATTGGCTGGGTTTATCAAGATCCAAATTCAAATTTATCCAACTGAAAGAAGTGTGAGTTTAGTATAAACCAAACCAGCAATGAACAATATCAAAAATTAGAGTAGATACTCGTGTATTGTTGAATTTGTACCACATGTATCTACCAAACTGTACTTGAAATGTTTCAATTCAATCTTCAATACTTATTCCATCCACAACAGAGAAACATCGTGAATTGAAATATCGTATCCAGAAAATAGTACAATTGAATGATGGATTTCTGAATAACAGATAATCAGTGTCAGTAATTAAAATTCACATCACTTGAGCAAGCGTTTTGAGTTTCATTGTCCCAACAATACCACTACAAATCAATTATTGATTGTACGACTTCTTCAATCTCTTGAATTTATTGTATGCACGTTTCCTGAGATATTTGTGAATGTGACATAAATTGTCCAGTGTAATAATAACAACACGCCCATATTCCACTATTCTTCAAGATTTTTTCCAAGAATTCATCCAATTCTACGGTACGGAATACAAATTTAGTTGAATGATTATGTATACATACCCTTGAATAACCTTTTCTTTGTTCCATCTTCAATTATCCACTATATTCATCAAGTAAGAATGATATTCATCCGAAATGATTCTCAAAATTCATGTAAACGCTTTCAACAATATCTTAAAATGTCAAAAAGTTGAAATGTCATTTCAACAATTGAATATTAACATCAAGTCGCAATGATCAGAGCAGGACCAGCCACATTGGAACGATATTAAATGCTACGGACCCCGCAGCTTGCGATATCCACACACAAACGCCTGATAGAATGTAAAAAAAAAATGTCTCAATCGAGCTGGGACCATAAAAGTATTTTTCCGAATGAAGGTAGGGCCTCTAGATAGAATTTGCTACAGAACGCAGGCTGACTTAATCCGGCGCTGTCGCAGAAGCCACGTTTACATTAGAGCGAAACAACTAATAAATGTTGGAGATATAAATTATTTAAAACAACTTTTCAGTAAATAAAATGCATCAGATGACATTTGCTCATGACTATTATGTACTCAACTATCATTTAAATTCATGTAGACTTAGTAGATTTTATGAAATCTACAGAAATATTTTACAGTTTGACATGTCAAAGTGACGTTTTCGAGATACAGTAAAAAGCATGGATCACAGTAGAGCGACAAAATTTATAAAAGTTAAACTTATAAATTATTTAAAATACCTTTTTAACAATTGAATTGTATCACAGGACATTTGCTCATGCATACTGAACATTAAACTAATGTTAAAATTGACGTGAAAATAACAGAAATAATAAAATTTATAAAAATGTTTTCGAAATTGAAATGTCAAAATGACGTGTGATTTTGTATACCCCTGTTGAACAGATGACAAAAAGATATTGGCTCGTTGATCAACGAAAATTTTGGCCGTTTTTAATTTTTCCTGAAAATACTATAAGTACCAAAAATATGAGACCCCCGGAAGGCACTCGTCCTTATGAATATCTATCGAATGTAAAAAATTTCATAAAAATTCATCAATAAATACGACCTGTAGAAGAGCGCAAAAAAGTGATTACCCTATAGTCAGAGAATTAGGCCTTTTAGTATATAGTAACTAGCGCTTGGCCTGCTACGCAGGCCCAAGCCCTAGGCTTCGCAGCTCGATATGTGAACCGCCTCCGGCAAAAATTCTGTCTCTATAAGATAAATACCAAGTATATTTTTAGCCCACAAAATCCCTCTGCTTCATATTATATTTGTGCATTTTTCCCTACTCGTGATTTCACTGTTTTTTATTGACAATTCTCAATATTATTCCATGTATTCATCAAGGGGATAAATTGATTCCAACTCTTCTACGAATTTCAAAGTCTAAATTCAAAACTTCACAGCGAGATAACATGTCTGTGCCATGTTTCGCATATTATCAGTCATTGCTTCACTGTTTTCGAATACAAATTAGAGTATTAGTTATCACAACTCGTGTAATCCTTCTGTTTTATTTTGACGACATACTTACATCCTCACTATTCGCTTCGCTCGTCAATTTGTATGTAATCACAATTCTTCTGTCTCTTTTACAACTCTCAATATTATTTTGAATAGATATGGTTAATAATGCTGACTGATCTGATGCATGTACATCAAATATACAAAAAGATGGTTACTCAAGGGGAAACCGAGAATATCGAGTGGAAAAGTAAAATAGAATTTCAGTTGAAATTTTGTGTTCTCATCACTTACACCCATTATCTCAAATATTCCTTTCAGGAGAATCATTCAGTTGATTCTTTTCATGAATTAGCGTATCTGATTTCTGAGCTCAATTGCGAGATTGATAGACCGCCTATTAAACAGGACTATTTTCTCATCATAGATTTTCTTCTAAATCACTGCTCTGAGTCTGAATCACTCAGCTCCAATTGTGCATTCAAGGAAACATGCAAGTTCCACGTTCCTCCAGTAATTATTCTGAAGTTTACGCACTTTGATATACTTTTGCGTTCCAAAGACATGTTTTTCATCCATTTAATCACTACTCTGGCATTCAAAAGCCCATGCTACATGTTTTGACTCCTTATATATAGCTACAATATTCAATTTTCTCTGGAATTGTGATAATACTTGTAATCAAATCGATTCAACATGTGTCTCAAATTCTTCTCAATAAAAATAACATTTTCCCTCCAAAATAGCTAATAAAAAAAGTAATAACATGAAAGATCATCATAAAATTCACTTGGTTATATTTTAACTATTTTCCATTCCAATTGAGGGCACTTCAAAGTTATTATGGGACCACGATTCAAGTGTTCTAATTGGCCGATATACGAATCAATCTTACATAGGCGAAAACATCAACTTTGGCTATCCGTCAGTTGCATTAACTTATAGCCGTTCATTAATCATGATAAATGGATTTGTGCAGTATGAAAATTCAGTTTACATATAGAAATAAAGTTCTATTTCATTTATTCCATTCATTGAATTTATTCAAAAGAGCATTTAATGTAAATAAATTGTGTTTATATCTCCGCCAATCAGAAGGCTTAAATTGTGGTCCCATAGAAGTCTTTGCACCGTTCTCAGCTAGAATAAGCTATGAAATATACCACATTACTTTGCAATGTACGACCACCTCAAAAAAGAGCCTAAAACTATTTCTGTTATGCGAATTTCCTCTTTTTGTAATGTCAGAAAATTAAAACTGTTATACGCTGATGAAATGCAATCACCAGAGTATTTATCTCTTACTTAACTACGCATTGGAACATTAGTAGAATATTGAGATCCAGAGATTGATAAATGTTGGGGCCTAGATAATGAGATGCTAAAAGCTTGAGATCCAAATTTTAGAACTTCTCACATGACTCTTAGGAATGTTGGAAGCACATAGTGATGACAACTTTAAAATGTCCACACAAAATCGAACATTGTTGTGTGAGAGAAATATAATATATAGCTTTGACTTAGTGTTAGTATGCTGTCTTAGTGATTTGGAAGCCGTGTGGTCGAATCCTACCTACGTAGAATAAGTTGGTAGAATTTCTACTAAATTATAATGTACTCTGTGGCGTACTCTCCAAGAGTGAGAACTGAGAGTACCCGTATTTTGACGAATGGTAACAGTACTCTCAGAGAATTTAAAATATACCGTTTTCTGAGGAAAACTATGCTTGAATAATCTTTTTCAAATTCATCAAACGTTGATAAAATCATTTGAATTGATTCCATTTTTGGAAGAAATGATGAGAAATTCACAAGTAAGATTAAGCTATGCCAACAATGAAACAGTTTTTCCACATTATTACGTGGCTTTCTTAAGAACTTTTAAGCATGCGGAATAAGTATTATTCTATTGTGACTGTAGAAAAATATTTTTTTGGTTCTTTCATCTGATTTACCTAAGTAGTATTCCATATTTCTCCCAAAGTTATACAATCTGGAAAAATATTCTCTAATAATATTGACTTCTAAATTCATTATTTTCTAATCCATGATATCACAAATGAATGTAAGATATGTTCACGGAGTATATCATATCGAATGTGAGCACACCATTTCTTTTAAAACAACGCTGCTAGGGCTTTTACTTTATCAAATACAAAATCTTTCAGTATTTTATTTCAACCAATGTCTTCTTGATTAGAACTAAAAATTATCATGAATTTGAATTGACATCAATTCTCTCATAATCAATCTGAATAATACACTCTCACCAGGTGAGAGGCGTGATTGATATCAATTCACCTATTATATTTGTAATATACCGTTCTTTGAGAAAAACTATCCTTCAATAATATTTTTCAAATTTATTGAACCTTGATAAAATTACTCGAGTTGATTCCATTTTTGAGAGAAATGATGAAGAATTTACAAGAAAAATTAAATTATGCCAACAATGAAACAGTTTTTCTGAGATGCCACGCGGCTTTTATAAGAACTTCTAAGCATGCGGAATAAGTATTATTTTATCGTGACTCTAGAAAAATATTTTTTTGATTCTTTCACCTGATTTACCAAAGTAGTATTCTATATTTCTCCCAAAGTTATACAGTCTGGGAAAATATTCTCTTATAATATTGACTTCTCAATTCATTATTCTCAAATTTATATAAGATATGTTTACGGAATGAATCATATTGACTGTGAGCACACCATTTCTTCCAAAACAACGCTGCCAGGACTTTTATTCCATCAAATACAAGAACTTTTAGTATTTATTCTCAACCAATGTCTTCTTGATTAGAACTAAAAATTATTATAAATTTGAATTGACATCAATTCTTTGATAATCACCCTGAATAATACACTAATTGTCCGATATGTTAGTTTAAAACAGTCCAAGGACTCTTATGGGACTACGATTCAATCTACCATGCTGGTAAAAATACAGACACGATTCACTCCCAGTAAATATACATAATTTGGACCACACTCTCTAAAAATTGGATCAAGTCATAAGAGCAATAGTTATATACATATACCATTCGAACAAATCCAATTTGAATCTTCCATCTGCATACATTTGATAAAAATATTTGATGCACGACTAACAGTAGTTGTTAGCCAAGTACGATTCTGTGCTGATGAGGAATTGGTTCGCATTTCTGCCTATCAGAGATCTCTAATCGAAGTCCTATAAGAGCCTTGAGCAGGTCTCAACTGAAATAGACTGTATTTTCATGAGAACAACATTATTCTAATGGTCATTTTGGTTAAGAACTGTCCAAATATTGTTATGGGACTACGATTCAAGCGTTCTGATTGACTTATCTTTGAACTAATTTAACAATAGCACAATAATAGCACTTAGTCTGTCATTTGCTCATTGATTATCATGAACAGATTGAGAGATGAAGTATATAGTTTTGTCTCAGTGTAAGTATGCTGGCTTTGTGATTTGGAAGTCGTGGGGTCGAATCCTACCGACGTAGAAGAAGTTGGTAGGATTTCTACTCTCAGAGAATATCAGTCAATTTCACAGATTGCCTGATGCACTCTTACCAGATGAAAGGCGTGACTGATATTCATTTACCTATTATATTTAAGATATACCGTTTTCTGAGAGAAACTATGCTTTATTAATCTTTTTCAAATTCATCAAACGTTGATGAAATTACTCGAATTGATTCCATTTTTGGAAGAAATGATGAAAAATTTACAAGAAAAATTAAACTATGCCAATAATGAAACAGTTTTTCCGAGATATTACCTGGCTTACTTAAGAACTTCTAAGCATGCGGAATAAGTATTATTCCATTGTGTCTGTAGAAGAATATTTTTTTGGTTCTTCTACCTGATTTATCAAAGTAGTATTCTGTATTTGTCCCAAGCTTATCGTGTTTCATCAGCTCAATGCAGTTTTCAGGAGAATTATTTTCCACATAACCTCAAATAAAAAGTTGATGAGAATATTCATTTTTTCATTGCAGAATATTTATCACATGTACCAAACTATAGTCACTTGAGGTATTTCAAGTGGCATTTAATCTTCAGTACTTATTTTACAGGAAATCAATATTGTAAATCAGGATATAAATCGTATCTAGAGAATAGTATATTCAAATGATGGATCGTCAGAAAATGGATGAATCAGTATTAGTGAATTGAATTCATAGCACTCAAGCAAACGTTTCAAATCTTATTAATTTTTCTCCAGTACCTACAAATAATAAAATTTTCTCCAATAATATCACCACAAAACTCTAATTTTGTGATTAGATAGGTACCAAGTAGACTGATTGAACTTCTCTTCAACCTGCAGCGCTAATTATGAATTTTTTGTATGCATGTTTTTGAAATATTCTCAAATATAAGATGAATTGTCTAGTGTATTCATGAATACATGCTTATGGTCCATTCATCTCAAATACTTTTCTTGATGATTTATTCGACTCTACGATATTAAATACGGAGTTTGTTGGATAATTATGGATACATACCAATGAATAACCTTATTCCGTTGATGATCCTGAATGGATATATTCGATTTGAGAAATATCTGAAAAAATTTGTCGCAAAAGCCAGAATACTTTTTATAAATAAGGCCACTATTACCAGTTCAATAATATAAAAGAATAATTGATGGTGTGTTAATACGATAACGACGATGATTGAAATGTTATGCTCGTCCTCATGGTGGTAATAAAGCAGAACTTTTTGATACGCTAGGATGACAATTATTTTCATATTAGGTTCAAATTATTCAATACAATATTAAATCTGAATACAGACGGTGATAATCAAAAAATTCAATAATAGATCACATTTAACACATTCTGGACATAATTTGAGATACTTTTGCTTCGTTGATTTGATAAGTTTTCGACGAAATTCAAGACAAGGCTTTGGGAAGCTAATTAGATAATATGTATTGTCCAAAAATCACTTACTACGCATATCGCTGTGACATATTCCATAACAACAGCGCTATTTTGCCCCTTTGTGAACTGATAACAATATATATTTTCATTAAAAAGCTTGTATTATGATTTTACTATAAATATATATCAAAATTGTAGTGAATATGAATTTCTCAAAATCTCACATTGAAAACATAGTATTAACGGCTTATCCACGTATTAAGTGCCCAAGAAACATGGCGGATGTCCAGGCATGCGCACAAAAAAATTCCAATTATGGAAAGAGCTATTGTTGGCATCTTATATAAAAGTAAGTTTCTTTATTGAAATGATTGATTTCCTGATAACAATTGGAATCATAATCATCGAGCATTCTGCTATAGCAGCTTTCAATAAATCCTTGAGCATAACCTAGAAAATATTACATAAAGTCACACTTAAATTACAAAAATAAGTTTCTTGATTATTACAATCGATTTCCTTATAACAATTACATGTTGAAATCATCTTGGAACTTATGCGATCGCTTGTTTGAAAGGATTTATATTGTACGAGATATGCCTGTTTTCTATTCTGTGTTGAAAATGCATAGTATTGTGACATTATACTTTATTCCAAAAGAAGTTTGAGTATAGCCTAAAAAATATTACATAAGATTGTCATTTTGTGAATATTATTCAATTAAACTACTTACTTTCTATTTATGAGATAGCGTTTCGACCTGCTTCACAGGTCTAAGCGCTAGGCTTCGCAGCTCCATGTGTGAACCGCCTCCGGCAAAAATAATTTCTTGATAAGATTAGTTCCGATTATAATTTTAGCCTACAGAATCCTTCTGTTTCATATTATATTTCTGCATTCTCTTTTATTAGTGATTTAACTGTTTTTTATTGACAACTCTCGATATTATTTCATGTATTCATCAATCGGATAAATTGATTCCAACTCTTCTACAAATTTCAAAGTCTAAATTCAAAACTTCACAGCGAGATAACATGTCTGTGCCATGTTTCGCATATTCTCAGTCACTGATCTACTGTTTTCAAATACAAATTAGAGTATTAGTTATTAAAACTCATGTAATCCTTCTGTTTTATCTTGACGACATACTTACATCCTCACAATTCGCTTCGCTCGTCAATTTGTATGTAATCACTATCTTTTCATCTTGTTTGCAACTCTCAATATTATCTTGAATATATATGGTTGATAATGCTGACTGAAATGATGCATGTACATCGAATATACAAAAAGATGGTTACTCCAGGTGGAACCGAGAATATCGATTGAAAAAGTGATATATAATTTCAGTTGAAATTTTGTGTTTTCATCACTTACTCCCATTATCCTAAATATTTCTCTGAGGAGAATCATTTTGTTGATTTCTTCCATGAATTAGCGTATCTGATTTCTGAGCTCAATTACGAGATTGATAGGCCGCCTGTTAAGCATGACTATTTTTTCCGTAGTAACATCATTTCCTCATAGATTTTCTTCTAAATCACTGCTTTAAGTCTGAATTACTCAGCTCCAATTGTGCATTCAAAGAAACATGCATGTTCCACGTTCCGCCAGTAGTAATTTTGGAGCTCACGCACTTTGATATACTTTTGCCTTCCAAAGACATATTTTTTATCCATTCAGTCACTACTCTGGCACTCGAAAGCTTACGCTACATGTTTTGACTCCTTATATATAGTCACAATATTCAATTTCCTCTGGAATTGTGATATTACTTGTATTAAAATCAATTTAACATGTGTCTCAAATTCTTCTTCGATATAAATAACATTTTTCCTCCAAAATAGCTAATAAGAAAAAATAACATCAAAGACCATCATAAAATCCACTCGGATTTTTCAAACTATTTTCTATTTCAATTGAGGGCACTTCAAAGTTATTATGGGACAACGATTCAAGTATTTTAATTGGCCGATATACGAATCAAGCTTACATAGGCGAAAACATTGGCTTTGGCTATCCGTCAGTTGCATTAACTCATAGCCGTTCATTAGTCATGATAAATGAATTTGTGCAGTATGAAAATTCAGTTGACATATGAAAAAATGATTCTATTTTATGTATTTCATTCATTGAATTTATTTGAAAGAGCATTTAATGTTAATAAATTGTGTTAATATCTCCGCCAATCAGTAGGCTTAAATTGTGGTCCTATAAAAGTCTTTGCACCGTTCTCAGCTAGAATAAGCTATGAAATATTCCACATTACTTCGCAATGTACGTCCACCTCAAAAAAGAGCCTAAAACAATTCCTGTCATGCGAATTTTCTATTTTTTTTTGAAATGTCAGAAAATTAAAACTGTCATACGCTGATAAAATGCAATCACCAGAGTATTATTCTCTTCCTTAACCACGCATTGGGACATTAGTAGAATATTAAGATCAAGAGATTGATAGATATTGAGGCCTAGATAATAAGATGCTAAGAGCTCGAGATTCAAATTTTAGAACTTCTCACATGATTCTTGGGAATGTTGGAAGCACATAGTTATGACAACTCCAAAATGTCCAAACAGAATTGAACATTTTTGTGTCAGAGAAATGGAATATATAGTTTGGTCTCAGTGTACGTATGCTGGGCTTTGTGATTTGGAAGTCGTGGGGTCGAATCCTATACCGACGTAGAAGAAGTTGGTAGAATTTCTATTGAATTTTAATGTACTCTGTGGCTTACTCTCCAAGAGTAAGAACTGAGAGTACCCGTATTTTGACGAATGGTAACAGTACTCTCAGAGAATATCAGTCAATTTCACAGATTGCCTGATGCACTCTTACCAGATGAAAGGCGTGACTGATATTCATTTACCTATTATATTAAAAATATACCGTTTTCTGAGAGAAACTATGTTTTAATAATCTTTTTCAAATTCATCAAACGTTGATAAAATTACTCGAATTGATTCCATTTTTGGAAGAAATGATGAAAAATTCACAAGAAAAATTAAACTATGTCAATAATGAAACAGTTTTTCCAAGATATTACCTGGCTTACTTAAGAACTTCTAAGCATGCGGAATAAGTATTATTTCATTGTGACTGTAGAAAAATATTTTTTTGGTTCTTCCACCTGATTTATTAAAGTAGTATTCTATATTTCTCCCAAAGTTATACAATCTGGAAAAATATTCTCTAATAATATTGACTTCTCAATTCATTATTTTCCAATTTATGATATCACAAATGAATGTAAAATATGTTCAAGGAATAAATCATATTGAGTGTGAGCACACCATTTCTTCCAGAATAACGCTGCTAGGGCTTTTACTTCATCAAATACAAAAACTTTTAGTATTTATTCTCAACCAATGTCTTCTTGATTAGAAATAAAAATTATTATAAATTTGAATTGACATCAATTCTTTCATAATCACCCTGAATAATACACTCATTGTCCAATATGCCAGTTTAAGAGCTCTTATGGGACAACGATTCAATCTACCATGCTTGTAAAAATACAGACACGATTCACTCCCAGTAAATATACATAATTTGGACCACACTCTCTAAAAATTGGATCAAGTCATAAGAGCAATAGTTATATACATATACCATTCGAACAAATCCAATTTGAACCTTCCGTCTGCATACATTTGATAAAAATATTTGTTGCACGACTAACAGTTAAAGTTAGCCAAGTACGATTCTGTGCTGATGTGAAATTGGTTCGCATTCCTGCCTATCAGAGATCTCTAATCGGAGTCCTAGAAGAGCTTTAAGCAGGTCTTAACTAAAATAGACTGTATTTTGATGAGAACAGCATTATTCTAATAGTCATTTTGATTAAGAACTGTCCAACGATTGTTATGGAACTACGATTCAAGCGTTTTGATTTACTTATATTTGAACTAATTTCACAACAGCACAATAATAGCACTTAGTTTGACAGTTGCTCATTGATTATCATGAACAGATTGGTTCAAAGATTGAAATTTGTATCCATTCAAGTAATATGTGAGTAAACTCCCTGCTTTTATTTCTTGGATTCAATCACAGCAGAGTTGTTGTGAACCCTGAATTCATTGTGAGTGAATCATGTTCGCGGCTCAGTCATTCAGAAGACTTGAATCTTAATGCTGTAGAAGCTCTTGGACTGTACTTGAAACACATGAACTATAGGCGGAAGTGCTATTGATAACTCCTAACAATTATTCATTGGACTTGATACATTTTCTGCAACGTACTATTTCATACATTGTTACCTATTATACAGAATGATACAATCTTTAAGAATCTATTATTGTCTCATTTTCAATTTGAAACAGTTTTTCTGTCATGGCATTCTGGTATCTGTGAATATATAAAATTTTCTTTTCCTGAAGACGACGTTTTTGCAATTTTCGGCCTTTTTATCCAAGCTGAAATAAAATATTTTTTAGGCGATCATGACAAAAAAGGTGTTTTTATGGCTTCTTTCGCGGCCGTGAAGTTTCACTTTTTGGGACTGATCTGTCAAATTTTACTTTTTGGGACTGATCTGTCAAATATTACTTTTTGGGACTGATCTGTCAAAAAATATTTCATAAACACTTCATATTTACCTATATGGGCAGCTTGATGAACTCTTTAACAAACAGTTTTCGCTTAAATAGTACATATATTCTTCCGTCAACCTCTATAGTTCTTGCAATTCAAAAAATAAATACGCATTTTTTGTTAAATGTCAACTTGATAGAAGACAATAAAATAAAACAATTTCAACGGCAACTAAGATTTACAATTGCAATGTTTTAGAAATAAATAGATAAAATGATGAGATTTTGAATTATTTCGTAATGATCGCCTAAAAAACGTTGTGTGCACCTCGGCCTACAGTTCTTTTTTGGTCTCACCTCAAACAACAGATTCGACCAAAAAAGATAACCTTTACGGCCTTGATACACAAATAACTATTTTGAAGAATGTCAATCCAATGTTTGTAAATTCAATTCATCAAAAAGTGACAACAAATACTTTTCTTGACAACGTCAATGATCATGGAATCCTGCAGAATCTGCTTCTCCTAACGCAAGTTCATAATTTCTGCTTCAGGATCTCTACCGCGGGTGAACAATTCCTTAAGATTCATGTCAACAAAACATAAGTCATCCTCAACACAATAATCATTGTATAAGCTATAAAATCTTCCATAGAAAAAAATGCAAATGAGAAATAACTCACGCTCTAATACAGCAATCAAACTTCTATTCACATGGAAAAGTTCAATAAAATTAGCTTCCGATAATCTCACTTCTAGACTACGTATACCTCTGCAGCAGTCGATTTGCAATGGGCGACTGACGCATCCGCACAAACAGTCCAGAAGCATAGGCCTTCAAAATGACTGAATCTCTGAATCTTATAATCAGTACCCTGATCTTAAATTCCGATTCACAATGATTGTATTTCAATATTTTGATGTATATCTAGTCTACATCTATTGGAATGGAGATGAACTATTATTCTAGCTTCATTGAGTCAATCAACGATAGATTATTGTTCAGTCAAAAAACGTATTTTAAATCCAATATCTTATCATATTTTTAGTGTGTGGATACAAAGATATATGTTTATGTACAAATTGAGGCGAATAATATTTGAAAAGCCCTAATAGTCCAGTCAAAATAGACATTCACCCTTGCATAAATTCCCAAGAAGCTGAAAATTGGCATGAACGTTGGGGATACCATTATGATGAAGTTGTGGTGAGTCTCCATTGATCCTATGTGTGCAAAAAAATTTATGCGAGATCAAAGTTCGTGGCGATGGGTTTTTCGGATTTTGCAACGAAATTGTCAGTTTTATGATAGGAATAGCTCTGACAAAAATTATAGATCTTCCAATTCTCTACAAAAAGGGTGCTCATACTTTTTTCTCAAGGTTTACCATTTCTGAGAAAATGCCATTCTAAAGCTATATTCTCCATGACATGCACACGTTTCCACACTACCTATGAGGTAGTGTATTTGGCGCGTATTTTTCGTCGTGGCTTTTCCGGTAGTCCTATTCCACGGTCTTCATATTGAAGCTCAATATAATATTAAGTCTTGTTATTCAACTGCTTCTTGTTATTCTTCATTTTCCTGAGTTGACATAAATTGTTCCAACGGCGATACATCAGTTGTTTCGTCGTTGATGTAAGGATCATCTTCTATTACAGATTCAGTAATTGAACACGACTGGTCTTCACAACTTGTGCATGCTGGTGAACAAAGTAAGCCTATTTTTTTCAAGTTGCATTTCGAATTACATTCCATTTTGCAGTTGAAAAAAAAAGTATTAGAGAGTTTTTCTGGTGCAGGTAGGAGTAGAGTGTGGATTGGCTGCAAGACATCATCAATTAGCTTCCATCCCCATTCTTCTGGGTTAAGCTGATTACCAAGCCATCCATGAACTCGATGAAAATGTTGATGAGCAGAAGCCAAGGTTAGAGGAAGACAGCCCAATTGAACACCGTTTTTATTGCGTGTATGTTTTGCAAAAAATACGTAGCGTAATTTATCTTTGCAAATAATTTAAAGTAAGTAACAGACGGGCACATGTACATAGGCAGCGTAATCATGCATATTATTGAAAATATAACTTCAGAATGGCTTTTTCTCAGAAATGGCAAATCTTGGTAAAAAAAGTGTAAGTACTATTTTTGTAGAGAATTGGAAGATCTATAATTTTTGTCCAAGCTATTTCTATCACAAAACTGACAATTTCGTTAAAAATTCGAAAAACCCATTTCTAAGAGCTTTGACCTCGAATAAAATTTTTTGCACACATGGGATCGATGGGAACTTCTCACAACTTCATCATAATGGTATTCCTAACGTTCATGCCAATTTTCAGCTTCTTGGGAGTTTATGCAAGCGTATGCGTATTTTTAGGGCTAACTTGACCGGACTATAAATAGTCGGATAGAATTAGCATATCTTAGAGTTGAGTGATATCTCTTATTCATTTGTTAGTTCATAACATGACAGATAACATATCCCATTTGTCATTTTTTGCCATTTTTCCGGAAACTCATAGCTTGTATTGTATTTGTTGTTTAGACTTCAAATTCTGACAGACTGTGGGTAGAGAATGATTCTAACACATGCATCAAATTTTCAGAAGATCAACTGTGAACTTTTGAAGATATGTTGAAAAAACTTAAAGAAGGCTCTTCCGGAAAACGGCCATTGAGAAGATGTTAGATAACGTACTCTAATTTCACAAAAAGCTTTTATTTTCTCAAGAAATACTCGACAATGTGCCCTAATGGCGTTGTTTTTGAGCAAGTGAGAGTATGACGCCATCTAGTTACTTTGTAGAGTAACTCTTGACAAAGGAAATGCAATCTGTGGAATGGATTTTTGTTGGCCAACCATTTTTTATGGCCGTTTTTCGGCAGGGCCTGTTTTTAGTTTTTCCAACATTTCTTGAAAAGTTCCAGTCGATCTACTGAAAAGTTTGATGCGTATGTTAGAAGCTACTCTACCCACATTCTGTCAAAATTTTAAGTCCCAATAACAGATAAAATGCAAGTTATGAATTTCCGAAAAAATGGTAATATAATTACGATTTTTGCAATCAACCCAAAGCAGCTGGACTAATCAAGATTCAAGAGAACTCATTTCCGTCTTTCTATTGCGTACGTTTTTCAGTGGAACACTATTTTCCGTCAGATGCGTGGTTTTTTAGTAAAACGCAAAAAACCGTTTTTGCAATTTTTTACATTCTTTTGACAGCCTTCCTGACATTGTAGCCGCGTAAAAATGGAATATGTTATTTGTCACGTTATGAACTAACAAATACTGCCAAGCTAAAATCTCATTTTCATTTAACAGAATGACAGACCTATATATAAATTGATGAGATAAATCTGTTTCTGAGATCTAGTTTGTATATGTCTGTCACTGCGGGGGTCGTATCTAAAAGTTATAGAAATTTGATTCTGAAATCTGCCACTACGGGCAGTGATGCGCGTCCTAACTTCTAGTTTCTGATTTTATAGTCCTTGCAGTATATTCATCAATGTCCGTATCAAAAACTAATTCATCCATTCGACACGTAGAGAGAGCACTCTCCAAATGTTCAAATGGAATAAAACGTACAATATTATTATTTAAGATTCCTACAAGAAGAGTATCTTTTGGAAATATATTTGTCCGAGTACATATTTCTCTGTTCGTTCTGTACAACAATTAATTCTTGATACCAACAATCACACTCTAGTACCTAGTGCTAGAATAAAAATTAGAGCCTAGAATATTAGATGACAAAAACTTTAGATCCAGATTTTAGAACTACTGGGAATGCTGCCTCATCCAATGTACCTTATATGGCAGAAAAAGATGACAGTGACAAAAAACTTCAAATACGAAGTTGATAAAAATACTCATACTTGCCATATCTTGGATAGTATTTATTTGAATACTTGTAAAATAATACAAAATAATGTAGGTACAGTTCATTGAGTGATGTATGATTTATATTTTATAACAAGTCAAATATAATGATTGATGACTCCATTGTCGTAATTAGATGTCATAACTTAATATGACTCAGTTTTTTGATACAGACTGATGATTCTCACAAATTTTGATTAATGTAAACTCTTATTTGTTCATTCGTTGGAATTCTCAAAGTGTTAGTTTCATTGATAACAAAAGGATATTACAGTCAGCTCTTGATTGCTTGTTCTATTGTTGTATTTGGACAGAATGTTCGATTGGCTGGGTTCATCAAGATCCAAATTTAAACTTATTCAACTAAAAGAAGTATGAGATTAGTATAAACCAAACTATTTTTTGTACCACATGTATCTACCAAACTGTAATTGACATGTTTCAAATTCCATTCAATCTTCAATACTTATTCTATCCACAACAGAGAAACATCGTGAATTGAAATATCGTATCCAGAAAATAGTATAATTAAATGATGGATCTTCGAATGACAGATAATCAGTATCAGTAATTAAAATTCACATCACTTGAGCAAGCGTTTTAAGTCTCATTGATTATTCTTTAGTGCCTACAAACAGTAAGGTTTCTTCCAACAATATCATAACAAATCAATTACTGAGAGTACCACTTCTTCAATCTCTTGAATTTATTGTATGCACGTTTCCTACAATATTTGTGAATGTGAAATAAATTGTCCAGTGTATTAAAAACTACATGCCCATATTTCACTATTCTTTAAGATTTGATCCAAGGATTTATCCAATTCTACGGTACGAAATACAAATTTAGTTTGATAATTATGAAAACATACCCATGAATAACCTTAATTTGTTCCATCTTAAATTATTCACTGAATTCATCAAGTGAAAATTTTATTTATCTGAAATGATTCTCGAAATTTATGTATACGCTTCCAACAATATCTTAAAATGTCAAAAAGTTGAAATGTCATTTCAACAATTGAATATTAACATCAAGTCGCAATGATCAGAGCAGGACCAGCCACATTGGAACGATATTAAATGCTATGGACCCCGCAGCTTGTGATATTTACGCATTAAACGCCTGAAAGAATGTAAAAAAAAAATGTCTCAGTAGAGTTGGGACCATAAAAGTATTTTTCCGAATCAAGGTAGGGCCTCTAGATAGAATTTGCTACAGAACGCAGGCTGACTTAATCCGCCACTGTCGCAAAAGCCACGTTTACATCAGAGCGAAACAACTTATAAATGTTGGAGATATAAATTATTTAAAACAACTTTTCAGTAAATAAAATGCATCAGATGACATTTGCTCATGACTATAATGTACTAAACTATCATTTAAATTCATGTAGACTCAGTAGATTTTATGAAATCTACCAAAATATTTTTCAGTTTGACATGTCAAAGTGACGTTTTCAAGATACAGTTAAAAGCATGAATCACAGTAGAGCGACAAAATTCATAAAAGTTAAACTCATAAATTATCTAAAATACGTTTTTAACGATCAAATTGTATCACAGGACATTTGCTCATGCATATTAAACATTGAACTGATGTTAAAATTGACGTAAAAATAACAGAAATAATAAAATTTATAAAAATATTTTCGAAATTGAAATGTCAAAATGACGTGTGATTTTGTATACCCCTGTTGAACAGATGACAAAAAGATATTGGCTCGTTGATCAACGAAAATTTTGGCCGTTTTTAATTTTTCCTGAAAATACTATAAGTACCAAAAATATGAGACCCCCGGAAGGCACTCGTCCTTATGAATATCTATCGAATGTAAAAAATTTCATAAAAATTCATCAATAAATACGACCTGTAGAAGAGCGCAAAAAAGTGATTACCCTATAGTCAGAGAATTAAGCCTTTTAGTATATAGTAATAGCGCTTGGCCTGCTACGCAGGCCTAAGCCCTAGGCTTCGCAGCTCGATATGTGAACCGCCTCCGGCAAAATTTCTGTCTTTATAAGATAAATTCAAAATATATTTTTAGCCCACAAAATCCTCCTGCTCCCTATTATATTTGTGCATCTCTCCCTACTCGTGATTCCACTATTTTTTATTGACAATTCTCAATATTATTTCATGTATTCATCAATCGGATAAATTGACTCCAATTCTTTTACGAATTACAGAGTCTGAATTTGGAACGTCACAGGAAGATAACAGGATTTCCAATCAAGCCTTTCCTAGGTCATTGTCAAAGTTTTGTAGTGAAATAACGGAATTTTCTATCAAGCAAGGCTACCTCCTTGAAAGAATTCCTTTTTTTGTGGAATGTTCTCTTTACTCCCAGTAATAATTTCACAGCTCACGCACTTTACTTGACTTATGTGTTCGCGAAACATAAGTCTTATCCATTTAATCATCACTCTGAAACTCACAAACATCATATTTCTCTACTCTTCAGCTAAAACTACTATATTCATAAGAATCATAATGTTTCTTGACTGTAGGAAAAAGTGACGAATGCAAAAAAAGCTCTGGTTTCAGCCATAAAATTTTTTTATTGATCAATCCACATCTATCAGATTCGGTTCCACTCAAGCCACCTTCGGGAGTTGGATGAAAACAATTCAGACAGAAAAATACATCGCTTACGGATTGTTGAATTATTCATAAGAAAAAATTATCAATAAAATAGTGAGAAATGACGTACAGCAATTAAAATATGTCCAAAAAGCATATAATTACGGTAATTGAGTTGAATCTTGGAATGAGTTACATGAAACTTCGTGTTTTCCTATCAATAGTTACAAGAATAATAGTTCTTCTACTTTTTATCATCAATGAGAAAACACGTCCACATTTGTAACTTAATTCTTACTCATGAGTTTCGAATTAGCTGCAATAATTATATGCTATTTTCGCATATTTCAATTGCTGTATGTCATTTCTTTGTATTCCATTCACCTATTCTTTTTTTCTCATATATTATTCAACAATATATCGGTGATGTATTTTTCTGCCTAAATTGTATTCATATAACTTCTGAAGAGGGCTCAAGTGCAGCCAAAGAAATTTGTCTTCATTTATTATAATATCCATGTTCCTGTGAAATTGAGATATTACTTGTATCAAAGCAATGCAGCATGTATCTGGAGTTTTTCTGTGATTACTATGAATTCGGCAGGTTGAATTTCCAATCATTTTCATACAGAATTTATTTTCAATAAAACATATGAAAAGATTTTTTTAAATTTTCTAATTCTAGTCAATTCTTTCCGGAAGCATAGATACTGTCAACTGATTGGGAGGTTTGTATTCGATAGATAGAAGATAATGCTCCATTCAGTCATAGGTGTATCTGATTACACATATGTTCAGCAAGAACCACGTGAAGGTAGAAGCATATTTTTTGCCGGGAGAGGATGGGAGTCAAAGGATTTTCAGGTGGAGGAGACATAGAGACAAATTCAGTAATCTTACTATGTGATTAATCTTTCTCATATATATTTTAACTGTTCTTCTATATTCATCGTTCTTTTATACAATGAATTCTAGAGACATAAGGTTCAGTTTTCGAGGGCGAGACCTCGCACCGTTCCAAAATGTCCTAGGATATGACGATATTCCTCGTAGTATTTTCAAAATAGTGACTCTAATTAGACGTAATCTTCCCAAAATATTTTGATGTTCCAAACTTTGAGACCGTAAATATATTTGCTGCATACTATGAAAGATCCATTCGATCATGCTAACGTGATAACTAATAAGAACATAAAAAGAGATAAGAAGCACATTTTTTACTTAGTCTGAATTCAAAAGTTGTTATTTTCCTTGTTATAATAAAAAGAGAAATTGAAATTCATGGCACGTTTTAATATTTTTGATTCGTATTATTCACGTTATAATTTAGTATGTAAGCTATGATATACTCAAAATTATTTGAATGAGAATCGCCTATTGAAACAATTCTGAGAAATGTCAAATTTATCCTCTATATGAGCTATGTGGATTATTATTATCATCTTATCAAGATGTATAAGCTATATCATATTGATCTATGCATTACTGTGAAGTAGGCAAGAACAGTTTCAAAAGTAAAGACGTACATATTCAACTTTGCTTTAGTCATGATGGACATTTGCATTTTGTTTTGTTTTGCACGATAAACTCTATCCCCTGTTCTATTTTATTTCACAATTTATAAGGAAACAACAATTAATAATTTTAATCGTGATCCACATTGCCCAATTGAGTTTTTTGAGCTAATTTGACTTCTTTTATTAAAGATGAAGAAATGGAATGGAAATATTTGTGCATTATAATTTTTATTTTTTCTGTGATGAAAAGATATGATCTAAATGGAATTTTCGAAAGAAAATATACGTCATCAAACTATTTGTCTCAATACTTATATGAAGAGTTGATAGAATAATATTTGTGTGTGATGAGAATTAAAACGATTCTTCATTAATTTTTATTATTTTTATCATACAATATGATTTAAATGAACTCATTCAGTGGATATATCGATTCGTTATGAATAATAGAAAATCTATTAAAAAAATAGTAACGTAAATGAGAACTGATCAATGGTATAAGTGAAGATATTCAACTTGGTCTGAAAATGTGAGATTTTTCTTTGTGTTATACCTGTATGATGAATTCTGTTCTATTTTATTCATATTATAAGAAGAACTTTTTTTTTGCAACTCAATAACACGTCTTAACATATCCTGGTAAAATATTTCAATTTTAGTTTGTTCGATGTAGATTATGACTGAGCATGAAGGCTCGAGAATATTTAGAATTATTGAATAGAAATGGTTGATCGGAGAAATTTTGAAAAATATCGGAGTTATTCTCAATATGAGGTACGTGGATTATCTTTTCTTTTGTCTATCAGAATGCATTAGCTATATCATGTTGATTATTTAGATGTACAGTAGGCAAGAACAGATTCGAAAGTGAAGACGTACATATGGAACTTTGCTTTGGTCATGGTGGACATTTGCATTTTGTTTGTTCTGTACGATAAACTCTATCCTCTGTTCTGTTTTACTCCACAGTTTATAGAAGAAAACAGGTAATAATTCAAATCGTAATCCATGTACCTCAATTGAATTTTTAAGCTATATATTATATATATATATATATATTTATATATATCTGTTAAATTTATATAATGTATTTTGATTGGTTTCTTTCCTTCCGTTCTATATTTTGTAACATGTGAAATATAATTGGAGTACTGTATGTGTATAGAACTACTGTTAGCCTGTGAATATCATCATGTTGGCTTTCATTTAGCATTGCTGTTTATTTTAATACGTTTCTTCTCCAATAAATACTACACAATGGGTAATGGAATGGAATAGGAAAGTGTAAAAACCATTTGTCCTTGGAAAAATACATTCCAAAATTCAAATTATCAATAACATTTACAATAGATTCAGCAGTAAACTGATAGTTATGTCCTAGATTCAGATCGGAATTTTCTATTGAATAGATATTATTTCAAGTAAATTATTGAAATATTTCTTTGAAAACTATTTTTTTTGTTATACCTTGGTTACTTTCATTGTCTTTATCGTTCTCTGGTATCTTAATCTTCAAACTATCAAAAGATCGAACTCGAGACATAGCAACATATAATTGTCCATGTGAAAACACAGGTTTCTCCAAGTTTATTCCAACGAAATCGAAAGTTTGTCCCTGTGATTTATTTATTGTCATTGAAAAAGCCAGTCTTATTGGGAATTGTCTCCGTTTGATTATGAATGGAAGATTTGAGTCTGTTTGTATCAAATCTATTCTTGGTAAAAAGATTCTGGAATGTGCACTTTGACCTGTTAACACTTCTAGGTCCAAATAGTTATTCTTCATTTGTTTCACGATCAATCGTGTTCCATTGCAAAGACCTTTTCTTGGATTCATGTTACGTAGAAGCATAACAATTGCCCCAATTTTCAATGAGAGTTTATGGGGTGGATATCCAGATGGTGTTTGCTTATGTAAGAATTCAATTGGAAAGTTCATATCGTTCTCTCCCTCATATATCGCTGTATCTGCACTATAATATATTTTTGTTTCACCTACAATTTTTGATAATACAAGTTCATTTTGGATCATCGTATCATCATTCTTTGGTGATAAAATAGCTCTGTTCATAAACTTATATATATTCTGAGGCAGAATCATCTCATTTCCAAATATTTCGTCGGCTAATGAGCTTTTGATAAGACAGTGGGATGGTATTGTAGCAATTTCCTCAGTACCATTCCCAATGTGGAGTAAATATCCAGCAAATTCTTGTTCATTCTTATTTACCCGCATGTTTTGTGTTAAGGATAGTTTTTTGAATAGGGGCCACAATGAACTACGTAACATTGAAATTTCGATTATCGCTGTTCTATGATTCGAATGTTGAACTATTGGAAGACATTGTCGGAAATCGCCCCCTAGAACAATCACTTTTCCTCCAAAAAGTGATGAATTATCCATTAAATCTTGTAAAACTAAATTGATAGCTTTAAGTGCATATGATGGTGCCATAGTTATTTCATCCCAGATAATAATGCTTGCTTTTCGAATCAATTTACCTGCATTACTATTTGCTGAGATTTTACATACGCTATCTTCATTTATTGGTACTGGAAGTTTGAATACAGAATGAACTGTTTGACCACCTTTTAATAGAGTTGCCGCAATTCCGGTCCAAGCTACAGCGAGAACTGTATGTCCTTGTCCTCTTAAAATGCTGATGATGGTATTATAAAGAAATGTTTTGCCGGTACCCGCCTGGACCATCAATATAAAAGTAACGCTCTTTACAATTATTATCATTTACTGCATTCAAAATATAATTGGAGATTTCTAATTGTTCAGAGTTAAATTTTTCTGCATTTTGTGCACCTTCGCGTCTTTCCAAATCTCTATCAATTGTACTGTCAGAATCATCTTCGGTGATCTTGACTGGTTCAGGAAGACCAAAATCATTCAATTGCAATCTATGTACAATTAGAATTTCTCGAATTTTTTGTAAGCATTTGTTTTCCGCGACTTGCTTAGAATATTTTCGTGAATAGTCTTCCATCAAATATTCTTTAAAATTTTCCCACAAACGAAGTGCATTTGTTGAAGTATGGAAACTGATCAAATATGCAAATAATTCACGTAATTGCTTGGGGAATTTGTCGAGCACAGCTTCTTGTAAGCAATTTTCGCATTCTTCATCATTTTCTAGTAATCCTTTCGCGCGTGCTGCTTCCTGATAAGTGTTGTATAGTTTACCATCGACAGTTCGTAAATCGTCAAAGCTTTTCGCTCCCATAACATTAACTAAGAGTAATCGGAGATGGAATCTCTCTATATCTTTTGGACTTACAGAAACTATTCTACCAATTACGGGCTTAGTTTCTCTCTGTCTTATTTTCCATACGTTTTGATTGGTGAATACGTAGTATTTTGGAATATCCATATAATTGTATTGTCGTGCTGCAACATCGGTTTGATTCAACAAGAACCAAGCTGTCAATGTTGTATGACGTGTTTTTGCTCGTTCTATTGCTTTCTGTATTTGTGCTGGATGAAATACAACTGTTTGTTGATATTGTAGATGAACTGCTAAATCAAAAACTGCATGTGATTTATCATAAAGTTGGTATTCATATAGTCGCCAAATACACTCGACTGGACAAATGTATCTTGTACTTTCATAGCCTTTAATTTCGTCCCAAACGAAATTTTTCTCGTTTTCCACTGGTCCCAATTTGATGGTAGCACAATCATGTCCTTTGCATAAATAATCACATATATATTTTATACTCTTAACTGATGAACAAATTTCTACATTAATATGAGTTCTATACTTCTTGCTTAAATATGGATTATACGGAACAATCCACCTGTTGTCTATTTCATATTTGATAGAACCGTTTTTGTAAAAAATGTACATAAGAACATTGTTATTACGTCGTCTGTAAATAGGATATCCATTCACATTTTCAATAGTTTCGTTTCGAAAATCCTTCGGATATTTTTTGGAACATTTATTATCATTCATACATGGCGAATTTTTATTCAAAACACCACAAGGTCCATGAATCATGTGCGATCTGATCACTTGATATAATTCCTGTTCCTTATCTTCATCAGGTATTTCTGCACTTACAACTGCATCAATATCATCTTTGTTTCGTATTTTGTCATTTTCGTCCAATGTAATTAACAGATGCATATGCGGTAGGCCGCGTTTCTGAAATTCTATTACATATTTATAAGCAATAACTTTGCCAAAAATACTTTCTTTAATAATCTCATTCAAAATCGATTTGTTTTTACCATGGAAAACACGTGCGACAAGATCTGGTCGGTCCGAAGCAGTTTGTCCTTCATGTAAGTTTTCTGTAATCTCTTTCCACTTTGGATTGCAAGTAACAGTTATGAAAAGATCAGGTTTACCGAATTCACGAACAATTGCCATGGCGTTTTGATACATTTTTTGCATAAATCGCGGACCGCCTTGAAAAGTTGAGGGTAATATTACCATTGTACCTGGTTTTGCACCTTCGCTGGCTGATTTATTATTGATATGATCCATCAACCCACTATATAGCTCTACTCTCAGCTTTGGTTGATTTTGTCGAATAAAATTCAAACGTTCAGCTTCTACTTTTACGTAAGCATCCACAATGTACTGTTGCGTAAGTTTACCAGCTGATAAACACGGATTGAAAACACCACGATCCGCTAATCGATTTGTATAGAATTGAAGCATGGTCTGTTTCTTAACACCGTCCACTTGTTTCATGTTCATTTGCCAACCTTTTTCTCCACGGGGAAACAATAGAGGATAAGTCATTGGATCACAATTTTCACTAAACTGATGAATCCTGACACTACCTTTCCCTCTTGGATGTATACAAATATCTCGATCAATTGGTGGTTTGCCATCAGTTGAAGTGAAAACAACAGCAACCTCATTACTCGTTGGTAGATTATATCTCCGTTTGTCTTGTGTGCGATCGCTAATAATCCAAAGATTGATTTCTGGTAATGTTTCATTATTCTGTCTAGCCTTCTCAACCTCAATTTGTTCAACTTCTTTTAACATCATATATGCAGATGCATATGGATTAACTTCCCGTATGAGTTCATCTAGCTTTCGCATTATTTCTGGTTTGCATAATTTGTTAGAATCTTGATCCATCCTTTTTGCCAACGCATCCATTGTATCAATGATGTACAATTGTGCATATTTTTCTGTCTTTCCATTCGATGGGTAAATTGATCCATATGTATTATGATATATTTGACCATGGATTCTGAAAGTATATGGTCCTTTTCCTGGAGGTAGTGCAATCTGTGCTCCCATGGACGCAAAAGCTAAAGCACTGTTATAATTTCTAATATGTTGTCTAAAATTTCTGCTATCCGCATCATTTTCCGTCATCAGTTTGTTTAAATATTCTGGAAATTCTGGTAGTATATCAACTGCTAATTTTCCTTTACGGCAACAAGTTGTAATCTTCCCGTCTGATGGTTTTTCACATGCGAAATTTCTTGACTGACAATTTGAACATAGAACATCCATTAATCCTAAATAATGTGGTTCAACAATTTCTTCAGAATCTTTTGTTGCCATTTTATATGTATCTACTGGTTTTTTCAAAATTTTGCTTCGCCTGATCATAATTTTTTCTTTTTTATGAATTAATTTTTCTTGTTTTTGCTTTTCTGTTTCTGATACTGCGATTTTACGTCTTTCCTCTTTATTTCTTTCTAATCGTTTACGTTTCTCATCCTCCGTCTCTTTCTTAACATAATTTTTGGAGTTATCTCTCATTTTCCGTAGCCTTTCATCACGTTTATCTGGTGTTTCTTTTTCTATATATTCTTCCTTATTATCTTTCAATACCTGAAGCCTCTTTTTACGTTCTGCTATCGATTCATTACTTAAACGAATATTTTTATAGGTGGCCTGCGTCATGGAACGCCTATTTCTCTCATCTCCACTTTCTGATTGCTTCCTTTTCTTATAATTTTCATGTTTTTTTTGCTGTCTTACATTGTTGGGAAAGTTTGATATTCGTCGAGCTCTGAACATACCAACTGCATGAGTCCTGAGTTGTGCAATATCGTAAATTTCATTCTCTGGATCTCTATTCAGTAGAATACTTGAGCAAAATGCCATTGCAAATAAACCACAATCAAAGCCATTTGTTTGTTTCTGTACTTTTGCGATCCTAATTTGAGGATGATATGGAAATAAATGATCCAAATAATTTCTTGCATCTTGATGAAGAGTTGTTGAGTTCAAACTATCATAAATCGTGATGAATATGCCATTATAATGAGCTGTTATCCAATGTCCAATTCCAGGGCCAAAATTGCGCAAATTTAAAACTTGTAGATGCTTAGTACCCTCTGGTATTGCTTGAATCCTATTCAAAGCCTCCAAATAGTAAGTTGGTTGAGGCCTGTAGTCCGAAAAAGCATGGATCATGGTGAAAAATACGTCGAAATGAGTATCTTCAAGGTAACCTGAGGGATTTTGTAAGATGTTGTAATCGTGCTCTGTAAGTTCTTGTATCATTCTGAAATCATCATTAACGTCTAAATTGATATCTTCTGTATTGATATTAGTTTGCGTTCCGCTTTCTCCATGTATATCAGAATCTTTGGACTCCTGATATCTTACCTGCCGCTTGGAACGTTTTGACCTATTTTTCGTTGGCATTATAACGTATTTGCGAGTACAACTAAGAAATGAATATAATCGATTTATTATTTGAAAATTATCAAATGAATTACTGATGTTGATACTCTAGTTATCTGTTGAAATTCTCTTTATCAAGTAAAAGTAAACTTTTTTCTCACCTTTTAATCTAATATATGATTTTCTCAGTCGATAATAACTCTAGAGATACTAATTATTCAAGGACTTACTCAGCTCTTCTTGATTAATGTCTCACTTATGAATAAGTTACGAGAGTGAGATGGAAAAATATCTATTTTCCACACCAAAAACCTATAAATAAGAATTGTAGTAGCCAGTACCTGGAGAAAAATATATTTAAATAAATTATATTATAATTAAAAAATTATATCATGAAAAGTGTTCGATGGTAATAATTATTTTGAGAAATGTTAAACTAATGTTTCGCAGGCAACTCTTTTTTTCCTGTTGAAATTAATATTTCATGAGGAGAAGAAAAAAATATACTCATACTATTCGAGTTCCAACCGTAATCATTTGCCACATCTTATGATTTGTTTATTAATTTGTATAAATATGCAGTACATTGCAAAATTTCATATTATGGTTGAACAGTACATCTATTTAACAAAGATTCAAAATTGAATCAATTGTCAACAAATGAATTGTTCTACTTTTTGAATTGCAAGTAGGAAAGTTTTGGATAGTTCTTTTGCTGTTTATTGACTTACAACTGAAGTAATATAATAAAATCTTCATTTGATTTTGAAAGCTTCCTACGCAAACTCTTGATACATTTTTTAAATTTGTAAACATGATTTTCTGACAGTTCCTGATTTTGATGAATCTTCACGTTTTAGACCCTACTGAGCCCGGAAAACATTATTCTAAAAAAGTCGGTCTATCGGTCTGTCAGTCCGTCGGTCTGTGTGGAAGCACGATAACCTGAGAATGCATGCGAATTTTTAACTAAATCTCATATCTAAATTCTCTATCAAAAAGCTAGGTTCAAGTTCGTAGATGAGCTTTTTTCAACAAGTGGTACCGAATTTTTATTGATGAAACTTTCTAGTTTTTTGCGATTATTTCATAAACGGTGGTATTTATCATGAAATATGAAATAACTGAAACTAATCTTTGAATGATTTGGCACAGCATTCACAGTGAACATTTCTCAAGATTATCAACGGTTTAGTTGTAATTATATAATTTGTTACATTTTTCTGAAGCAAAGAAATAATTAGAATCATAATCGTCATTCAAACTTGGACATCACATGCGAACGTATGTGAATTGTTTATTTTTTTCAAGTAATTTGGCTCTATCATGTTTGGTATCAAATTGAAGTTCTTGTGGAGATAATTCTGTCAAAGAGCGTATTTGAACGATTCAAACAATGTTTAGTTTATCATCAACTTTGAGCCCTCGGGGAGATAAGCTTAGTAGGTATCAGAAATAAAAATTTGTAGAATCCACGTTACTATCTTCAAATTACACTTCCGCCGATCGAATCTTGAAACTGTGTGTTTCAATGGATTAAAAACCCCAAAAATCTAGGAAAGGACTCTCCATTTTCTTATATATAAAATACTCATTTGTATAAGGACAAAAAAATAACCGCCATCTGTCACTTTAACAATTACAGCTGTCACTTTGACAACGACAGTTTTCACTTTGACAATACGCAATTAATTGTTTCGACATTTCAAATTCCTGGAACTGCGATGGAACTGGCCATAAAATTTATGGTCGGGAAAGTATTGTGTGGCTACAGCTGATTTCCAATCAATTTACAATTTTGCATATTTTCAATGTATCAAAGAGTCATACATAAACATTCAAACTTCAGTACAGCAAAGATCGCTTGAGCATTGTCTAAATACGCTTAGCCACCGAGGCGGCTATCATACAACTAAAAAATGCCTATTATTATTGATGGTAACTCATATCCTGAAAATAGTAGAATTTTGTGTCACATTTCCAAGCTGGGCATAAAAAGAAATATATTTTAAGTGACTGTATAGTCCTAGAAAAAGAATGCGTAGATCACGACATATTAAAAAAACATAAAATCTCAGATTTTTTTAAAATATATTTTTTTATTTCAGAAATTGTGATAGAGAAGTTTGAAGAAATACTTTCAGCTAGTAAAGCTCTTCTTAGGCTGAATTGCAATTGAAAGACAAATAAAATCAGTTTATCCAAGCCCTAGTCGATTTAGTTGCTTTGGATAAATTGTGAGAAACTGTTGTTTACTTACTTGTACTGAGTACAGGGAAGTATTGTAAAACTGACAAAATTCACCTATCAAGATTTTGGTGGAAATATCCGTTCTGAGCATCCCTGAATTTATTTTGACTATTTTTGGCTTGATGTCGGTACGTATGTACAGATGTACGTGACTCGCAAATCTCAAAAATTATTGAATGTATTATGCTGAAATTTCGTATTCAAGACTGGTATGGGGTGTTGATTTGCACCTCGCATTATGGTTGCAATCGCCTGTACCAGAAGTTTCACTTGAAATTTTTTTTGAATTTTCCGCATAAATCGAGAATGATTAGCCGTAGGATACTGAAATGCAGTATTTGAGATTGCTGTAATATTTGAATGATCATGTCTCATTTTTGCTTCAATCGGCTGAACCGAAAAAGCACTTTATATGACAGACTTTTCGAATTTTCCGCGTAAATTCAAAACAATCAGTCGTAGAATTTTGTATCAAGCACATTTGTAACATCTAGTTGTGGGCCTCGCATCATGATTGCAATCGTCTATACCGGAAGTGCAATTTATTTCGAAAATTTTCTGAATTCTTCATATATGTCTATATATATATATATATATATATATATATATATATATATATATATATATATATATATATATATATATATATATATATATATATATATATATATATATATATATATATATATATATATATATATATATATATCTAATAATGTACAAGTAAGTCACGTCAGATTTTCTTGACCATTTTCTCGAAAATTCACAATTTGCATTATATTTAATATAAATATTTGAAATTTTGATGGGATATGGGTTTTGCAGCTTTTAACATATGCACCACATTTCAGGAAGATTGACTGTAGAATTTTCAAAAAATTTCAAAGAAAAAATCTGACGTGGATATCACGTGACTCTCTTGTACATCATTGGATATATAGTCAAACACAAAATCTCATTCCAGGGCTAATCGTTTTGGATGAATCTTAAGGACTCTAAGAATCTGTCAAGTAAAATGCGCTTTTAGCCTAGCGTGTTGCTATGGGAACAGTAGATCATCATTATTATGCTTCAACATTCCTGAATACTGATTTGAGAGATTCTACGGCTATCAGTTCTGAATTCATGTGCATCATTGGAAAATGTATTCCAACTGAAGTGCACTTTCGGTTCAGTCTATTGTTATGAAAATAGCAGGCAATTATTCATATGCTACAGCAGACTATAATACCAAATTTCAGTACTTTATAGCCGACCGTTCCGAATATATGCAAATAATTTTCAAAGATTGTCAAGTGAAGTACCTTTTCGGCTCCAGCGATCTCAATGAAAAAAGAATATGAATATTAAGATAGTATTCATCGTCTTGAATACTGAATTCTGAAAAGCTACGATCAATCATTTTGTATTTATGCTGAAAACTCGAAAAATGTTTCGGGTAAAGTGCACTTCCGGTTTAGCACATCGCAATCATACAGCTAGATGTTATAGAAATGCTCAATACGCAATTTCAATATTCTACAACTCATTGTTTTGAATTTATGCGAAAAATTTGAGAAGACTGTTCTATAAAGTGCACTTCCAGCTTGAACGACTGGTACAAAAGAAGAAGAAAACCATAAATATGCTACAGCTATTACAAATATCAAATTTCAGTATCCTACGGCTGATCAATCTGGATTTATGCGGAAAATTCAAAAAAGTTTCAAGTAAAGTGTACTTCCGGTACAGACGACTGCAACCATAATGCAAGGTGCTAGTTAAACACCCTATATTAGTGTTAAATACGAAATTTCAGCACAATACTTTCAAAGGATTTTGAGATTTTCGAGTTACGCACATACGTACCGACATCAAGCCGAAAATAGTCAAAATGGACTCAGGAATGCTTAAAACGGATAATTCCATCCAAATATCGATATGCGAATTTTTTCGGCTTATAATACTCCCTTGTACTCATAGTACAAATGAATAAAAAATACCCTTGACGATAAAAGCTTTAATACGAATTTCACCGAGCAACTAACTTTGATCTCTATGATATTATGTGCCATTTTCGAACGTATCGACCGATTTTTGTTAGCATTCTAACGAATCTACAATTTTGATCTAGAAATTTGGTAAATCGAGCTTCATTTTAGAGATTTTGGAGCGAATTCTCTAAGAAAATGCTTTGAATGTGCGTTTTAACTTTTATTTTCAATCAAATAGAAGTGAATCACTTTCTCACCTTCAAATCAGATAGACAACTTCCACAATTAGATATGATTAGGTTATGGTAATAATTATTTACTGCTTCTTTCACTCAACTCACTTAATTACTCCGTTTATAGAATTATTACAGCATCAAACTCCGAAATTCCTATTCCTGTAGTAGAACCTACGAGAAAAATTGTTTTAGTGATGATTTCATAGATAAGTATGTCTAAAAAACTCACATTTTTAGGTTAAGTTGGTAAAATGATTATTTCGTTATATTCCTACCTTATTTTGATTGAAATCTGAATCTCTAATACAATCAACTTCCGCAAAATATAAAATTCAATGCGAAACTATTGTAATTTTTTCCGTCAATTAAGAAATCGAAGGGAGATATATTGTCGTATATTCTACACACAATGCAGGACAAAACTGAGTGTTATTAAACGCGGCAATAGGCGTGTTTCTTCGGGCAATCTATGTGATCTAAGTGACAATGATTAAGTGAATCATGTTTCTTTGGTCGTTATTTGTTATCCCCACTTCTTCACTTTGTGATCACAAAATGACAATCCCCTTACCCTTTTGAATCGGACTTTTTGCATGTTCACGATGATTGCGATAGCAGAATCTGTGTAAATTTGAAAAATGGCGGATAGAACAGAACAAGAAAATCGTTGGTAAAACAATAAGTGCACATTCCGCATCTTATATGATGGAATAAATATACGAATAATCATACAATAATAGATAGTGCATGAAAAACAAACTATTTGAAGAATTATAATAAAAATCAATACGGAAAAATTCTGATATTTTAACCAATCAAAAGAAAAAAAATCGCAAAAAATCATAGCTATAAAATATATTTCTTAAAACGAATATATAAATATTTTCAAATCAAAATATTTAATTTAGTACTCTCACTATAGGATCGCTGCAATAAATGATCCATGATTCGTAATTCGTTGTTTTCTTGTTTCAAAAAATAATCATGATTCATATACAGCGAATATGATTCTGAGATGCACAATATGATTGTCGAAGAAACACGCCTAATATTACATCTGTTGTTTATAAGTGCGCAAGCGCAAGAACTCAATCTGGAGTGCGTTCGGATGCTAGATGTATCGCTCAAAGCAAAGCGATGTCAAATATGACATGATTGATGTTTAGCTAATTTAGTCGAACGACTTGAACCAACTTTCTTTCATTTTAACTAATCTTAAATTCAAAATAATGGCAGAGTTGCCTGTTTGCATGTTGAGGACCTCTGAATTTTTACTTCATAATGTTATTTTTTGGCTCAATCATGGATTGTTTAAATCAGCCACATAAACGTGCGACTTTCAAATACTTCCATTATGGTCAATCAATTCTGTTATGGAGCTAAAAGCTACAACATTGATTGATGACTTCATTGTCGTAATTAGATGTCATTACTTAATATGATTCAGTTTTCTGATACAGACTGATGATTCTCACAAAATTTGATTAATGTAAAATCTTATTTGTTCATTCGTTGGAATTTTCAAAGTGTTAGTTTCATTGATAGCGAAAGGATATTATAGTCAGCTCTTGATTGCTTGTTCTATTGTTGTATTTGGACAGAATGTTCGATTGGCTGGGCTTAATCAAGATCCAAATTCAAATTTATTCAACTGAAAAAAGTGTGAGATTAGTATGAACCAAACTATCAATGAACAATATTGAAAATCAGAATAGATACTCGTGTATTGTTGAATTTGTACCACATGTATCTACCAAACTGTACTTGTAATGTTTCAAATTCCATTCAATCTTCAATACTTATTCCATCCACAACATCGTGAATTGAAATATCGTATCCAGAAAATAGTATAATTAAATGATGGATTTTTGAAAAACAGATAATCAGTATCAGTAATTAAAATTAACATCACTTGAGTAAGCGTTTTGAATTTCATTGATTATTCTCCAGTGCCTACAAACAGTTAGGTTTCTTCCAACAATATTATTACAAATCAATTACTATTTGTACCACTTCTTCAATCTCTTGAATTTATTGTATGCACGTTTCCTAAGATATTTGTGAATGTGATATATATTGTCCAGTGTATTAATAACAACATGCCCATATTCCACTATTCTTCAAGATTTTTTCCAATAATTCATCCAATTCTACGGTACGGAATACAAATTTAGTTGAATAATTATGTATACATACCCTTGAATAACCTTTTTTTGTTCCATCTCCAATTATCCACTAGATTCATCAAGTAAGAATGATATTTATCCGAAATGATCCTCAAAATTCATGTATTTGTTTTCAAAGATATTTTAAAATGTCAAAAAGTTGAAATGTCATTTCAACAATTGAATATGAACATCAAGTCGCAATGATCAGAGCAGGACCAGCCACATTAGAACAATAATCAATGCTACGGACATCGCAGCTTGTGATATCCACGCACAAACGCTTGATAGAATGTAGAAAAAAAATGTCTCAATCGGGTTGGGACCATAAAAGTATCTTTCCTAATCAAGGTAGGGCCTGTAGATAGAATTTGCTACAGAACGCAGGCTGACTTAATCCGGCGCTGTCGCAAAAGCCACGTTTACATTAGCGCGAAACAACTAATAAATGTTGGAGATATAAATTATTTAAAACAACTTTTCAGTAAATAAATTGCATCAGATAACATTTGCTCATGACTATTATGTACTAAACTATCATTAGAATTCATGTAAACTCAGTAGATTTTATGAAATTTACCAAAATATTTTTCAACCTGACATGTCAAAGTGACGTTTTCGAGATTCAGTAAAAAGCATGAATCACAGTAGAACGACAAAATTTATAAAAGTTGTACTTATAAATTATTCAAAATACCTTTTTAACAATTGAATTGTATCACAGGATATCTGCTCATGCATATTTAACATTAAACTACTGTTAAAATTGACGTAAAAATAACAGAAATAATAAAATGTATGAAAATGTTTTCGAAATTGAAATGTCAAAATGACATATAATTTTGTATACCCCTGTTGAATAGATGAATAAAAGATAGGGGCACGCTGATCAACGCAAATTTTCGTCGTTTTTAATTTTTCCTGCAAATACTATAAGTACCAAAAATATGAGACCCCCGGAAGGCACTCGTCCTAATGAATATCTATCAAATAAAAAAAATTTCATGAAAATCCATCAATAAATACGACCTGTAGAAATGCGCAAAAAAGTGACGAATCTATACCGAGAGTGGAACATAAGGCTTTTAGTATATAGTAAATAGCGCTTGGCCTGCTACGCAGGCCTAAGCCCTAGGCTTCGCAGCTCGATATGTGAACCGCCTCCGGCAAAAATTCCGTCTCTATAAGATAAATTCCAAATATATTTTTAGCCCACAAAACCCTCCTGCTCTATATTATATTTGTGCATTTTTCTCTACTCGTGATTTCATTGTTTTTCATTGACAATTCTCAATATTATTTCATGTATTCATCAATCGGATAAATTGATTCCAACACTTCTACGAATTACAAAGTCTAAATTCAAAACTTCACAGCGAGATATCATGTTTGTGCCATGTTTCGCATATTCTCAGTCATCGCTTTACTGTTTTCGAATACAAATTAGAGTATTAGTTATTACAACTCATGCAATCCTTCTGTTTCATCTTGACGACATACTTACATCCTTACAATTCGCTTCGTTCGTCAATTTGTATGTAATCACAATCTTTCTGTCTCCTTTGCAACTCTCAATATTTATTTGAATAGATATGGTTGATAATGCTGACTGAAATGATGCATGTACATCGAATATACAAAAAGATGGTTACTCCAGGTGAAACCAAGAATATCGAGTGGAAAAGTGATATATAATTTCAGTTGAAATTTTGTGTTTTCATCACTTACTCCCATTATCCTAAATATTTCTCTCAGGAGAATCATTCAGTTGATTTCTTCCATGAATTAGCGTATCTGATTTCTGAGCTTAATTGCGAGATTGATAGACCGCCTATTAAGCAAGACTATTTTCTCCGTAGTAACATTCTTTCCTCATAGATTTGTTCCTAAATCACTGCTCTGAGTCAGCTCCAATTGTGCATCCAAAGAATCATGCATGTTCCATGTTCCTCCAGTAATAATTCTGGAGCTCACGCACTTTGATATACTTTTGCCTCCCAAAGACATGTTTTTTATCCATTCAGTCATTACTCTGGCATTTAAAAGCCCACGCTACATGTTTTGACTGCTCATATATAGCTACAATATCCAATTTCCTTTGGAATTGTAATAATACTTGTAATCAAATCAATTCAACATGTGTCTCAAACTCTTCTGCAATAAAAATAGCATTTTTCCTCCAAAATAGCTAATAAAAAAAAATAACATCATTGGCCATCAAAAAATCCACTTGGATATATTTTAACTATTTTCTATTCCAATTGAGGACACTTTAAAGTCATTATGGGACAACAATTCAAGGATTTCAATTGGCCGATATACGGCTTTGGCTATCCGTCAGTTGCATTAACTCATAGCCGTTCATTAATTATGATAAATGAATTTGTGCAGTATGAAAATTAAGCTTACATATGGAAATATAATTCTATTTTATTTATTTCATTCATTGAATTTTTTCAAAAGAGCATTTAATGTAAATAAATTGTGTTTATATCTTCGCCAATCAGTAAGCTTAAATTGTGGTCCCATAGACGTCTTTGCACCGTTCTTAGCTAGAATGAGCTATGAAATATTCCATATTACTTTGCAATGTACGTTCACCTCAAAAAAATGCCTAAAACTATTTCTGTTGAATGATTTTCTTTTTTTTTGAAATGTCAGAGAATTAAAACTGTTATACGCTAATAAAATGAAATCACCAGAGTATTTATCCCTTCCTCAACTGCGCATTGGAACATCAGTAAAATATTAAGATCCAGAGATTGATAAATATTGGGGCCTAGATAATGAGATGCTAAGAACTCGAGATCCAAATTTTAGAACTTCTCACATGATTCTTGCGAATGTTTGAAGCACATAGTGATGACAACAATATGTCCAAACAAAATTGAACATTGTTGTGTGAGAGACATGGAATATATAGTTTTGTCTCAGTGTCAATATGCTGGCTTTGTGATTTGGAAGTCGTGGGATCGAATTCTACCGAAGTAGGAGAAGTTGGTAGAATTTATACTGAATTATAATGTACTCTGTGGCGTACTCTCCAAGAGTGAGAACTGAGAGTAACCGTATTGCGACGAATGGTAACAGTACTCTCAGAGAATATCAGTCAATTTCACAGATTGCCTGGTGCACTCTTACCAGGTGAAAGGCGTGACTGATATTCATTTACCTATGATATTTGGAATATACTGTTTTCTAAGAGAAACTATGCTTCAATAATTTTTTTCAAATTCATCAAACGTTGATGAAATTACTGGAATTGACTCCATTTTTGGAAGAAATGATGAAAAATTCACAAGAAAAATTAAACTATGCCAACAATGAAACAGGTTTTCCGAGATATTACGTGGCTTTCTTAAGAACTTCTAAGCTTGCGGAATGAGTATTATTCTATTGTGACTGTAGAAAAATATTTTTTTGGTTCTTTCACCTGCTTAACCAAAGTAGTATTCTATATTTCTCCCAAAGTTATACAATCTGGAAAAATATTCCCTAATAATATTGACTTCTCAATTCATCATTTTCCAATTTATGATATCACAAATGAATGTAAGATATGTTTACGGAATGAATCATAGTGAGTGTGAGCACACCATTTCTTTCAAGACAACGCTGCTAGGGCGTTTACTTCATCAAATACAAAAACTTTTAGTATTTATTCTCAACCAATGTCTTCTTGATTGGAACTAAAAATTATTATAGATTACTAATACACTAATTGTTCGATATGTCAGTTAAAAACAGTCCAAGAGCTCTTATGGGACTACGATTCAATCTACCATGCTGGCAAAAATACAGACACGATTCACTCCCAGTAAATATACATAATTTGGACCACACTCTCTAAAAATTGGATCAAGTCATAAGAGCAATAGTTATATACATATACCTTTCGAACAAATCCAATTTCAATCTTCCGTCTGCATACATAAAAATATTCGATGCACGACTAACAGTTGATGTTGGCCAAGTACGATTCTGTGCTGATATGAAATTTGTTCGCATTTCTGCCCATCAGAGATCTCTAATCGGAGTCCTATAAGAGCCTTGAGCAGGTCTCAACTGTAATAGACTGTATTTTGATGAGAACAACATTATTCTAATCGTCATTTTGATTGAGAGCTGTCCAAAGATTGTTATAATACTACGATTCAAGCGTTCTTATTGACTTATATTTGAACTAATTTCACAATAGCACAATAATAGCACTCAGTTTATCAGTTGCTCATTAATTATCATGAATAGATTGGTTCAAAGATTGAAATTTGTATCCATTCAGTTAATATATGAGTATACTCCTTGCTTTTATTTCTTGGATTCAATCACATCAAAGTTGTTGTGAACTCTGAATTCATTGTGAGTGGATCATGTTCGCAGCTCAGTCATTTAGAAGACTTGAATCTTAATGCCGTGGGAGCTCTTGGACTGTTCTTGAAACACATGAACTATAGGCGGAAGTGCTATTGATAACTTCAAACAATTATTCATTGGACTTGATACATTTCCTGCAACGTACTATTTCATACATTGTTACCTATTATACAGAATGATACAATCTTTAAGAATCTATTATTGTCTCATTTTCAATTTGAAACAGTTTGTCTACCATGGCATTCTGGTATCTGTGAATATATAAAATTTTCTCCACCTAAAGACGATGTTTTTGCAATTTTCGGCCTTTTTATTTAAGCTGAAATGAAAGATTTCTTGAAGAATGTCAATCCAATGTTTGTAAATTCAATTCATCAAAAAGTGACAACAAATACTTTTCTTGACAACGTTGATGATTATGGAATCCTGCAGCATCTGCATCTCTTACCGCAAGTTCATAATTTCTGCTTCAGGATCTCTAACGCGGGTTAACAATTCCTCAAGAACCACGTAAACAAAACATCAGTCATCCTTAACACAATAATTAATGTATAAGCTATAAAATCTTCTATAGAAAAAAATGCAAATGGGAAATAACTTAAGCTCTTATACATCAACAAAACTTTTATTCACATGGAAAAGTTCATCAAAATTAGCTTCCGATAATCACACTTCTAGACTACGTATACCTCTGCAGCAGTCGATTTGCAATGGACGACTGACGCATCCACACAAACAGTCCAGAAACATAGGCCTTCAAAATGACTGAATCTCTGAGTCTTATAATCAGTACCCTGATCTCAAATTCCGATTCACAATGATTGTATTTCAATATTTTGATGTATATTTAGTCTACATCTATTGGAATGGAGATGAACTATTATTCTGGCTTCATTCAGTCAATCAACAATAGATTAATGTTCAGTCAAAAAACGTATTTTAAATCCAATATCTTATCATATTTGTAGTGTGTAGATACAAAGATATATGTTTATGTACAAATTGAGGCGAATAATATTTGAAAAGCCATAATAGTCCAGTCAAAATAGACATTCACCCTTGCATAAATTCCCAAGAAGCTGAAAATTGGCATGAACGTTAGGGATACCATTATGATAAAGTTGTGGTAAGTCTCTATTGATCCTATGTGTGCAAAAAATTTCATGCGAGATCAAAGTTCGTAGTAATGGGTTTTTCGAATTTTGCAACGAAATTGTCAGTTCTATGATAGAAATAGCTCAGACAAAAATTATAGATCTTCTAATTCTCTACAAAAAAGTTGCTCACACTTTTCTCTCAAGGTTCACCATTTCTGAGAAAATGCCATTCTAAAGCCATATTTTTCATGACATGCACACGTTTTCACGCCACCTATGAGGTATTGTACTTGGCGCGTATTTTTCGTCGTGGCTTCTCCGGTAGTCCTTTTCCTCGGCCTTCATATTGAAGTTCAATATAATATTAAGTCTAATTATTCAACTGCTTCTTGTTATTCTTCATCTTCCTGCGTTGACGTAAATTGTTCCAACGGCGATACATCAGTTGTTTCGTCGTTGATGTAGGGATCATCTTCTGTTAGAGACTCAGTAATTGAACACGACTGGTCTTCACAACTGGTGCATGCTGGTGAACAAAGTAATCCTATTTTTTGGAAGTTGCATTTCGAATTACATCCAATTTTGCAGTTGAAAAAAATAGTATTAGAGAGCTTTTCTGGTGCAGATGGAAGTAGAGTGTGGATTGGTTGCAATACATCATCAATTAGCTTCCATCCCCATTTTTCTGGGCTTAGCTGATTACCAAGCCATCCATGAACTCGATAAAAATGTTGATGAGCAGAAGCCAAGGTTAGAGGAAGACAACCCAATTGCACACCGTTTTCATTGCGTGTATGTTTTGCAAAAGATACGTAGCGTAATTTATCTTTGCAAATAATTTAAAGCAAGTAACAGACGGGCACATGTACATAGGCAGCGTGATCATGCATATTATTGAAAATATAACTCTAGAATGGCTTTTTCTAAGAAATGGCAAGTCTTGGTAAAAAAAGTGTGAGCACTTTTTTTGTAGAGAATTGGAAGATCTATAATTTTTTCCTGACCGTTTTCTATCATGAAACTGACAATTTCGTTAAAAATTTGAAAAACCTATTTCTATGAGCTTTGACCTCAAATAAAAATTTTTGCACAAATGGGATCGATGGGAACTTCTCACAACTTCATCATAATGATATCTCTAACGTTCATGCCAATTTTCAGCTTCTTGGAAATTTATGCAAGCGTATCCGTATTTTTAGGGCAAACTTGACCGGACTATAAATAGTCGGATAGAATTAGCATATCTTAGAGAAAAGTAATTTCTATTATCCATTTGTTAGTTCATAACATGACAGATAACATATCCCATTTGTCATTTTTTGCCATTTTTTCGAAAATTCATAACTTGTATTGTATTTATTAATTGGACTTCAAATTCTGACAGAATGTGGGTGAAGAATGATTCTAACACATGCATCAAATTTTCAGAAGATCAACTGTGAACTTTTGAAGATATGTTGAAAAAACTAAAAGAAGGATCTTCCGGAAAACGGCCATTGAGAAGTTGTTAGATAATGTACTCTAATTTTACAAAAAGCTATTATTTTTTCAAGAAATACTCTACAATGTACCCGAATGGCGTTCTTTTTTAGCAAGTGAGAGTATGACGCCATCTAGTTACTTTGTAGAGTAACTCTTGACAAAGGAAATGCAATCTGTGAAATTGATCTTTGCTGGCTAACCATTTTTTATGGCCGTTTATCGGCAGGGCCTTTTTTTTGTTTTTTCAACATTTCTTGAAAAGTTCAAGTCGATATTCTGAAAAATCTGATGCGTATGTTGAAAGCTACTCTACCCACATTCTGTCAAAATTTTGAGTACCAATAACAGATCAATGCAAGTTATGAATTTCCGAAAGAATGGCAAAATAATTACGATTTTTGCAATCAACCCAAAAACAGCTGGACTCATCAAGATTCAAAACAACTTATTCGATCCGTCTCTCTATTGCGTACGTTTTTCAGTGGAACACTATTTTCCGTCAGATGCGTGTTTTTTCAGTAAAACGCAATAAACCGTTTATAGCAGTTTTTGACCTTTTGTTCGACAGCCTTTCTGACATTGTAGCCGCCTTCAAATGAAATATGTTATTTGTCACGTTATGAACTAACAAATACAAAAAAATTGATTTGAAATTATCAATTTTCTTGATTTTAGCATATATTTGCGCTATTTTTGTCCGACTCAAATCTCATTATCATTAACCAGAATGACAGACCTATATATAAATTGATGAGCTAAATCTGATTCTGAGATCTAGTACGTATATGTCTATTACTGCAAGAGTCGTATCTAAAAGTTATAAAAATTTGATTCTAAAATCTGCCTCTACGGGCAGTGATGCGCGTCCTAACTTCTAATTTCTGATTTTATGGTCTTTGCAGTATATTTGTCTATGTCTGTATCAAAAACTAATTCATCCATTTGACACGTAGAGAGAGCACTCTTCTAATGTTCAAATGGAATAAAACGTACAATATTATTATTGAAGATTCCTACAAGAAGAGTATCTTTTGGAGAAAATATTTGTCCATGTACATATTTCTCTGTTTGTTTTGTACAAAAATTGACTCTTGATTCCAACAATCACACTCTAGTACCTAGTTTTTACCTCAAAATTGTATAGTACGCCCTACTAAAACATTAGCTCATGAAGCTGCAGTTTATGTATATTGATCAAACCAGGATCGAAAGCAGAATTATCGGAAAACTATCTTATATCCAGTTTCATACACCAAATGAAAGAATACATTCATACTGAATTATCTATTATAAATACGAAGTTGATGGAAATACTTATACTCGAATAGAAATTAGTCACTTGCCATATATTGGATGTTATATATTTGAATACTTGTGGATTATTATACAGAAAAATGTAGGTACAGTTCATTGAGTGATGTATGATTTATGATTTATAACAAATCAAATATGATGATTGATGACTCAATTGTCATAATCAGATTTTATTACTTAATTTGACTAAGTTGTATGATACAAACTGATGATTCTCACAAATTTTGATTGATGTAATCTCCTATTTGTTCATTCGTTGGAATTTTCAAAGTGCTAGCTTCATTGATAGCGAAAGGATATTATAGTCAGCTCTTGATTGCTTGTTCTGTTGTTGTATTAGCACAGAATGTTCGATTGGCTGGGTTTATCAAGATCCAAATTCAAATTTATCCAACTGAAAGAAGTGTGAGTTTAGTATAAACCAAACCAGCAATGAACAATATTAAAAATCAGAGTAGATACTCGTGTATTGTTGAATTTGTACCACATGTATCTACCAAACTGTACTTGGAATGTTTCAATTCAATCTTCAATACTTATTCCATCCACAACAGAGAAACATCGTGAATTGGAATATCGTATCCAGAAAATAGTACAATTGAATGATGGATTTTTGAATAACAGATAATCAGTGTCAGTAATTAAAATTCACATCACTTGAGCAAGCGTTTTGAGTTTCATTGTCCCAACAATATCACTACAAATCAATTATTGATTGTACGACTTCTTCAATCTCTTGAATTTATTGTATGCACGTTTCCTGAGATATTTGTGAATGTGATATAAATTGTCCAGTGTAATAATAACAACATGCCCATTTACTATATACTAAAAGCCTTATGTTCCACTCTCGGTATAGATTCGTCACTTTTTTGCGCATTTCTACAGGTCGTATTTATTGATGGATTTTCATGAAATTTTTTTTATTTGATAGATATTCATTAGGACGAGTGCCTTCCGGGGGTCTCATATTTTTAGTGCTCATAGTGTTTGCAGGAAAAATTAAAAACGACGAAAATTTGCGTTGATCAGCGTGCCCCTATCTTTTACTCATCTATTTCACAGGGGTATACAAAATCACACGTCATTTTGACATTTCAATTTCGAAAACATTTTCATAAATTTTATTATTTCTGTTATTTTTACGTCAATTTCAACATTAGTTTAATGTTTAATATGCATGAGCAAATGTCCTATGATACAATTTGATTGTTAAAAAGGTATTTTAGATAATTTATGAGTTTAACTTTTATAAATTTTGTCGCTCTACTGTGATTCATGCTTTTTACTGTATCTCGAAAACGTCACTTTGACATGTCAAACTGGAAAATATTTTGGTAGATTTCATAAAATCTACTAAGTCTACATGAATTTAAATGATAGTTTAGTACATTATAGTCTTGAGCAAATGTCATCTGATGCATTTTATGTACTGAAAAGTTGTTTAAAATAATTTATATCTGCAACATTTATAAGTTGTTTCGCTCTAATGTAAACGTGGCTTCTGCGACAGCGCCGGATTAAGTCAGCCTGCGTTCTGTTGCAAATTCTATCTAGAGGCCCTACCTTGATTCAGAAAAATACTTTTATGGTCCCAACTCGATTGAGACATTTTTTTTTTACATTCTATCAGGCGTTTGCGCGAAGATATCAAAAGCTGCGAGATCCGTAGCATTAAAAAACTCTTCCAATGTGGCTGGTCCTGTTCTGATCATTGCGACTTGATGTTAATATTCAATTGTTGAAATGACGAAATGACATTTCAACTTTTTAACATTTTAAAATATTTTTGGAAACAAATACATTAGTTTTGAGGATCATTTCGGATAAATATCATTCTTACTTGATGAATATAGTGGATAATTGAAGATGGAACAAAAAAAAGTTATTCAAGGGTATGTATACATAATTATTTAACTAAATTTGTATTCCGTACCGTAGAATTGGATGAATTCTTGGAAAAAATCTTGAAGAATAGTGGAATATGGGCATGTTGTTATTAATACACTGGACAATTTATATCACATTCACAAATATCTTAGGAAACGTGCATACAATAAATTCAAGAGATTGAAGAAGTGATACATTCAGTAATTGATTTGTAATGATATTGTTGGTAGAAACCTAACTGTTCGTAGGCACTGGAGAATAATCAATGTGATTCAAAATGCTTGCTCAAGTGATGCTAATTCTGATTACTGATACTGAATATCTGTTATTCAAAAATCCATCATTTAATTATACTATTTTCTGGATACGATATTTCAATTCACGATGTTTCTCTGTTGTTGATGGAATAAGTATTGAAGATTGAATTGAATTTGAAACATTTCAAGTGAACTTTGGTAGATACATGTGGTACAAATTCAACAATACACGAGTATCTACTCTGATTTTCAATATTGTTCATTGCTGGTTTGGCTTATACTAAACTCACACTTCTTTCAGTTGGATAAATTTGAATTTGGATCTTGATAAACCCAGCCAATCGAACATTCTGTCCAAATACAACAATAGAACAAGCAATCAAGAGCTGACTATAATATCTTTTCGCTATCAATGAAGCTAGCACTTTGAAAATTCCAACGAATGAACAAATAGGAGATTACATCAATCAAAATTTGTGAAAATCATCAGTCTGTATCATAAAACTGAGTCAAATTAAGTAATAAAATCTGATTACAACAATTAAGTCATCAATCATCATATTTGATTTGTTAAAAATTATAAATCATACATCACTTAATGAACTGTACCTACATTATTCTGTATAATAATCCACAAGTATTCAAATATATAACATCCAATGTATGACAAGTGACTAATTTCTATTCGAGTATAGGTTTTTTCATCAACTTCGTATTTTAGGTTATGTGGTAGATGATTTAGTATGAATGTATTTTTTCACTTGGTATATGAAATAATATTCTGCTTTCGATCCTGGAAATTTGATCAATGTACATAGACTGCAGATATTCATTTGGAGTTTATTGTTTATTCCCAGTAGTTCTAAAATCTGGATCTAAAGTTTCTGTCATCTAATATTCTGGGCTCTAATTTTTATTCTTTTCATGAGCTAATGTTTTTGGAGGGCGTAGTATACAATTTCGAGGTAAACACCAGGTACTAGAGTGTGATTGTTGGAATCAAGATTTAATTGTTGTACAAAACAAACGGAGAAGTATGTACTCGGACAAATATTTTCTCCAAAAGATACTCTTCTTGTAGGAATCTTTAATAATAATATTGTACGTTTTATTCCATTTGAACATTTGAAGAGTGCTCTCTCTACGTGTCAAATGAATAAATTAGTTCTTGATGAGGACATAGACAAATATACTGCAAAGACCATAGAATCAGAAACTAGAAGTTAGGACGCGCATCACTGCCCGTAGTGGCAGATTTTAGGATCAAATTTTCATAACTTTTAGATACGACCCTTGCAGTAATACACATATACGAACTAGATCTCAGAATCAGATTTAGCTCATCAATTTATATATAGATCTGTCATTCTGGTTAATGATAATGAGATTTAAGTCGGGCAGAATTAGCGCAAAAACATGCTAAAATCTAGAAAATTGATAATTTGAAATCTTTTTTTTGTATTTGTTAGTTCATAACGTGACAAATAACATATTCCATTTGTACGCGGCTACAATGTCGGGTAGGCTGTCAGAAAAACGGTGAAAAACTGCAAAAATAGTTTTTTGCGTTTTACTAAAAAACTACGCATCTGACGAAAAATAGTGTTCCACTAAAAAGAGTACGCAATAGGAAGACGGATCAGTCCAGCTGCTTTTGGGTTGATTGCAGTTTTTTTGCTATTTTTTCGGAAATTCATAACTTGCATTGTATCTGTTATTGGGACTTGAAATTTTGACAGAATGTGGGTAGAGTAGCTTCCAAAATACGCATCAAATTTTTCAGAGCATCGAACGTGAAATTTTTGAGAAATGTAGGAAAAACCAAAAAAAAAGACGCTGCCGAAAAACGGACATAAAAATGGTTAGTCAGCAAAGATCAATTCCACAGATTGCATTTTCTTTGTCAAGAGTTACTCTACAAAGTAACTAGATGGCGTCTCTTTTGAGCCAATGTGAGTATAGAAAAGATCGATTGCAAAAATCGTATTTCACCAATACAAGAAATAGTTTCCGTAGTTTTTTGTGAAAAGCAATGTACTACTTATATTTATTATATAATTGGAAGTCAAATAATTGTATATGAAGCCTTCTCCAACAAAAAATCATGTGAAAATTGGAACTAGATTCAAGTTTGGTATAATATGTTACGATGAATTACGAAAGAGCAGTATTATTGCCACGCGTCATTCACTTGTTGTATTGGCCGCTCAGGTGAGAGGTAGAGAGAGGGGAACGACATCAAGCAGCAATATTAGAGGCCGTTTGGATAGAGGCAAGAGAGAGAAGAGAGTTGGAGAGCAGCAGCAGCAATCAAGGCTGTTTGGTGAGGGAAGAATCAGTGTCGCTCGAAAATCAGTCAGTCTCCGTCATTCTACTGCTCATGTGAAGAATCATAACGTTGCGATAGAAGCATTGCTAAAGAAACCGTATTTTTGCGCTCTGACCGGTGGCAAGTGGTAGGATGCCGCTACGCTCGGGGGGCCATTTCCAATTCGCGTGGATTCGGTCCGACTACACACATTCTGACTATTGAGAATGTTGTTTGAATGGTCAATGTACAATAACACAATAACGACTCATGAAGCCTTCTCTATAATTGTTGATACTCCAAAAATCGTTATCGCAGAAGTGCGGTTTTTTGCAATCGATTTTTTTTCATACTTTCACTTGCTCAAAAAGAACGCCATTCGGGTACATTGTAGAGTATTTCTTCAAAAAATAAACGCTTTTTGTGAAACTAGTGTACGTTATCTAACAACTTCTCAATGGCCGTTTTTCGGAAGTGCCTTCTTTTAGTTTTTTCAGCATATCTTCAAAAGTTCACAGTCGATCTTATGAATTTTCGGAAAAAATGACAAATGGGATATGTTGTCTGCCATGTTATGAACTGACAAATAAATAATAAAAATTACTTTCTCCCAAGATATGCTAATTCTATCCGACTACTTATGGCTTTTAAAATATTATGAGCCTCAATTTGTACATAAACATATATCTTTGTATCCACACACTACAAATATGATAAGATAGTGGATTTGAAATACATTTTTTGACTGAACAATAATCTATTGTTGATTGACTGAATGAAGCCAGAATAATCCCAAGTAACAATGACTGACCCTCGACCAGAATGTGACGTCAGATTTTGGTCATAATGAAGTCATAAGCTGACGGTCATATTTCGACGTCACATTTTAAGTCAAATTGTGGTCATAAATTGACAACATCTCTTGACGTCATAAAATGTTGAACAGACGTCATAATTTGACGTTATGTTTCAGCGTTTTGAGAGATCATACTTATGCTTTATACAATGATTCTTTAAATATATTTTTTTAATCAGTGTACTTTGCGCTTACGTTTTCATCCAATTGAGTCTCATTTTTCAACTCAACGTCACTTTATGACGTAAGTTCGACGTCATGTTGTGACGTATGTAACATTTTTATCCCAGCATTAATTTTATGACTTAAATTCGACATTATGAGTATCGGTTATCCAGATATGAAGCAATAAATTATTATATAGAGATCAGTGTTCAATTATGGGAATTATGAACGAGTTAAGTTATGAAATATAAATTAGGTGTGTTCGACTTTTATATTCCAGTGAAGATAAGATCTTATGAATTTCTCTTAGCAGTCTATCAATAAAAGTGAAGAGCCTGATCCTTTATTTATTTGGGTTACAAGCATTCAAAAAGTAGCATATTTGACTTTTTGCTCGGAGGCCTCCCGCATCTTCTACAACAGTTCGGAAATCTTTGGTAAGATTCGGACTATTATAATATCAAGCTATCACCAAACAAATCGTCTTTCTTTTGTAGTTCAGTTCAGGGAGGTTCATTTGTTTGTTTACATGATATTGCTCCACTCAAGAATTTTGTTAAAGTTATTGGAAGGTAGGTATCGATATTAAAATTAGAAAAAGGTGACTCATCGTATATCCAACACATTGAATAATTTGCTATCAATTTAAAAGAATTTTAAAATCTAGAAACAAATGTATCATAAAAGATATTTCCAAATTTCATAACTGTTATTGAAAATTTTTCTAGCTACAAAGCTGATGATTGATAGGATCTGAATAATAGTGTTGAATCTTGAATTACTGAAAATCATATGAAATTGTTTTCCAGGATGACTGTATATAATGGTGCATTTTTCAAATTTCGACTCAATTGCTGCAGTGCCGGCTATTGACACTATCGTCATGGTCACAACATTTGAATAAATAACCCAAAGGTATACACAAATTGGTCCAGAATTCACAGATGCTTGACGATCAGTTTTTTTCTTGTCATGGTGATTAGTTTTTTCTTAGGTTTTGATACATATAATTTTTTTTTACTTGATAGTTCTTTATTACCTGTAATATATTTGTATTTTGAATAAATCAATTGAAAATACAATGATGTTTTATTATTCACTAATTATCTGAAAGTTCTTTGAATAAATAGTATTCAAACAGGTGATATGCAACGTAATAATGTTACCATATGACATTATGATGTTCTATATTACTTATTTTATTATTATTTAGTTCTTGAGGAACATTTAAGTGATGACTAAGATCATAAAGTGATGTTGAATTCAAGTCATAATATGACGTCAAAATTAGGTCATAATGTGACGTCAAACTAAGGTCATATTTGACGTCAAACTTAGGTCATACTATGACGTCGAACTCACGTCATAATATGACGTCGAACTCACGTCATAATATGACGTCAAACTTACGTCATAATATGACGTCATATAGCTCCACGCATTGACGTCTTGCTGACGCGATTATGACTAAAAATGTGACGTGGTGTCGACGTCATATTTGGTCATAATTGTTACTTGGGATAGTTCATCCCCATTCCAATAGATATAGACTAGATATACATCAAAATATTGAAATAGAATCATTGTGAATCAGAATTTAAGATCAGGGTACTGATTATAAGACTCAAAGATTCAGTCATTTTGAAGGCCTATGCTTCTGGACTGTTTGTGCGGATGCGTCAGTCGTCCATTGCAAATCGACTGCTGCAGAGGTATACGTAGTCTAAAAGTGAGATTATCGGGAGCTAATTTTATTGAACTTTTCCATGTGAATGAAAGTTTTGTTGATGTATTTGAGCGTAAGTTATTTCCCATTTGCATTTTTTATCTGTGAAACATTTTATAGCTTATACAATAATTATTGTGTAAAGGATGACTTATATTTTGCTTACGGAGTTCTCAAAGAATTTTACCCCCGCGGTAGAGATCCTGAAGCAGCAATTATGAACTTGCGGTAAGAGAAGCAGCTGCTGCAGGATTCCATGATCATTAACCTTGTCAAGAAAAGTATTCGATGTCACTTTTTGAAAAATTGAATTTACAAACATTGGATTGACATTCTTTAAGAAATATTTCATTTCAGCTTGGATAAAAAGGCCGAAAATTGCAGAAACATCGTCTTTAGGAGAAGAAAATTTCATATATTCACAGATACCAGAATGCCATGGCAGAAAGACTGTTTCAAATTGAAAATAAGACAATAATAGATTCTAAAAGATTGTATCATTCTGTATAATAGGTTACAATGTATGAAATAGTACGTTGCAGAAAATGTATCAAGTCCAATGAATAATTGTTAGAAGTTATCTATAGCACTTTCACCTATAGTTCATGTGTTTCAAGAACAGTCCAAGAGCTCCCATGGCATTAAGATTCAAGTCTTTTGGATGACTGAGCCGTGAACATGATTCACTCACAATGAACTCAGAGTTCACAACAACTTTGCTGTGATTGAATCCAAGAAATAGAAGCAAGGAGTATACTCACATATTACCTGAATCGATACCAGTTTCAATCTTTGAATCAATCTGTTCATGATAATTAATGAGCAATTGACAAACTAAGTGCTATTATTGTGCTATTGTGAAATTAGTTCAAATATAAGTCAATCAGAACGCTTGAATCGTAGTCCTATAACAATCTTTGGACAGTTCTTAATCAAAATGACCATTAGAATAATGTTGTTCTCATCAAAATACAGTCTATTCCAGCTGAGACCTGCTCAAGGCTCTTATAGGACTCCGATTAGAGATCTCTGATAGGCAGAAATGCGAACAAATTTAACATCAGCACAGAATCGTACTTGGCCAACATCAACTGTTAGTCGTGCATCAAATATTTTTATCAAATGTATGCAGACGGATGATTCAAATTGGATTTGTTCGAATGGTATATGTATATAACTATTGTTCTTATGACTTGATCCAATTATTAGAGAGTGTGATCCAAATTATGTATATTTAGTGGGAGTGAATCGTGTCTGTATTTTTGCCAGCATGGTAGATTGAATCGTTGTCCCATAAGAGCTCTTAGACTGTTTTTTACTATCATATCGAACAATTAGTGTATTATTCAGATTGATTATGAGAGAATTGATGTCAATTCAAATTCATGATAATTTTTAGTTCTAATCAAGAAGACATTGGTTGAGATAAAATACTGAAAGTTTTTGTATTTGATAAAGTAAAAGCCCTAGCAGCGTTGTTTTAAAAGAAATGGTGTGCTCACATTCGATATGATATACTCCGTGAACATATCTTACATTCATTTGTGGTATCATGGATTAGAAAATAATGAATTTAGAAGTCAATATTATTAGAGAATATTTTTCCAGATTGTATAACTTTGGGAGAAATATAGAATACTACTTAGGTAAATCAGGTGTAAGAACCCAAAAAATATTTTTCTACAGTCACTATAGAATAATACTTATTCCGCATGCTTAAAAGTTCTTAAGAAAGCCACGTAATAATGTGGAAAAACTGTTTCATTGTTGGCATAGTTTAATCTTACTTGTGAATTTCTCATCATTTCTTCCAAAAATGGAATCAATTCGAATGATTTTATCAACGTTTGATGAATTTGAAAAATATTATTCAAGCATAGTTTTCCTCAGAAAACGGTATATTTTAAATTCTCTGAGAGTACTGTTACCATTCGTCAAAATACGGGTACTCTCAGTTCTCACTCTTGGAGAGTACGTCACAGAGTACATTATAATTTAATAGAAATTCTACCAACTTATTCTACGTAGGTAGGATTCGACCACACGGCTTCCAAATCACTAAGACAGCATACTAACACTGAGTCAAAGCTATATATTATATTTCTCTCACACAACAATGTTCAATTTTGTGTGGACATTTTAAAGTTGTCATCACTATGTGCTTCCAACATTCCTAAGAATCATATGAGAAGTTCTAAAATTTGGATCTCAAGCTTTTAGCATCTCATTATCTAGGCCCCAACATTTATCAATCTCTGGATCTCAATATTCTACTAATGTTCCAATGCGTAGTTGAGGAAGAGATAAATACTCTGGTGATTGCATTTCATCAGCGTATAACAGTTTTAATTTTCTGACATAACAAAAAAGGAAATTCGCATAACAGAAATAGTTTTAGGCTCTTTTTTGAGGTGGTCGTACATTGCAAAGTAATGTGGTATATTTCATAGCTTATTCTAGCTGACAACGGTGCAAAGACTTCTATGGGACCACAATTTAAGCCTTCTGATTGGCGGAGATATAAACACAATTTATTTACATTAAATGCTCTTTTGAATAAATTCAATGAATGGAATAAATGAAATAGAACTATATTTCTATATGTAAACTGGATTTTCATACTGCACAAATCCATTTATCATGATTAATGAACGGCTATAAGTTAATGCAACTGACGGATAGCCAAAGTTGATGTTTTCGCCTATGTAAGATTGATTCGTATATCGGCCAATTAGAACACTTGAATCGTGGTCCCATAATAACTTTGAAGTGCCCTCAATTGGAATGGAAAATAGTTAAAATATAACCAAGTGAATTTTATGATGATCTTTCATGTTATTACTTTTTTTATTAGCTATTTTGGAGGGAAAATGTTATTTTTATTGAGAAGAATTTGAGACACATGTTGAATTGATTTTGATACAAGTAATATCACAATTCCAGAGAAAATTGAATATTGTAGCTATATATAAGGAGTCAAAACATGTAGCATGGGCTTTTGAATGCCAGAGTAGTGATTAAATGGATAAAAAACATGACTTTGGAACGCAAAAGTATATCAAAGTGCGTAAACTTCAGAATAATTACTGGAGGAACGTGGAACTTGCATGTTTCCTAGAATGCACAATTGGAGCTGAGTGATTCAGACTCAGAGCAGTGATTTAGAAGAAAATCTATGATGAGGAAATAGTCCTGTTTAATAGGCGGTCTATCAATCTCGCAATTGAGATCAGAAATCAGATACGCTAATTCATGAAAAGAATCAACTGAATGATTCTCCTGAAAGGAATATTTGAGATAATGGGTGTAAGTGATGAGAACACAAAATTTCAACTGAAATTCTATTTTACTTTTCCACTCGATATTCTCGGTTTCCCCTTGAGTAACCATCTTTTTGTATATTTGATGTACATGCATCAGATCAGTCAGCATTATTAACCATATCTAATCAAAATAATATTGAGAGTTGTAAAAGAGACAGAAGAATTGTGATTACATACAAATTGACGAGCGAAGCGAATAGTGAGGATGTAAGTATGTCGTCAAAATAAAACAGAAGGATTACACGAGTTGTGATAACTAATACTCTAATTTGTATTCGAAAACAGTGAAGCAATGACTGATAATATGCGAAACATGACACAGACATGTTATCTCGCTGTGAAGTTTTGAATTTAGACTTTGAAATTCGTAGGAGAGTTGGAATCAATTTATCCCCTTGATGAATACATAAAATAATATTGAGAATTGTCAATAAAAAACAGTGAAATCACGAGTAGGGAAAAATGCACAAATATAATATGGAGCAGAGGGATTTTGTGGGCTAAAAATATACTTGGTATTTATCTTATAGAGACAGAATTTTTGCCGGAGGCGGTTCACATATCGAGCTGCGAAGCCTAGGGCTTAGGCCTGCGTAGCAGGCCAAGCGCTAGTATTCCACTATTCTTCAAGATTTTTTCCAAGAATTCATCCAATTCTACGGTACGGAATACAAATTTAGTTGAATGATTATGTATACATACCCTTGAATAACCTTTTCTTTGTTCCATCTTCAATTATCCACTATATTCATCAAGTAAGAATGATATTCATCCGAAATGATTCTCAAAATTCATGTAAACGCTTCCAACAATATCTTAAAATGTCATAAAGTTGAAATGTCATTTCAACAATTGAATATTAACATCAAGTCGCAATGATCAGAGCAGGACCAGCCACATTGGAACGATATTAAATGCTACGGACCCCGCAGCTTGCGATATCCACACACAAACGCCTGATAGAATGTAAAAAAAAAATGTCTCAATCGAGTTGGGACCATAAAAGTATTTTTCCGAATGAAGATAGGGCCTCTAGATAGAATTTGCTACAGAACGCAGAATGACTTAATCCGGCGCTGTCGCAGAAGCCACGTTTACATTAGAGCGAAACAACTAATAAATGTTGGAGATATAAATTATTTGAAACAACTTTTCAGTGAATAAAATGCATCAGATGACATTTGCTCATGACTATTATGTACTCAACTATCATTTAAATTCATGTAGACTTAGTAGATTTTATGAAATCTACAGAAATATTTTCAGTTTGACATGTCAAAGTGACGTTTTCGAGATACAGTAAAAAGCATGGATCACAGTAGAGCGACAAAATTTATAAAAGTTAAACTTATAAATTATTTAAAATACCTTTTTAACAATTGAATTGTATCACAGGACATTTGCTCATGCATATTAAACATTAAACTAATGTTAAAATTGACGTGAAAATAACAGAAATGATAAAATTTATAAAAATGTTTTCGAAATTGAAATGTCAAAATGACGTGTGATTTTGTATACCCCTGTTAAACAGATGACAAAAAGATATTGGCTCGTTGATCAACGAAAATTTTGGCCGTTTTTAATTTTTCCTGAAAATACTATAAGTACCAAAAATATGAGACCACCGGAAGGCACTCGTCCTTATGAATATCTATCGAATGTAAAAAATTTCATAAAAATTCATCAATAAATACGACCTGTAGAAGAGCGCAAAAAAGTGATTACCCTATAGTCAGAGAATTAAGCCTTTTAGTATATAGTAACTAGCGCTTAGCCTGCTACGCAGGCCTAAGCCCTAGGCTTCGCAGCTCGATATGTGAACCGCCTCCGGCAAAAATTCTGTTTCTATAAGATAAATTCCAAGTATATTTTTAGCCCACAAAATCCTCCTGCTCCATATTATATTTGTGCATTTTTCCCTACTCGTGATTTCACTGTTTTTTATTGACAATTCTCGAAATTATTTCATGTATTCATCAATCGGATGAATTGATTCCAACTTTCCTACGAATTGAAAAGTCTAAATTCAAAACTTCACAGCAAGATATGTATCGCATATTCTCAGTCATTGCTTCACTGTTTTCGAATACAAGTTAGAGCATTAGTTATTACAACTCATGTAATCCTTCTGTTTAATCTTGACGACATACTTACATCCTTTCATTTCGCTTCGCTAGTCAATTTGTATGTGACCACAATCTTTCTGTCTCCTTTGCAACTCTCAATTATTATTCTGAATAGATATGGTTGATAATGCTGACTGAAATGATGCATGTATATCTAATATACAAAAAGATGGTCACTCCAGGTGAAACCGAGAATATCGAGTGGAAAAGTAAAATAGAATTTCAGTTGAAATTTTGTGTTTTCATCACTTGCACCCATTATCCTAAATATTTCTCTCAGGAGAATCATTCAGTTAATTCCTTCCATGAATTAGCGTATCTGATTTCTGAGCTCAATTGCGAGATTGATAGACCGCCTATTAAGCTGGACTATTTTCTCCGTAGTAACATTTTTTTCTCAAAGAAACTATGCTTCAATAATTGTTTTCAAATTCATCAAACGTTGATAAAATTACTCGAATTGATTCCATTTTTGGAAGAAATGATGAAAAATTAACAAAGAAAATTAGACTATGCCAACAATGAAACAGTTTTTCAGATATAACGTGGCTTTCTTAAGAGCTTCTAAGCATGCGGAATAAGTATTATTCTATTGTGACTGTAGAAAAATATTTTTTTGGTTCTTTCACCTCATTTACCAAAGTGGTATTCTCTATTTCTCCTAAAGTTATACTATCTGGAAAAATAGTCTCTAATAATATTGACTTCTCAATTCATTAATTTCCAATTTATGATATCACAAATGAATGTAAGACATTTTCACGGAATAGATCATATTGAGTGTGAGCACACTATTTCTTTCAAAACAACGCTGTTAGAGCTTTTACTTCATCAAATACAAAAACTTATTGTATCCATTCTCAACCAATGTCTTCTTGATTAGAACTAAAAATTATTATGAATTTGAATCAAAATTAATTCTTCCATAATCGACCTGAATAATACACTAATTGTCCGATATGCCAGATAAAAACAGTCCAAGAGCTCTTATGGGACAACGATTCAATCTACCATGCTTGTAAAAATACAGACACGATTCACTCCCAGTAAATATATATAATTTGGACCACACTCTCTAAAAATTGGATTAAGTCATAAGAGCAATAGTTATATACATATACCATTCGAACAAATCCAATTTGAATCTTCCGGTCTGCATACATATGATAAGAATATTTGATGCACGACTAACAGTTGATGTTAGCCAAGTACGATTCAGTGCTGATGTAGAATTGGTTCGCATTTCTGCCTATCAGAGATCTCCAATCGGAGTCCTATAAGAGTCTTGAGCAGGTCTCAACTGAAATAGACTGTATTTTGATGAGAACAACATTATTCTAATGGTTATTTTGGTTGAGAACTGTCCAAAAATTGTTATGGGACTACGATTCAAGCGTTCTGATTGACTTATATTTGAACTAATTTCACAATAGCACAATAATAGCACTTAGTCTGTCAGTTGCTTATTAATTATCATGAGCAGATTGGTTCAAAGATTGAAATTTGTATCCACTCAGGTAATATGTGAGTATACTCTTTGCTTTTATTTCTTGGATTCAATCACAGCAAAGTTGTTGTGAACTCTGGATTCCTTGTGAGTGAATCATGTTCGCGACTCAGTCATTCAGAAGACTTGAATCTCAATCCCGAGGTAGCTCTTGGACTGTTCTTGAAACACATGAACCATAGGCGAAAGTACTATTGATAACTTTTAACAATTATTCATTGAACTTGATACATTTTCTGCATCGTACGATTTCATACATTGTAACCTATTATACAGAAGGATATAATCTTTTAGAATCTATTATTGTCTAATTTTCAATTTGAAACAGTTTTTCTGCCACGGCATTCTGGTATCTGTAAATATATAGAATTTTCTTCTCCTAAAGACGATGTTTTTGCAATTTTCGGCCTTTTCATCCAAGCTGAAATGAAATATCTCTTGAAGAATGACAATCCAATGTTTGTAAATTCAATTCATCAAAAAGTGACAACGAATACTTTTCTTGACAACGTTAATGATCATGGAATCCTGCAGCATCTGCTTTTCTTACCGCAAGTTCATAATCTCTGCTTCAGGATCTCTACCGCGGGTGGACAATTCTTCAAGAACCACGTTAACAAAACATAAGTCATCCTTAACGCAATAATCATTGTATAAGCTACAAAATCTCCCATAGAAAAAAATGCAAATGGGTAATAACTTACGCTCTAATACATCGACAAAACTTTTATTCACATGGAAAAGTTCAATAAAATTAGGTTCCGATAATCTCACTTCCAGACTACGTATACCTCTGCAGCAGTCGATTTGCAATGGACGACTGACGCATCCGCACAAACAGTCCAGAAGCATAGGCCTTCAAAATGACTGAATCTTTGAGTCTTATAATCAGTACCCTGATCTTAAATTCTGATTCACAATGATTCTATTTCAATATTTTGATGTATATCTAGTCCACATCTATTGGAATGGAGATGAACTATCCCAAGTAACAATTATGACCAAATATGACGTCGATACGACGTCACATTTTTAGTCATAATCGCGTCAGCAAGACGTCAATGCGTGGAGCTATATGACGTCATATCATGACGTAAGTTTGACGTCATATTATGACATAAGTTTGACGTCATATTATGACCTAAGTTTGACGTCATATTATGACTTGAATTCAACATCACTTTATGATCTCAGTCATCAAATGTTCCTCAAGAAGTAAATAATAATAAAATAAGTAATATAGAACATCATAATGTCATATGGTAACATTATTACGTTGCATATCACCTGTTTGAATACTATTTATTCAAGGAACTTCTAGATAATTAGTGAATAATGAAACATCATTGTATTTTCAATTGATTTATTCAAAATACAAATATATTACAGGTAATAAAGAACTATCAAGTAAAAGAAAATCATATGTATCAAAACCCAAAAAAAAATTAGTCACCATGAAAAGAAAAAACTGATCGTCAAGCATCTGTGAATTCTGGACCAATTTTTGTATACCTTCAGGTTATTTATTCGAATGTTCTGACCATGACGATCGTGTCAACAGCTGGCACTGCAGCAATTGAGTCGAAATTTGAAAAAATGCACCATTATATACAGTCATCCTGGAAAACAATTTCATATGATTTTCAATAATTCAAGATTCAACACTATTATTCAGATCCTATCAATCATCAGCTTTGTAGCTAGAAAAATTTTCAATAACAGTTATGAAATTCGGAAATATCTTTTATGATACATTTGTTTCTAGATTTCAAAATTCTTTAAAATTGATAGCAAATTATTCTATGTGTTGGATATACAATGAGTCACCTTTTTCTAATTTTAATATAGATACCTACCTTCCAATAACTTCAACAAAATTCTTGAGTGGAGCAATATCATGTAAACAAACAAATGAACCTCCCTGAACTGAACTACAAAAGAAAGACGATTGGTTTGGTGATAGCTTGATATAATAATAAAGATTTCCGAACTGTTGTAGAAGATGCGGGAAGCCTCCGAGCAAAAAGTCAAATATGTTACCTTCTGAATGCTTGTAACCCAAATAAATAGAGGATCAGGCTCTTCACTTTTATTGATAGACTGCTAAGAGAAATTCATAGGAATAAATAAGATTTTATCTTCACTGGAATATAAAAGTCGAACACACCTAATTTATATTTCATAACTTAACTCGTTCATAATTTCCATAATTGAACATTGATCTCTATATAATAATTTATTGCTTCATATCTGGATAACCGATACTCATAATGTCGAATTTGAGTCATAAAATTAATGCTGGGATAAAAATGTTACACACGTCACAACATGACGTCAAACTTACGTCATAAAGTTACGTTGAGTTGAAAAATGAGACTCAATTGATTGAAAACGTAAGCGCAAAGTTCACTGATTAAAAAAAATATATTTAAAGAATCATTATATAAAGCATAAGTATGATTTCTCAAAACGCTGAAACATAACGTCAAATTATGACGTCTGTTCAACATTTTATGACGTCAAGAAATGACGTCAATTTATGACCACAATTTAACTTAAAATGTGACGTCGAAATATGACCGTCAGCTTATGACTTCATTATGACCAAAATCTGAGGTCACATCTGGTCGAGGGTCAGTCATTGTTACTTAGGATTATTCTGGCTTCATTCAGTCAATCAACAATAGATAATTGTTCAGTCAAAAAATGTATTCCAGATCCATTATCTTATCATATTTGTAGTGTGTGGATACAAAGATATATGTTTATTTACAAATTGAGGCGAATAATATTTGAAAAGCTATAAATAGTCGGATAGAATTAGCATATCTTGGAAGAAAGTAATTTTTATTATTCATTTGTCAGTTCATAACATGGCAGATAACATATCCCATTTGTCATTTTTTGCCATTTTTTCGAAAATTCATAACTTGTTTTGTATTCGATATTCAGGCTTCAAATTTTGACAAAATGTGAGTAAAGAATGATTCTAACACATGCATCAAATTTTCAGAAGATCGACTGTGAACTTTTGAAGATATGTTGAAAAAACTAAAAGAAGGCTCTTCCGAAAAACGGCCATTGAGAAGTTGTTAGATAACGTACACTAATTTTACAAAAAGCTTTCATTTTTTAAAGAAATACTCTACAATGTACCCGAATGGCGTTCTTTTTGAGCAAGTGAAAGTATGAAAAAAATCGATTGCAAAAAACCGCACTTCTGCGATAACGATTTTTGGAGTATCAACAATTATAGAGAAGGCTTCATGAGTCGTTATTGTGTTATTGTACATTGACCATTCAAACAACATTCTCAATAGTCAGAATGTGTGTAGTCGGACCGAATCCACGCGAATTGGAAATGGCCCCCCGAGCGTAGCGGCATCCTACCACTTGCCACCGGTCAGAGCGCAAAAATACGGTTTCTTTAGCAATGCTTCTATCGCAACGTTATGATTCTTCACATGAGCAGTAGAATGACGGAGACTGACTGATTTTCGAACGACACTGATTCTTCCCTCACCAAACAGCCTTGATTGCTGCTGCTGCTCTCCAACTCTCTTCTCTCTCTTGCCTCTATCCAAACGGCCTCTAATATTGCTGCTTGATGTCGTTCCCCTCTCTCTACCTCTCACCTGAGCGGCCAATACAACAAGTGAATGACGCGTGGCAATAATACTGCTCTTTCGTAATTCATCGTAACATATTATACCAAACTTAAATCTAGTTCCAATTTTCACATGATTTTTTGTTGGAGAAGGCTTCATATACACTTATTTGACTTCCAATTATATAATAAATATAAGTAGTACATTGCTTTTCACAAAAAACTACGGAAACTATTTCTTGTATTGGTGAAATACGATTTTTGCAATCGATCTTTTCTATACTCACATTTGCTCAAAAGAGACGCCATCTAGTTACTTTGTAGAGTAACTCTTGACAAAGAAAATGCAATGTGTGGAATTGATCTTTGCTGACTAACCATTTTTATGTCCGTTTTTCGGCAGTCTTTTTTTTGGTTTTTCCTACATTTCTCAAAAATTTCACGTTCGATGCTCTGAAAAATTTGATGCGTATTTTAAAAGCTACTCTACCCACATTCTGTCAAAATTTCAAGTCCCAATAACAGATACAATGCAAGTTATGAATTTCCGAAAAAATAGCTAAAAAACTGCAATCAACCCAAAAGCAGCTGGACTGATCCGTCTTCCTATTGCGTACTTTTTTTAGCGGAACACTATTTTTCGTCAGATGCGTAGTTTTTTAGTAAAACGCAAAAAACTATTTTTGCAGTTTTTCACCTTTTTTGACAGCCTACCCGACATTGTAGCCGCGTACAAATGGAATATGTTATTTGTCACGTTATGAACTAACAAATACAAAAAAAAGATTTCAAATTATCAATTTTCTTGATTTTAGCATGTTTTTGCGCTAATTCTGCCCGACTTAAATCTCATTATCATTAACCAGAATGACAGACCTATATATAAATTGATGAGCTGAATATGATTCTGAGATCTAGTTCGTATATGTCTATTACTGCAAGGGTCGTATCTAAAAGTTATGAAAATTTGATCCTAAAATCTGCCACTACGGGCAGTGATGCGCGTCCTAACTTCTAGTTTCTAATTTTATGGTCTTTGCATTATATTTGTCTATGTCCTTATCAAGAACTAATTCATTCATTTGACACGTAGAGAGAGCACTCTTCAAATGTTCAAATGGAATAAAACGTACAATATTATTATTAAAGATTCCTACAAGAAGAGTATCTTTTGGAAAAAATATTTGTCCGAGTACATATTTCTCCGTTTGTTTTGTACAACAATTGAATCTTGATTCCAACAATCACACTCTAGTACCTGGTATTTACCTCGAAATTGTATACTACGCCCTCCAAAAACATAAGCTCATGAAAAGAATAAAAATTAGAGCCCAGAATATTAGATGACAGAAACTTTAGATCCAGATTTTAGAACTACTGGGAATGCTGCTCTGCCCAATGTTCCCAATATGACAGTAAAAGATGACAGTTAACAATAAACTCTGAATGAATATCTGCAGTCTATGTATATTGATCAAATTTCTAGGATCGAAAGCAGAATATTATTTCATATACCAAGTGAAAAAATACATTCATACTAAATCATCTACATAACCTAAAACACGAAGTTGATGAAAAAACCTATACTCGAATAGAAATAAGTCACTTGTCATACATTGGATGTTATATATTTGAATACTTGTGGATTATTATACAGAATAATGTAGGTACAGTTCATTAAGTGATGTATGATTTATAATTTTTAACAAATCAAATATGATGATTGATGACTTAATTGTTGTTATCAGATTTTATTACTCAATTTGACTCAGTTTTATGATACAGACTGATGATTTTCACAAATTTTGATTGATGTAATCTCCTATTTGTTCATTCGTTGGAATTTTCAAAGTGCTAGCTTCATTGATAGCGAAAGGATATTATAGTCAGCTCTTGATTGCTTGTTCTATTGTTGTATTTGGACAGAATGTTCGATTGGCTGGGTTTATCAAGATCCAAAGTCAAATTTATCCAACTGAAAGAAGTGTGAGTTTAGTATAAGCCAAACCAGCAATGAACAATGTTGAAAATCAGAGTAGATACTCGTGTATTGTTGAATTTGTACCACATGTATCTACCAAACTGTACTTGAAATGTTTCAAATTCAATTCAATCTTCAATACTTATTCTATCCACAACAGAGAAACATCGTGAATTGAAATATCGTATCCAGAAAATAGTATAATTAAATGATGGATTTTTGAATAACAGATAATCAGTATCAGTAATCAGAATTTACATCACTTGAGCAAGCGTTTTGAATCTCTTATGATTATTTTCCAGTGTCTACGAACAGTTAGGTTTCTACTAACAATATCATTACAAATCAATTACTGCATGTATCACTTCTTCAATCTCTTGAATTTATTGTATGCACGTTTCCTAAGATATTTGTGAATGTGATATATATTGTCCAGTGTATTAATAACAACATGCCCATATTCCACTATTCTTCAAGATTTTTTCCAATAATTCATCCAATTCTACGGTACGGAATACAAATTTAGTTGAATAATTATGTATACATACCCTTGAATAACCTTTTTTTGTTCCATCTCCAATTATCCACTAGATTCATCAAGTAAGAATGATATTTATCCGAAATGATCCTCAAAATTCATGTATTTGTTTACAAAGATATTTTAAAATATCAAAAAGTTGAAATGTCATTTCAACAATTGAATATGAACATCAAGTCGCAATGATCAGAGCAGGACCAGCCACATTAGAACAATAATCAATGCTACGGACATCGCAGCTTGTGATATCCACGCACAAACGCTTGATAGAATGTAGAAAAAAAATGTCTCAATCGGGTTGGGACCATAAAAGTATCTTTCCTAATCAAGGTAGGGCCTGTAGATAGAATTTGCTACAGAACGCAGGCTGACTTAATCCGGCGCTGTCGCAAAAGCCACGTTTACATTAGCGCGAAACAACTAATAAATGTTGGAGATATAAATTATTTAAAACAACTTTTCAGTAAATAAAATGCATCAGATAACATTTGCTCATGACTATTATGTACTAAACTATCATTAGAATTCATGTAAACTCAGTAGATTTTATGAAATTTACCAAAATATTTTTCAACCTGACATGTCAAAGTGACGTTTTCGAGATTCAGTAAAAAGCATGAATCACAGTAGAACGACAAAATTTATAAAAGTTGTACTTATAAATTATTCAAAATACCTTTTTAACAATTGAATTGTATCACAGGATATCTGCTCATGCATATTTAACATCAAACTACTGTTAAAATTGACGTAAAAATAACAGAAATAATAAAATGTATGAAAATGTTTTCGAAATTGAAATGTCAAAATGACATATAATTTTGTATACCCCTGTTGAATAGATGAATAAAAGATAGGGGCACGCTGATCAACGCAAATTTTCGTCGTTTTTAATTTTTCCTGCAAATACTATAAGTACCAAAAATATGAGACCCCCGGAAGGCACTCGTCCTAATGAATATCTATCAAATAAAAAAAATTTCATGAAAATCCATCAATAAATACGACCTGTAGAAATGCGCAAAAAAGTGACGAATCTATACCGAGAGTGGAACATAAGGCTTTTAGTATATAGTAAACTAGCGCTTGGCCTGCTACGCAGGCCTAAGCCCTAGGCTTCGCAGCTCGATATGTGAACCGCCTCCGGCAAAAATTCTGTCTTTATAAGATAAATTCAAAATATATTTTTAGCCCACAAAATCCTCCTGCTCCCTATTATATTTGTGCATCTCTCCCTACTCGTGATTTCACTATTTTTTATTGACAATTCTCAATATTATTTCATGTATTCATCAATCGGATAAATTGACTCCAATTCTTTTACGAATTACAGAGTCTGAATTTGGAACGTCACAGGAAGATAACAGGATTTCCAATCAAGCCTTTCCTAGGTCATTGTCAAAGTTTTGTAGTGAAATAACGGAATTTTCTATCAAGCAAGGCTACCTCCTTGAAAGAATTCCTTTTTTTGTGGAATGTTCTCTTTACTCCCAGTAATAATTTCACAGCTCACGCACTTTACTTGACTTATGTGTTCGCGAAACATAAGTCTTATCCATTTAATCATCACTCTGAAACTCACAAACATCATATTTCTCTACTCTTCAGCTAAAACTACTATATTCATAAGAATCATAATGTTTCTTGACTGTAGGAAAAAGTGACGAATGCAAAAAAAGCTCTGGTTTCAGCCATAAAATTTTTTTATTGATCAATCCACATCTATCAGATTCGGTTCCACTCAAGCCACCTTCGGGAGTTGGATGAAAACAATTCAGACAGAAAAATACATCGCTTACGGATTGTTGAATTATTCATAAGAAAAAATTATCAATAAAATAGTGAGAAATGACGTACAGCAATTAAAATATGTCCAAAAAGCATATAATTACGGTAATTGAGTTGAATCTTGGAATGAGTTACATGAAATTTCGTGTTTTCCTATCAATAGTTACAAGAATAATAGTTCTTCTACTTTTTATCATCAATGAGAAAACACGTCCACATTTGTAACTTAATTCTTACTCATGAGTTTCGAATTAGCTGCAATAATTATATGCTATTTTCGCATATTTCAATTGCTGTATGTCATTTCTTTGTATTCCATTCACCTATTCTTTTTTTCTCATATATTATTCAACAATATATCGGTGATGTATTTTTCTGCCTAAATTGTATTCATATAACTTCTGAAGAGGGCTCAAGTGCAGCCAAAGAAATTTGTCTTCATTTATTATAATATCCATGTTCCTGTGAAATTGAGATATTACTTGTATCAAAGCAATGCAGCATGTATCTGGAGTTTTTCTGTGATTACTATGAATTCGGCAGGTTGAATTTCCAATCATTTTCATACAGAATTTATTTTCAATAAAACATATGAAAAGATTTTTTTAAATTTTCTAATTCTAGTCAATTTTTTCCGGAAGCATAGATACTGTCAACTGATTGGGAGGTTTGTATTCGATAGATAGAAGATAATGCTCCATTCAGTCATAGGTGTATCTGATTACACATATGTTCAGCAAGAACCACGTGAAGGTAGAAGCATATTTCTTGCCGGGAGAGGATGGGAGTCAAAGGATTTTCAGGTGGAGGAGACATAGAGACAAATTCAGTAATCTTACTATGTGATTAATCTTTCTCATATATATTTTAACTGTTCTTCTATATTCATCGTTCTTTTATACAATGAATTCTAGAGACATAAGGTTCAGTTTTCGAGGGCGAGACCTCGCACCGTTCCAAAATGTCCTAGGATATGACGATATTCCTCGTAGTATTTTCAAAATAGTGACTCTAATTAGACGTAATCTTCCCAAAATATTTTGATGTTCCAAACTTTGAGACCGTAAATATATTTGCTGCATACTATGAAAGATCCATTCGATCATGCTAACGTGATAACTAATAAGAACATAAAAAGAGATAAGAAGCACATTTTTTACTTAGTCTGAATTCAAAAGTTGTTATTTTCCTTGTTATAATAAAAAGAGAAATTGAAATTCATGGCACGTTTTAATATTTTTGATTCGTATTATTCACGTTATAATTTAGTATGTAAGCTATGATATACTCAAAATTATTTGAATGAGAATCGCCTATTGAAACAATTCTGAGAAATGTCAAATTTATCCTCTATATGAGCTATGTGGATTATTATTATCATCTTATCAAGATGTATAAGCTATATCATATTGATCTATGCATTACTGTGAAGTAGGCAAGAACAGTTTCAAAAGTAAAGACGTACATATTCAACTTTGCTTTAGTCATGATGGACATTTGCATTTTGTTTTGTTTTGCACGATAAACTCTATCCCCTGTTCTATTTTATTTCACAATTTATAAGGAAACAACAATTAATAATTTTAATCGTGATCCACATTGCCCAATTGAGTTTTTTGAGCTAATTTGACTTCTTTTATTAAAGATGAAGAAATGGAATGGAAATATTTGTGCATTATAATTTTTATTTTTTCTGTGATGAAAAGATATGATCTAAATGGAATTTTCGAAAGAAAATATACGTCATCAAACTATTTGTCTCAATACTTATATGAAGAGTTGATAGAATAATATTTGTGTGTGATGAGAATTAAAACGATTCTTCATTAATTTTTATTATTTTTATCATACAATATGATTAAAATGAACTCATTCAGTGGATATATCGATTCGTTATGAATAATAGAAAATCTATTAAAAAAATAGTAACGTAAATGAAAACTGATCAATGGTATAAGTGAAGATATTCAACTTGGTCTGAAAATGTGAGATTTTTCTTTGTGTTATACCTGTATGATGAATTCTGTTCTATTTTATTCATATTATAAGAAGAACTTTTTTTTTGCAACTCAATAACACGTCTTAACATATCCTGGTAAAATATTTCAATTTTAGTTTGTTCGATGTAGATTATGACTGAGCATGAAGGCTCGAGAATATTTAGAATTATTGAATAGAAATGGTTGATCGGAGAAATTTTGAAAAATATCGGAGTTATTCTCAATATGAGGTACGTGGATTATCTTTTCTTTTGTCTATCAGAATGCATTAGCTATATCATGTTGATTATTTAGATGTACAGTAGGCAAGAACAGATTCGAAAGTGAAGACGTACATATGGAACTTTGCTTTGGTCATGGTGGACATTTGCATTTTGTTTGTTCTGTACGATAAACTCTATCCTCTGTTCTGTTTTACTCCACAGTTTATAGAAGAAAACAGGTAATAATTCAAATCGTAATCCATGTACCTCAATTGAATTTTTAAGCTATATATTATATATATATATATTTATATATATCTGTTAAATTTATATAATGTATTTTGATTGGTTTCTTTCCTTCCGTTCTATATTTTGTAACATGTGAAATATAATTGGAGTACTGTATGTGTATAGAACTGCTGTTAGCCTGTGAATATCATCATGTTGGCTTTCATTTAGCATTGCTGTTTATTTTCATACGTTTCTTCTCCAATAAATACTACACAATGGGTAATGGAATGGAATAGGAAAGTGTAAAAACCATTTGTCCTTGGAAAAATACATTCCAAAATTCAAATTATCAATAACATTTACAATAGATTCAGCAGTAAACTGATAGTTATGTCCTAGATTCAGATCGGAATTTTCTATTGAATAGATATTATTTCAAGTAAATTATTGAAATATTTCTTTGAAAACTATATTTTTTGTTATACCTTGGTTACTTTCATTGTCTTTATCGTTCTCTGGTATCTTAATCTTCAAACTATCAAAAGATCGAACTCGAGACATAGCAACATATAATTGTCCATGTGAAAACACAGGTTTCTCCAAGTTTATTCCAACGAAATCGAAAGTTTGTCCCTGTGATTTATTTATTGTCATTGAAAAAGCCAGTCTTATTGGGAATTGTCTCCGTTTGATTATGAATGGAAGATTTGAGTCTGTTTGTATCAAATCTATTCTTGGTAAAAAGATTCTGGAATGTGCACTTTGACCTGTTAACACTTCTAGGTCTAAATAGTTATTCTTCATTTGTTTCACGATCAATCGTGTTCCATTGCAAAGACCTTTTCTTGGATTCATGTTACGTAGAAGCATAACAATTGCCCCAATTTTCAATGAGAGTTTATGGGGTGGATATCCAGATGGTGTTTGCTTATGTAAAAATTCAATTGGAAAGTTCATATCGTTCTCTCCCTCATATATCGCTGTATCTGCACTATAATATATCTTTGTTTCACCTACAATTTTTGATAATACAAGTTCATTTTGGATCATCGTATCATCATTCTTTGGTGATAAAATAGCTCTGTTCATAAACTTATATATATTCTGAGGCAGAATCATCTCATTTCCAAATATTTCGTCGGCTAATGAGCTTTTGATAAGACAGTGGGATGGTATTGTAGCAATTTCCTCAGTACCATTCCCAATGTGGAGTAAATATCCAGCAAATTCTTGTTCATTCTTATTTACCCGCATGTTTTGTGTTAAGGATAGTTTTTTGAATAGGGGCCACAATGAACTACGTAACATTGAAATTTCGATTATCGCTGTTCTATGATTCGAATGTTGAACTATTAGAAGACATTGTCGGAAATCGCCCCCTAGAACAATCACTTTTCCTCCAAAGAGTGATGAATTATCCATTAAATCTTGTAAAACTAAATTGATAGCTTTAAGTGCATATGATGGTGCCATAGTTATTTCATCCCAGATAATAATGCTTGCTTTTCGAATCAATTTACCTGCATTACTATTTGCTGAGATTTTACATACGCTATCTTCATTTATTGGTACTGGAAGTTTGAATACAGAATGAACTGTTTGACCACCTTTTAATAGAGTTGCCGCAATTCCGGTCCAAGCTACAGCGAGAACTGTATGTCCTTGTCCTCTTAAAATGCTGATGATGGTATTATAAAGAAATGTTTTGCCGGTACCGCCTGGACCATCAATATAAAAGTAACGCTCTTTACAATTATTATCATTTACTGCATTCAAAATATAATTGGAGATTTCTAATTGTTCAGAGTTAAATTTTTCTGCATTTTGTGCACCTTCGCGTCTTTCCAAATCTCTATCAATTGTACTGTCAAAATCATCTTCGGTGATCTTGACTGGTTCAGGAAGACCAAAATCATTCAATTGCAATCTATGTACAATTAGAATTTCTCGAATTTTTTGTAAGCATTTGTTTTCCGCGACTTGCTTAGAATATTTTCGTGAATAGTCTTCCATCAAATATTCTTTAAAATTTTCCCACAAACGAAGTGCATTTGTTGAAGTATGGAAACTGATCAAATATGCAAATAATTCACGTAATTGCTTGGGGAATTTGTCGAGCACAGCTTCTTGTAAGCAATTTTCGCATTCTTCATCATTTTCTAGTAATCCTTTCGCGCGTGCTGCTTCCTGATAAGTGTTGTATAGTTTACCATCGACAGTTCGTAAATCGTCAAAGCTTTTCGCTCCCATAACATTAACTAAGAGTAATCGGAGATGGAATCTCTCTATATCTTTTGGACTTACAGAAACTATTCTACCAATTACGGGCTTAGTTTCTCTCTGTCTTATTTTCCATACGTTTTGATTGGTGAATACGTAGTATTTTGGAATATCCATATAATTGTATTGTCGTGCTGCAACATCGGTTTGATTCAACAAGAACCAAGCTGTCAATGTTGTATGACGTGTTTTTGCTCGTTCTATTGCTTTCTGTATTTGTGCTGGATGAAATACAACTGTTTGTTGATATTGTAGATGAACTGCTAAATCAAAAACTGCATGTGATTTATCATAAAGTTGGTATTCATATAGTCGCCAAATACACTCGACTGGACAAATGTATCTTGTACTTTCATAGCCTTTAATTTCGTCCTAAACGAAATTTTTCTCGTTTTCCACTGGTCCCAATTTGATGGTAGCACAATCATGTCCTTTGCATAAATAATCACATATATATTTTATACTCTTAACTGATGAACAAATTTCTACATTAATATGAGTTCTATACTTCTTGCTTAAATATGGATTATACGGAACAATCCACCTGTTGTCTATTTCATATTTGATAGAACCGTTTTTGTAAAAAATGTACATAAGAACATTGTTATTACGTCGTCTGTAAATAGGATATCCATTCACATTTTCAATAGTTTCGTTTCGAAAATCCTTCGGATATTTTTTGGAACATTTATTATCATTCATACATGGCGAATTTTTATTCAAAACACCACAAGGTCCATGAATCATGTGCGATCTGATCACTTGATATAATTCCTGTTCCTTATCTTCATCAGGTATTTCTGCACTTACAACTGCATCAATATCATCTTTGTTTCGTATTTTGTCATTTTCGTCCAATGTAATTAACAGATGCATATGCGGTAGGCCGCGTTTCTGAAATTCTATTACATATTTATAAGCAATAACTTTGCCAAAAATACTTTCTTTAATAATCTCATTCAAAATCGATTTGTTTTTACCATGGAAAACACGTGCGACAAGATCTGGTCGGTCCGAAGCAGTTTGTCCTTCATGTAAGTTTTCTGTAATCTCTTTCCACTTTGGATTGCAAGTAACAGTTATGAAAAGATCAGGTTTACCGAATTCACGAACAATTGCCATGGCGTTTTGATACATTTTTTGCATAAATCGCGGACCGCCTTGAAAAGTTGAGGGTAATATTACCATTGTACCTGGTTTTGCACCTTCGCTGGCTGATTTATTATTGATATGATCCATCAACCCACTATATAGCTCTACTCTCAGCTTTGGTTGATTTTGTCGAATAAAATTCAAACGTTCAGCTTCTACTTTTACGTAAGCATCCACAATGTACTGTTGCGTAAGTTTACCAGCTGATAAACACGGATTGAAAACACCACGATCCGCTAATCGATTTGTATAGAATTGAAGCATGGTCTGTTTCTTAACACCGTCCACTTGTTTCATGTTCATTTGCCAACCTTTTTCTCCACGGGGAAACAATAGAGGATAAGTCATTGGATCACAATTTTCACTAAACTGATGAATCCTGACACTACCTTTCCCTCTTGGATGTATACAAATATCTCGATCAATTGGTGGTTTGCCATCAGTTGAAGTGAAAACAACAGCAACCTCATTACTCGTTGGTAGATTATATCTCCGTTTGTCTTGTGTGCGATCGCTAATAATCCAAAGATTGATTTCTGGTAATGTTTCATTATTCTGTCTAGCCTTCTCAACCTCAATTTGTTCAACTTCTTTTAACATCATATATGCAGATGCATATGGATTAACTTCCCGTATGAGTTCATCTAGCTTTCGCATTATTTCTGGTTTGCATAATTTGTTAGAATCTTGATCCATCCTTTTTGCCAACGCATCCATTGTATCAATGATGTACAATTGTGCATATTTTTCTGTCTTTCCATTCGATGGGTAAATTGATCCATATGTATTATGATATATTTGACCATGGATTCTGAAAGTATATGGTCCTTTTCCTGGAGGTAGTGCAATCTGTGCTCCCATGGACGCAAAAGCTAAAGCACTGTTATAATTTCTAATATGTTGTCTAAAATTTCTGCTATCCGCATCATTTTCCGTCATCAGTTTGTTTAAATATTCTGGAAATTCTGGTAGTATATCAACTGCTAATTTTCCTTTACGGCAACAAGTTGTAATCTTCCCGTCTGATGGTTTTTCACATGCGAAATTTCTTGACTGACAATTTGAACATAGAACATCCATTAATCCTAAATAATGTGGCTCAACAATTTCTTCAGAATCTTTTGTTGCCATTTTATATGTATCTACTGGTTTTTTCAAAATTTTGCTTCGCTTGATCATCATTTTTTCTTTTTTATGAATTAATTTTTCTTGTTTTTGCTTTTCTGTTTCTGATACTGCGATTTTACGTCTTTCCTCTTTATTTCTTTCTAATCGTTTACGTTTCTCATCCTCCGTCTCTTTCTTAACATAATTTTTGGAGTTATCTCTCATTTTCCGTAGCCTTTCATCACGTTTATCTGGTGTTTCTTTTTCTATATATTCTTCCTTATTATCTTTCAATACCTGAAGCCTCTTTTTACGTTCTGCTATCGATTCATTACTTAAACGAATATTTTTATAGGTGGCCTGCGTCATGGAACGCCTATTTCTCTCATCTCCACTTTCTGATTGCTTCCTTTTCTTATAATTTTTATGTTTTTTTTGCTGTCTTACATTGTTGGGAAAGTTTGATATTCGTCGAGCTCTGAACATACCAACTGCATGAGTCCTGAGTTGTGCAATATCGTAAATTTCATTCTCTGGATCTCTATTCAGTAGAATACTTGAGCAAAATGCCATTGCAAATAAACCACAATCAAAGCCATTTGTTTGTTTCTGTACTTTTGCGATCCTAATTTGAGGATGATATGGAAATAAATGATCCAAATAATTTCTTGCATCTTGATGAAGAGTTGTTGAGTTCAAACTATCATAAATCGTGATGAATATGCCATTATAATGAGCTGTTATCCAATGTCCAATTCCAGGGCCAAAATTGCGCAAATTTAAAACTTGTAGATGCTTAGTACCCTCTGGTATTGCTTGAATCCTATTCAAAGCCTCCAAATAGTAAGTTGGTTGAGGCCTGTAGTCCGAAAAAGCATGGATCATGGTGAAAAATACGTCGAAATGAGTATCTTCAAGGTAACCTGAGGGATTTTGTAAGATGTTGTAATCGTGCTCTGTAAGTTCTTGTATCATTCTGAAATCATCATTAACGTCTAAATTGATATCTTCTGTATTGATATTAGTTTGCGTTCCGCTTTCTCCATGTATATCAGAATCTTTGGACTCCTGATATCTTACCTGCCGCTTGGAACGTTTTGACCTATTTTTCGTTGGCATTATAACGTATTTGCGAGTACAACTAAGAAATGAATATAATCGATTTATTATTTGAAAATTATCAAATGAATTACTGATGTTGATACTCTAGTTATCTGTTGAAATTCTCTTTATCAAGTAAAAGTAAACTTTTTTCTCACCTTTTAATCTAATATATGATTTTCTCAGTCGATAATAACTCTAGAGATACTAATTATTCAAGGACTTACTCAGCTCTTCTTGATTAATGTCTCACTTATGAATAAGTTACGAGAGTGAGATGGAAAAATATCTATTTTCCACACCAAAAACCTATAAATAAGAATTGTAGTAGCCAGTACCTGGAGAAAAATATATTTAAATAAATTATATTATAATTAAAAAATTATATCATGAAAAGTGTTCGATGGTAATAATTATTTTGAGAAATGTTAAACTAATGTTTCGCAGGCAACTCTTTTTTTCCTGTTGAAATTAATATTTCATGAGGAGAAGAAAAAAATATACTCATACTATTCGAGTTCCAACCGTAATCATTTGCCACATTTTATGATTTGTTTATTAATTTGTATAAATATGCAGTACATTGCAAAATTTCATATTATGGTTGAACAGTACATCTATTTAACAAAGATTCAAAATTGAATCAATTGTCAACAAATGAATTGTTCTACTTTTTGAATTGCAAGTAGGAAAGTTTTGGATAGTTCTTTTGCTGTTTATTGACTTACAACTGAAGTAATATAATAAAATCTTCATTTGATTTTGAAAGCTTCCTACGCAAACTCTTGATACATTTTTTAAATTTGTAAACGTGATTTTCTGACAGTTCCTGATTTTGATGAATCTTCACGTTTTAGACCCTACTGAGCCCGGAAAACATTATTCTAAAAAAGTCGGTCTATCGGTCTGTCAGTCCGTCGGTCTGTGTGGAAGCACGATAACCTGAGAATGCATGCGAATTTTTAACTAAATCTCATATCTAAGTTCTCTATCAAAAAGCTAGGTTCAAGTTCGTAGATGAGCTTTTTTCAACAAGTGGTACCGAATTTTTATTGATGAAACTTTCTAGTTTTTTGCGATTATTTCATAAACGGTGGTATTTATCATGAAATATGAAATAACTGAAACTAATCTTTGAATGATTTGGCACAACATTCACAGTGAACATTTCTCAAGATTATCAACGGTTTAGTTGTAATTATATAATTTGTTACATTTTTCTGAAGCAAAGAAATAATTAGAATCATAATCGTCATTCAAACTTGGACATCACATGCGAACGTACGTGAATTGTTTATTTTTTTCAAGTAATTTGGCTCTATCATGTTTGGTATCAAATTGAAGTTCTTGAGGAGATAATTCTGTCAAAGAGCGTATTTGAACGATTCAAACAATGTTTAGTTTATCATCAACTTTGAGCCCTCGGGGAGATAAGCTTAGTAGGTATCAGAAATAAAAATTTGTAGAATCCACGTTACTATCTTCAAATTACACTTCCGCCGATCGAATCTTGAAACTGTGTGTTTCAATGGATTAAAAACCCCAAAGATCTAGGAAAGGACTCTCCATTTTCTTATATATAAAATACTCATTTGTATAAGGACAAAAAAATAACCGCCATCTGTCACTTTAACAATTACAGCTGTCACTTTGACAACGACAGTTTTCACTTTGACAATACGCAATTAATTGTTTCGACATTTCAAATTCCTGGAACTGCGATGGAACTGGCCATAAAATTTATGGTCGGGAAAGTATTGTGTGGCTACAGCTGATTTTCAATCAATTTACAATTTTGCATATTTTCAATGTATCAAAGAGTCATACATAAACATTCAAACTTCAGTACAGCAAAGATCGCTTGAGCATTGTCTAAATACGCTTAGCCACCGAGGCGGCTATCATACAACTAAAAAATGCCTATTATTATTGATGGTAACTCATATCCTGAAAATAGTAGAATTTTGTGTCACATTTCCAAGCTGGGCATAAAAAGAAATATATTTTAAGTGACTGTATAGTCCTAGAAAAAGAATGCGTAGATCACGACATATTAAAAAAACATAAAATCTCAGATTTTTTTAAAATATATTTTTTTATTTCAGAAATTGTGATAGAGAAGTTTGAAGAAATACTTTCAGCTATTAAAGCTCTTCTTAGGCTGAATTGCAATTGAAAGACAAATAAAATCAGTTTATCCAAGCCCTAGTCGATTTAGTTGCTTTGGATAAATTGTGAGAAACTGTTGTTTACTTACTTGTACTGAGTACAGGGAAGTATTGTAAAACTGACAAAATTCACCTATCAAGATTTTGGTGGAAATATCCGTTCTGAGCATCCCTGAATCCATTTTGACTATTTTTGGCTTGATGTCGGTACGTATGTACAGATGTACGTGACTCGCAAATCTCAAAAATTATTGAATGTATTATGCTGAAATTTCGTATTCAAGACTGGTATGGGGTGTTGATTTGCACCTCGCATTATGGTTGCAATCGCCTGTACCAGAAGTTTCACTTGAAACTTTTTTTGAATTTTCCGCATAAATCGAGAATGATTAGCCGTAGGATACTGAAATGCAGTATTTGAGATTGCTGTAATATTTGAATGATCATGTCTCATTTTTGCTTCAATCGGCTGAACCGAAAAAGCACTTTATATGACAGACTTTTCGAATTTTCCGCGTAAATTCAAAACAATCAGTCGTAGAATTTTGTATCAAGCACATTTGTAACATCTAGTTGTGGGCCTCGCATCATGATTGCAATCGTCTATACCGGAAGTGCAATTTATTTCGAAAATTTTCTGAATTCTTCATATATGTCTATATATATATATATATATATATATATATATATATATATATATATATATATATATATATATATATATATATATATATATATATATATATATATATATATATATATATATATATATATATATATATATATATATATATATATATATATATATATATATATATATATATATCTAATGATGTACAAGTAAGTCACGTCAGATTTTCTTGACCATTTTCTCGAAAATTCACAATTTGCATTATATTTAATATAAATATTTGAAATTTTGATGGGATATGGGTTTTGCAGCTTTTAACATATACACCACATTTCAGGAAGATTGACTGTAGAATTTTCAAAAAATTTCAAAGAAAAAATCTGACGTGGATATCACGTGACTCTCTTGTACATCATTGGATATATAGTCAAACACAAAATCTCATTCCAGGGCTTATCGTTTTGGATGAATCTTAAGGACTCTAAGAATCTGTCAAGTAAAATGCGCTTTTAGCCTAGCGTGTTGCTATGGGAACAGTAGATCATCATTATTATGCTTCAACATTCCTGAATACTGATTTGAGAGATTCTACGGCTATCAGTTCTGAATTCATGTGCATCATTGGAAAATGTATTCCAACTGAAGTGCACTTTCGGTTCAGTCTATTGTTATGAAAATAGCAGGCAATTATTCATATGCTACAGCAGACTATAATACCAAATTTCAGTACTTTATAGCCGACCGTTCCGAATATATGCAAATAATTTTCAAAGATTGTCAAGTGAAGTACCTTTTCGGCTCCATCGATCTCAATGAAAAAAGAATATGAATATTAAGATAGTATTCATCGTCTTGAATACTGAATTCTGAAAAGCTACGATCAATCATTTTGTATTTATGCTGAAAACTCGAAAAATGTTTCAGGTAAAGTGCACTCCCGGTTTAGCACATCGCAATCATACAGCTAGATGTTATAGAAATGCTCAATACGCAATTTCAATATTCTACAACTCATTGTTTTGAATTTATGCGAAAAATTTGAGAAGACTGTTCTATAAAGTGCACTTCCAGCTTGAACGACTGGTACAAAAGAAGAAGAAAACCATAAATATGCTACAGCTATTACAAATATCAAATTTCAGTATCCTACGGCTGATCAATCTGGATTTATGCGGAAAATTCAAAAAAGTTTCAAGTAAAGTGTACTTCCGGTACAGACGACTGCAACCATAATGCAAGGTGCTAGTTAAACACCCTATATTAGTGTTAAATACGAAATTTCAGCACAATACTTTCAAAGGATTTTGAGATTTTCGAGTTACGCACATACGTACCGACATCAAGCCGAAAATAGTCAAAATGGACTCAGGAATGCTTAAAACGGATATTTCCATCCAAATATCGATAGGCGAATTTTTTCGGCTTATAATACTCCCTTGTACTCATAGTACAAATGAATAAAAAATACCCTTGACGATAAAAGCTTTAATACGAATTTCACCGAGCAACTAACTTTGATCTCTATGATATTATGTGCCATTTTCGAACGTATCGACCGATTTTTGTTAGCATTCTAACGAATCTACAATTTTGATCTAGAAATTTGGTAAATCGAGCTTCATTTTAGAGATTTTGGAGCGAATTCTCTAAGAAAATGCTTTGAATGTGCGTTTTAACTTTTATTTTCAATCAAATAGAAGTGAATCACTTTCTCACCTTCAAATCAGATAGACAACTTCCACAATTAGATATGATTAGGTTATGGTAATAATTATTTACTGCTTCTTTCACTCAACTCACTTAATTACTCCGTTTATAGAATTATTACAGCATCAAACTCCGAAATTCCTATTCCTGTAGTAGAACCTACGAGAAAAATTGTTTTAGTGATGATTTCATAGATAAGTATGTCTAAAAAACTCACATTTTTAGGTTAAGTTGGTAAAATGATTATTTCGTTATATTCCTACCTTATTTTGATTGAAATCTGAATCTCTAATACAATCAACTTCCGCAAAATATAAAATTCAATGCGAAACTATTGTAATTTTTTCCGTCAATTAAGAAATCGAAGGGAGATATATTGTCGTATATTCTACACACAATGCAGGACAAAACTGAGTGTTATTAAACGCGGCAATAGGCGTGTTTCTTCGGGCAATCTATGTGATCTAAGTGACAATGATTAAGTGAATCATGTTTCTTTGGTCGTTATTTGTTATCCCCACTTCTTCACTTTGTGATCACAAAATGACAATCCCCTTACCCTTTTGAATCGGACTTTTTGCATGTTCACGATGATTGCGATAGCAGAATCTGTGTAAATTTGAAAAATGGCGGATAGAACAGAACAAGAAAATCGTTGGTAAAACAATAAGTGCACATTCCGCATCTTATATGATGGAATAAATATACGAATAATCATACAATAATAGATAGTGCATGAAAAACAAACTATTTGAAGAATTATAATAAAAATCAATACGGAAAAATTCTGATATTTTAACCAATCAAAAGAAAAAAAATCGCAAAAAATCATAGCTATAAAATATATTTCTTAAAACGAATATATAAATATTTTCAAATCAAAATATTTAATTTAGTACTCTCACTATAGGATCGCTGCAATAAATGATCCATGATTCGTAATTCGTTGTTTTCTTGTTTCAAAAAATAATCATGATTCATATACAGCGAATATGATTCTGAGATGCACAATATGATTGTCGAAGAAACACGCCTAATATTACATCTGTTGTTTATAAGTGCGCAAGCGCAAGAACTCAATCTGGAGTGCGTTCGGATGCTAGATGTATCGCTCAAAGCAAAGCGATGTCAAATATGACATGATTGATGTTTAGCTAATTTAGTCGAACGACTTGAACCAACTTTCTTTCATTTTAACTAATCTTAAATTCAAAATAATGGCAGAGTTGCCTGTTTGCATGTTGAGGACCTCTGAATTTTTACTTCATAATGTTATTTTTTGGCTCAATCATGGATTGTTTAAATCAGCCACATAAACGTGCGACTTTCAAATACTTCCATTATGGTCAATCAATTCTGTTATGGAGCTAAAAGCTACAACATTGATTGATGACTTCATTGTCGTAATTAGATGTCATTACTTAATATGATTCAGTTTTCTGATACAGACTGATGATTCTCACAAAATTTGATTAATGTAAAATCTTATTTGTTCATTCGTTGGAATTTTCAAAGTGTTAGTTTCATTGATAGCGAAAGGATATTATAGTCAGCTCTTGATTGCTTGTTCTATTGTTGTATTTGGACAGAATGTTCGATTGGCTGGGTTTAATCAAGATCCAAATTCAAATTTATTCAACTGAAAAAAGTGTGAGATTAGTATAAACCAAACTATCAATGAACAATATTGAAAATCAGAATAGATACTCGTGTATTGTTGAATTTGTACCACATGTATCTACCAAACTGTACTTGTAATGTTTCAAATTCCATTCAATCTTCAATACTTATTCCATCCACAACATCGTGAATTGAAATATCGTATCCAGAAAATAGTATAATTAAATGATGGATTTTTGAAAAACAGATAATCAGTATCAGTAATTAAAATTAACATCACTTGAGTAAGCGTTTTGAATTTCATTGATTATTCTCCAGTGCCTACAAACAGTTAGGTTTCTTCCAACAATATTATTACAAATCAATTACTATTTGTACCACTTCTTCAATCTCTTGAATTTATTGTATGCACGTTTCCTAAGATATTTGTGAATGTGATATATATTGTCCAGTATATTAATAACAACATGCCCATATTCCACTATTCTTCAAGATTTTTTCCAATAATTCATCCAATTCTACGGTACGGAATACAAATTTAGTTGAATAATTATGTATACATACCCTTGAATAACCTTTTTTTGTTCCATCTCCAATTATCCACTAGATTCATCAAGTAAGAATGATATTTATCCGAAATGATCCTCAAAATTCATGTATTTGTTTTCAAAGATATTTTAAAATGTCAAAAAGTTGAAATGTCATTTCAACAATTGAATATGAACATCAAGTCGCAATGATCAGAGCAGGACCAGCCACATTAGAACAATAATCAATGCTACGGACATCGCAGCTTGTGATATCCACGCACAAACGCTTGATAGAATGTAGAAAAAAAATGTCTCAATCGGGTTGGGACCATAAAAGTATCTTTCCTAATCAAGGTAGGGCCTGTAGATAGAATTTGCTACAGAACGCAGGCTGACTTAATCCGGCGCTGTCGCAAAAGCCACGTTTACATTAGCGCGAAACAACTAATAAATGTTGGAGATATAAATTATTTAAAACAACTTTTCAGTAAATAAAATGCATCAGATAACATTTGCTCATGACTATTATGTACTAAACTATCATTAGAATTCATGTAAACTCAGTAGATTTTATGAAATTTACCAAAATATTTTTCAACCTGACATGTCAAAGTGACGTTTTCGAGATTCAGTAAAAAGCATGAATCACAGTGGAACGACAAAATTTATAAAAGTTGTACTTATAAATTATTCAAAATACCTTTTTAACAATTGAATTGTATCACAGGATATCTGCTCATGCATATTTAACATTAAACTACTGTTAAAATTGACGTAAAAATAACAGAAATAATAAAATGTATGAAAATGTTTTCGAAATTGAAATGTCAAAATGACATATAATTTTGTATACCCCTGTTGAATAGATGAATGAAAGATAGGGGCACGCTGATCAACGCAAATTTTCGTCGTTTTTAATTTTTCCTGCAAATACTATAAGTACCAAAAATATGAGACCCCCGGAAGGCACTCGTCCTAATTAATATCTATCAAATAAAAAAAATTTCATGAAAATCCATCAATAAATACGACCTGTAGAAATGCGCAAAAAAGTGACGAATCTATACCGAGAGTGGAACATAAGGCTTTTAGTATATAGTAAATGCTACAACAATTTCAAATACTGAACTCCAGTAACCTACGGCTAATCATTCTAGATTTATGCGCGAAATTCAAAAAAAGTATCAGGCAAAGTGCACTTCCAGTACAGACGATTGCAACCATGATGCGAGGTGCACATTAAGATCCTAGATCCTATACCAGTCTTTTATACAAAATTTCAGCATTATACGTTTGATGAATTCTGAGATTTGCGAGTTACGCACATGCACACATACATACGTACATACGTACCGACATCAAGCCTAAAATGCTCAAAATGTATTCAGGGATGCTCAAAATGTATTCAGGGATGCTCAAAACGGATATATACATCAAAATTTTGATATGTGAATTTTGTTGGTTTCACAATATTTCCTTGTACTTTTAGACCGTCAGATAGTCGTAGATTGCAGCGTCTTATTTTATTTTGCATGCCTTCAATAGATTTGATAAGTTTGAATATTTGGAGTTCAATAATGCTAGAATTGAAACTGGACCGTGTGACGCAACATAATGAGAATAAATTTTGAATTTGTATGAAAAAGCATGTTCTAATCCAATTTTTTTGCTCTTGTCATGCTCACGAAATGAAATTCAGGGGAAAATATTTTCACATGTAACAAAACAAAATTAAAAAATTGCCAGCAGATCATCATTGCCTATCTTATTATTTCAATTAAATCGATTGTTTCATACAGCAAGTTCTGAATGTTTGTTATACTCATAAACCGCATTTTTGGCTTTGCCAATTAATACAAAAATGGTAGATAACTATTTTGATGTTACAGGAAGTTAAAACACTGAATTTCAATATGGTATGGCTGATAATTCTAGATTTATGGAAGAAATTTGGAAAAATTTTCAAGTAAAGTGCACTTCTGGCTTCTGCGATCCATACAAAAATATCAGATGACAATTCTGAAACAAAATCAAGTTCAAATACTGAATTTAAACATCTTACGGTTGATCACTCTGGATTAATCAGAAGAATTCGAAAACTTACAAGTAAAGTACACTTCCGGTACAGACGATTGAATCTATAATGCGAGGTGCACAACTAGACCCTATACCAGTCTGAAATACAAAATTTCAACATTATACGTTCAACCAGTTTTGAGATTTGCGAGTTACGCAAGCACGCACGAACGCACGCACGCCCATACGAACCGACATCAAGCCAAAATTAGTCAAAATTATTCAGGGGTGCTGTTACAGTTCATTTTTTTATTATCAATTCAGGATATAAATTCAAATAAAAATACTGGTAGGCAACCCTATCTACTCGAAGGTAATTGTTTCTACTTGGTCAATGCAGCGCGCGCACTTCATAATTAAATTATTTTTTTGTTGAGCCGTCTGAATCTTGTAAGAAAAAGTTAAAAATTGGACATTAATAGTTTGGCAGTTAAATTGAGTGGTTGTAATTTTGCACCAGTGTTATTTGCAGCAAGTATTTGAATTTTGAGTAATACTACGTTAGTTTTCCATTAAATTGGGAGTTTGGGGCAAAATTCTTGAGCAGGAAAAATTTTCCACGGGCATACCCGGCGTTTTACCACCAATTACTGTTTTCAAATTGAACTTCAAGCCGTACACCATCTAAGGTATGATAACTATTCTGATCTTTCAAATTGGTAAATTTTGCAGTTTCAAGCGTAAATTCCTTACATAATTCACGTGAAAACAAAAATTATATGATTTCTCACTTCCTGTTCCTCGCACGCATGCTTCAGTGGCGTGCATAAAATGTGTTGACCAGTAGATTAATAATTACCTTTCAGGCTTTCAACATTGGTCTTCATTGATGCAGATTTTATTGATACCATCATTACTGTCAAATTGAGTCGGATGAGATATTAAGGGTGGAAATAGCGGAGAAATTTGGAAGGTTGGAGAGTGTGCCGAATCGTTCGAACGCCGCCAGTCTAGTATCCGCCATTTTACAGCATCCACCAGAATCAGCACCTACAACGCCATCTACTTCCGTTAACCGCAGATAAGCCAATCAATGATATTTCCATTTTGATTTTATTATTAAGTAATGTCTCGTGAATACGCATCAGTCTATTTTTATCCTACTTCAACTTCAGCAATATGTTTGAGCTCAACGCTTAAGCAACTTTTGTAAATAGCTCACGCGAGTGATTTAATTTTCGTTAAGTAGTATTAGGGGTTAGGGCAATCTAGCGCCTAGGGTTGCAATAGTAAATATTTAGTATTCTGCGCCTGCATAGCCCCCATTGATCGATCAACGGATCCGCCATGCATTAACTCTGTTACGCTTTTATTCACTTATCTATCAGTAGTAGGCAGTCCTCGACGTTAAAACGTATCTCGCTCCCTAACGACGTTAACTTCTCATTTAATTTTGCTTGATTGTGAGATCCTCGCTTGAGTTATCCTTGTGTGACGGATATAAACATTATACTATCATGTTTTTATATTAACAATTATTATGGTAGAACGAAGTGTCAAGCTGTCAGCGATATTCGCATATGAAATCAAATTGTGAAATGTTGAGCGATACTGCGGTTATACATTTTTTTATTCAATTTATTAAAGGTGCATTTAACTTAGTTCAGTCTACTTATATTATCTTAGGACACCTAGTTACCGTCCCTTCCCGCTCAGCTTGTTGACCAGCTTCAGTTGAACTTAGTTCTGGTCGACTGGCGCCCTTATTATTTTTTTTGTTTGCTTTCCTGCTTGGAGGTACTAGCCCTCACTCACGATCCGTGTTTGGTGCCCCGACCCTCCTCCACTGCAGTTAGCCGGAGTTCAACCGTTCTTGCGTGGGACAACCCCAAAAGGGGGTAGCAAGAAAAGTGGCGCCCAGAACGTTGGGCCGTCTGAATGTTCATTTGACAGGACTGTTGTTAAATTTATTCTTCATAGTTAGAACTTTTGTTTTTTTTGTGAGTCTTTCGAGTCAGTACCTTTTAGAAATAGCTATTGTCTCTTGTTTTTACGTTATATTTGCTTAGTTACCTCCTTTTATCATGGAGATTGAAAGATTAGGTCGTGATGAACTTGCATATGAATTGATTGTCCGTGGAGTACAAGCCCCGGAACATTTGACTGTACCGATAATGCGTTCCGAACTTAGACGCAGATTGAAGCAAGAAGAATTTGGTGCAATTGACGATAAGAGTCCTCAACCGCATGATCCATCGATGGAAATCGATATTTGTACGGGAAAAATAAATGAGATTCAAACTCTTATGACCGAAACAATCGATAGTTCCACAAAAAATTTTGTTTGTAAAATATTTGCCAAAATTGCCCATGTTCAAGGAAGATTAGCTAGAATAAAATCTGAGGAGGAGGAGATAAATGCATGTGTTGTTCAATTGAAACAAACGTTATTCAAATGCGAAGCAGATGTTTTAGATCGTAGTGCAACGGAAGATGAGTCGAATAAATCCAAAGAGCCCGCGAGTAATGATAAACCTCACAGAAAACAAGTTCCGGTTAGTAAATGGCAAATTACTTTTAGTGGAGACTCCAACTTTAGTGTAAATGCGTTTTTAGAAAAGGTAAACGAGCTTAGTATCGCGCGAAATGTTTCAAAAACGGAATTATGTGATAGCGCGGTTGAATTATTAACGGGACATGCGTTAACGTGGTATCGGTCAATGCGCCATAAGATTAGAACGTGGGATGATTTTGTTGGATTACTACGGGAAGAGTATGAACCTTACGATTATCAATCCAAATTATGGCAGGAAATTAGAACCCGGTCCCAGGGACAGGATGAATATATAGAAACCTTTTTCGCTTGCATGGTTAATTTATTTGCACGTTTACCGTCACCTCCGTCTGAGGCAGAAAAGATACAAGTACTGCGTCGTAACTTAGCTCCTTACTACATTCACAGCCTAGGTGTCCAAGAATTTAGGACTACGGACGAATTGCGCAATATGTGTAGAAGGCTGGAAAAAAATCGTCTTATGGCAGAAAAGGTTCGGCCGCCACCGACAAATCGTCGATCACTTCTCGAACCTGACCTATCTTATCAAGGTCGCATGCGATTAGCCGTCCATTCGGCAGAAGTTCAAAATCGCTCCGAAAATACTCGCGCTACGTTCAAGTGCTGGAATTGTGGGGAAACAAGTCATTCGTTCCGAGATTGTAGACGCCCACGAAATAAATTTTGCTTTAAGTGTGGTTTGCCAAACCATACGAGTAATTCTTGTCCAAATTGAAATTCGGGAAACGGGAGAAGGATGGTGTAAATGGCCGAGTGCATCATCGACGATTCAATAATCAGGCCACTATTAATAATGTAAAGTTAGATTTTATACTTGCGCATGTTCAAGGGGATGAACGACCTTATTTAAAAATTTCCGTTTTAAATCATTCCTTCTTTGGCTTGTTAGATTCGGGAGATTCTCGAACAATTCTTGGAGGTTCAGCATATAGGTTATTATTAGAAATGGGTCTTAAATTAGAGGAAAAATTTTCGTCATGTATTGTTGCTAATGGTGAAGAGTGTGATAGTCCAGGTGAAATTACAGCGCCAGTAAAACTTCGCGATACAGTTAAATTAATAAAATTTGTAGTAGTTCCATCCTCACGTCACGACATAATTTTGGGAGTAGATTTTTTTAGAATTATGGGTATAGTCCCAGATCTTCGGAAAGGAGAGTGGACCTTTTCGGAAAGTCCTATTTTTGTTGCCAGTTTTGACAAAGTTGTTTCTCGATCTTCCTTAACGCCACAACAAGAATTGCAGTTAAATAAATTAATAGACGAAATTTTCGCAAAAATACCTTCTGATTCGATTGGTTGCACTAATTTGGTGGAACATGTCATTAAGCCAACTGGTCCATCCATTAAACAAAGATATTATCCTTTATCTCCAGCCATGCAGCATGTTGACAAGGAGCTTGATGAAATGTTGGCTAAAGGAATAGTAGAGAAGTCCAATAGTCCGTGGTCATCGCCAATACTTTTAATTCCGAAAAAAGACAAAACGTATCGTTTCTGTGTAGACTATCGTAAATAAGATGCAATCACAGAACGCGACGCGTACCCTCTTCCATTCGTATTGAACACTCTAGATAAATTACGAGACTCACAGTATTTAAAAACTCTGGATATAAAGTCTGCTTATTGGCAAATTCCAGTATCGCAAGAATCTAAACAGTATACTGCATTTACTGTCCCCAATCGAGGCCTCTTTCAGTTCAATAGAATGCCTTTCGGTTTGCATAATGCTCCCGCGACTTGGCAGAGGTTTATAGATTCAGTTATTGGCGCGGACCTCGAACCCAATGTATTTGTCTATCTAGACGATATTGTTATTGCAACACAAACTTTTGGAAAACATTTAGAAATTCTTGAAGAAGTCTGTGATCGTTAATCTAAGGCGAAGCTAACACTTAGCCGTGAGAAATGTATCTTCTGTAGAGATGAATTGCGGTACTTAGGGTATGTGGTGAATAAACAGGGTTTACTTGTCGATCCGGATAAGGTGAAAGCCATTCTAGATATTCCTATCCCTTGAACGGTGTCTGATGTGCGTCGAATAGTTGGTATGTCCAGTTGGTATCGACGTTTTATCCCAAATTTTTCTAGTATAATATCGCCAATAACTCAGTGCTTGCGTAAAAACGTAAAATTTTTTTGGGATAATAATTGTGACGAAGCATGGGGGCAAATAAAAGATCATTTGGTCTCTGCCCCAATCCTGTCTTGTCCTGACCATTCAAAAGAATTTGTTCTACAGACCGATGCGTCGAACTTCGGACTCGGCGCAGTTTTAACTCAGGAATATCCCGACGGTGAAAGAGTTGTGTGTTATCTCTCGCGTTCCCTCACTCGTCAGGAAAGAAATTACTCGACTACTGAAAAAGAGTTATTAGCTCTGCTGTGGGCAGCGGAAAAGCTTCGGCCATATTTAGAAGGCGTCCATTTTAAAGCTATTACTGATCATCATTCGCTTTTGTGGCTGAATAAATTGCAGAATCCGTCTGGGCGACTTGCGCGTTGGGCAGTACGTCTTCAGCAATTTAGTTTTGACATTATCCATAGAAAGGGAAAAAACTATGTAATTCCTGATAGCTTGTCACGCTCTGTGCCCGTTGTGGATACCTTCGAAGTGTCTGAGAGCAAGGACAACTGGTACGCTCGCTTAGTTAATTCGGTAGAGGAAAACCCACTTCGTTTTCCTAACTTTCGACTCGAGGACGATAGGTTATATAAATTCGTCAATTTAAAGTATAGTGACTTAGTGGAAGAATGTGATAAATGGAAATTAGTCGTACCCAAAGATAAACGTAAAAGTCTTCTGGAAAAATGTCATGATTTGCCAACTAGTGGCCATCCAGGTGTTTATAAAACTTATCATCGTTAGGCTCAGAAATATTTTTGGCCAAAAATGAAAGCTGACGTTTCAAGCTACGTGCGCCGTTGTGTTACTTGTGTTCAGTCCAAACCAGAGCAAAGAGCTCCAGCTGGTCAAATGGGAGGACATTCCAATATTTCGCGACCTTGGAAAGTTTTGAGTACGGACTTGATAGGACCTCTACCGCCGACTACTAATCAATTTTCGTATATTTTGGTCGTCACCGATTGTTTTAGCAAATTTACTTTATGCTATCCCTTGAGAAAAGCAAATGCTAGTAATATTGTGAAGCATCTGGAAAATGATATTACCTTGATTTTTGGTGTTCCTCGAATAATAGTTCTGGATAATGGGGTTCAATATAAATCCAAGGAATATCTTAATCTTCTTAGTTCTTATCATGTCAAGCCGGTATTCACGCTCTTTTATCATCCGCAAGCCAACCCCACCGAGCGAGTGAACCGTGTTTTGAAGACCATGTTAATTTCCATTGTTTCCGAAAATCAACGTGACTGGGATAAATTCCTTCCTAAGGTGGCATGTGCTCTTAGAACCGCAAGGCATGAGGTGACGGGTTTGACTCCTTATTTCATAAACTTTGGGCGCGAGGCTCGTCTTCTTGGTGATACTGTCGGTGAGTTGATTTCTGATGATGATAATTCAGAGTTTGATAGAGATAAAGCTCTGGCAAGGGCATCCAATTTCAAAAATTTATACGAGGACGTTCGAAAACGGCTACAGGCTGCCTACGATAAATCAAGGATACGTTACAATCTTCGTCGTCGTGATATTCCATTTTCTCCTGGACAGTTGGTCTGGCGAAGAAATTTTGTTCAATCAGATGCCTCGAAATACTTCTCGGCTAAGCTAGCTAACAAATTTATTGGACCATTTAAGATTCATAAACGGATTTCGGGCAACACTTATCAGCTAGAAGAGGTAGATGGAAGGGTTCTTCCGGGTTCTTGGAATATTCAGGTTCTGAAAGCCGATCAACGGACAATGGATTAGGTTATCGATTTCAAATATGAATAGGATTTAACATATTTTGTGAATGTTCTTTGGTATACTGTGTTCACATTCATCTTTCTTGTTTTTTTTGATTTTTTGTTACTGCTTGCGACTTATCGGAAATTTTCAAGAAAATTTCCTGCGTGGTTGGAGTTGGATTGTTACAGTTCATTCTTTTATTACCAATTCAGGATATGAATTTTGAGTAATACTACGTTAGTTTTCCATTAAATTGGGAGTTTGGGGCAAAATTCTTGAGCAGGAAATATTTTCCACGGGCATACCCGGAGTTTTACCACCAATTACTGTTTTCAGATTGAACTTCAAGCCGTACACCATCTAAGGTATGATAACTATTCTGATCTTTCAAATTGGTAAATTTTGCAGTTTCAAGCATAAATTTCTTACAAAATTCACGTGAAAACAAAAACTATATGATTTCTCACTTCCTGCTCCTCGCACGCAGGCTTCAGTGGCGTGCATAAAATGTGTTGACCAGTAGATTAATAATTACCTTTCAGGCTTTCAAAATTGGGCTTCATTGATGCCGATTTTATTGATACCATCATTACTGTCAAATTGAGTCGGATGAGATATTAAGGGTGGAAATAGCGGAGAAATTTGGAAGGTTGGAGAGTGTGCCGAATCGTTCGAACGCCGCCAGTCTAGTATCCGCCATTCTACAGCATCCACCAGAATCAGCACCTACAACGCCATCTACTTCCGTTAACCGCAGATAAGCCAATCAATGATATTTCCATTTTGATTTTATTATTAAGTAATGTCTCGTGATTACGCATCAGTCTATTTTTATCCTACTTCAACTTCAGCAATATGTTTAAGCTCAACGCTTAAGCAACTTTTGTAAATAGCTCACGCGAGTGATTTAATTTTCGTTGAATAGTATTAGGGGTTAGGGCAATCTAGCGCCTAGGGTTGCAATAGTAAATATTTAGTATTTTGCGCCTGCATAGTCCCCATTGATCGATCAACGGATCCGCCATGCATTAACTCTGTTGCGCTTTTATTCACTTATCTATCAGTAGTAGGCAGTCCTCGACGTTAAAACGTATCTCGCTCCCTAACGACGTTAACTTCTCATTTAATTTTGCCTACGCTTGATCGTGAGATCCTCGCTTGAGTTATCCTTGTGTGACCGATATAAACATTATACTATCATGTTTTTATAATAACAATTATTATGGTAGAACGAAGTGTCAAGCTGTCAGCGATATTCGCATATAAAATCAAATTGTGAAATGTTGAGCGATACTGCGGTTATACATTTTTTTATTCAATTTATTAAAGGTGCATTTAACTTAGTTCAGTCTACTTATATTATCTTAGGACACCTAGTTACCGTCCCTTCCCGCTCAGCTTGTTGACCAGCTTTAGTTGAACTTAGTTTTGGTCGACTGGCGCCCTTATTATTTTTTTTGTTTGCTTTCCTGCTTGGAGGTACTAGCCCTCACTCACGATCCGTGTTTGGTGCCCCGACCCTCCTCCACTGGTTAGCCGGAGTTCAACCGTTCTTGCGCGGGACCAACCCCAAAAGGGGGTAGCAATGCTCAAAACGGATATTCCCATCAAAATCTCGATAGGTGAATTTTGTCGGTTTTACAATACTCCCTTATACTTAGTATATATATATATATATATATATATATATATATATATATATATATATATATATATATATATATATATATATATATATATATATATATATATATATATATATATATATATATATATATATATATATATATATATATATATATATATATATATATAATATAATAATAATAATAATAATAATATATTTGTATTTAAAGTGTTATACACTCATTACAAAGTGACTGGCTTTGATAATGACATATTATTTTTAATTGTAATCAAATATTCATAGCAAATGCTCTCAATCTAAGTGCTGTTTCAGTGAAATAATATATTTTGTACATGGTAGTTACATTGTCAAGGCAAGAAAGGAGTGTTGCCAGTGGGTTTCCCATGTCTATATCAGCGGTAGGAAGGTACTGAGCTCTTATGGGGGCGATAATTGGGCATCTGTAAAATAAATGATACAAATTATCAGCTTCTAGCAAGTTGCAGATCGAGCAAATCTCGTTTGCGTCAAAAATGTGGAGCACCCCATCAGAAAATATCCTTGTTATCTTGCTGCTTGAAGTACGAAGCTGAGAAATTGTTTTTATTATTGCATATGGTGCCTCTATCTTCATATATGTTCTTTCATGCCGGTATTGTTTGTAGATTAGGTTATATGTAGAACCTTCAATTCTTAGTGCATCTTCACGGGAATAGAGGTCAGTATACTCGTTTATTATATTATTTATCTCTTGCTTCACTGCTATGGGATCTTGGCTATCCCAAAGCCAGTCGTAGTCGATCTTATGTAGTATCTCGGTAAGTCTGGTGCACCAGTTATATTTTCTTTTCCTCTTAATATCAATAGTTTCAATCGTGTGTACATTTAGTAATTCTAAATACCCTATTTTGATATATCTGTTATCTTGCATCGTTAATATTTTGTACCATAGATTGAGGATTTTTTTGATTACTTCTATTTCTAGTTTTTGTTGGTTTGACTCATGTCTTACTATGTAATTGGCTGTTTTCTTGCCCCAGCCCCAGAAGGACTTGAAGAAGTGCAATTAACCTTTTTCGAGCGCATCAAATAGGTTTAATGCCCGGACTTCGGCGCCATACAATAAGGAAGGTGTGATTACAGTTTTATATAGTTGATTTAGAGCGTTGTAGCTGAAAACGCCTGACTTTTTGAGTGTATTTTCAACAGCTCCAGATGCTCTGTTTGTTTTATTTAGAACCTCCTCTAGGTTGGCATTATATGACCCAGATGTTGTGACTGTTACTCCCAAATATGTGTATTTCTTAACTTGTGTTATCTCTTCGTCCTGGCAGTAAAAGCGTCGCCTACTAGCAGGTGGTCTTCCTAGATGGAAATGTATAATTTTTGTTTTATCAGCGTTTATTTTCAGTTTAATTTGATTACTATAGTCTTCTAAAGCTTTCAGTTTCTTCGTCAGGTCTATAGGTGTTTTGGCAAAGATAACAATATCGTCTGCATATTGTAGAGATAGGATGTCTGTAGTGTGATTGATGTACAGTCCTTCTAGTCCTCTTGATCTTAGGTGTTCTTCGAGATCTGCTATGTATAATGCAAACAATAAAGGACTGGTACATTCCCCTTGCAAGACGCCTTTCGTAATAGCAATGGGCTCTGTTGTACATCCTTGTATGTCAATTGTCATAGTTCCATTTTCGTACATGTTTTCCAATGTACGCACAATTTTCCCACTAATGCCTTTTTCATTTAGTTTTTGCCATAGTTGTTTATGACATACAGTGTCAAAAGCTTTTTGGTAGTCTACGAACAGAGCATAAAATCCATTTTTGTTACTTAAGGTTTGTGTCTGTATTAACGCATTTAATACAAAGATATTGTCTACACAGGACCTTTTCTGTCTGAATCCTGATTGGGCTTCCGGTAGTAAATTGTGATTTTCAGTCCATGTGAGTAATCTTTGGTTTAGTATGGATGTGAAAAGTTTAATAATGTTGTTGCACATAGCTAGGGCTCTATAGTTATTAGTGTCATTTATATCACCTTTTTTATGTATGAGACAAAGTTTTATATTCATTATTTTTTTAGGTATTTTTTCAGTGTTTAAGAAATTATTGAACATCGTTTGTAGATACTTTTTCCATTTTTCAGGTAAGAGTTTTAATTGTTCATTTGTTATATTGTCCACTCCGGGAGTTTTATTTAATTTTAAACGGTTTATTGCGATGTTTAATTCACTCAAGGAGATTTCAGAGTCCAGATAGGGATGTCTTGCATCTAGAAATAATACTCTGTAGGGTAACTTCATATTGTACCATGATTTGAAATGCTGATACCATTGTTCCATTGGTATTGGGTTTTCTTTAAAAGGTTTTCTATTTAGTGTTTTGACGATGTTCCAGAATTCTACTTGATCTTTATTGTTATTAAGTCTGTTTTTTATGTCTGTAGAGTAAGCTTTTTTAGTTTTCCTAATTTACAGTTTGTATTGTTTCTTTGTAAGAATAAATGCTTTTGTATCTGCATCTGCAAAGCTGGATGTTTTGCATTGTTTAAGACATACTTTAACCTTCTTTTTTAGTTCTTTGCAAGTTTTATCTAACCATGGCTTGTGAAATATTTTGTTATGTGAGTCTGTGTAACAAGTAATTTTGTTTATAATTTTTGTTTCTTCTGATACCGTATTTATCGCCTGTAGGATATGATTGTACTGCGAGTCGACATCTGTATCGTGAGGGTTGAGGACTTCTTGTTCTTCAAGTAATTGAACATATTTCGTTGCTTTGCTGCTATCCCACGCGTGTTTTAGTTTGTAATATCTTTTGTTGCTGGGTTTGATTTGGTTATCCGTTGCGTTAGTAGTAGCATTTAGGGAGAGAGAGCAGATAAAGTGGTCAGAGTAGAAAATTTCATTGCAAACTGAAAAGTTATCTACATATGGTATTGCGTTGATATTCGTCCAAATAAGATCAATAATGCTCTTTCCCCTAGGACCTACATATGTGAAATTAGCTGGGTTGTCATCGATAGATCTTCCATTAATTAAGTAGAAGCCCCCAGACTCCATTACCTTCAATAGGTCTTTCCCTTTTCTATCAGTTCTACTATCCTCGGTTTCTCGTACTGCAGCTAGTTCTGAGTTTTCAACTGGTTCAAACTCAGCTTGATTTCCTCTTCCTACTTTAGCATTGAAATCACCTCCGATAATAGTTTGCTTATCCGGATACTTTTCTGTTATTTCTGCTAGATTCTCTTCAAACAAATTCAGTAATGTATTAAAGTCGTACGAGGGTGAAAAGTAAGTGAATCCTAATATACAATTAAATTGTTGACATTCAATATTTATAAACATCCAATGCACTTCTTTACTTATTATGCGTACATTCTTTCTTGCTTTTCTAACTGCTATGATGAGCCCCCCGCTAGCTCTACCTTCTGCTGCTTCTTTTACCGCTAGTTGCTGAATGATATAGTAGTCTTTTAAAAATGGTGGTATAAATGATATTTCACTGTTCAGCCAAGTTTCATTGAAGCATAAGATTTCGTGCGTAGGTATAAATTTTATTTCGTTTTGATCTAATCTGTAAATATTGGTAATGCCTTGAGTATTCCAAAACATTATAGAATGTACAGCGTTTGATAGTGTAGTGTGATTTAGTTTGCTATTAAGTTTTCTGGAGTTGAATGGGTGCGGAGTCTTGTTTGGATGTAATTTGTTGTTTTTGCAGGAGATTTTTTTCCTTGTTCATACAATTTGTTGACTGTTGCTGATTTGGAGGATGATGGTATGTTGTCTTTATTTAGTACTAGGTTCTTTACATCTGCTCTTCTGTTAGTATTATTGATTAAAGTACTGATGGTATCAGTTTGACTGATTTGAACTTCGGAGACGGCTTCAATTTGGCTTCGTGTGTCACTGAGTGACACTGAACGTCTTCGGATGGTTTGGTTTTCTTCATCATTGTTGTCTGTAGTTAGATCATCATTGTCTGCAGATTTTATTTCAGAGTTTTCTATTTCTTTGCTAGTGTAGGCAGTGTTATTTATTATTAGTTTGTCGTACTTGAGGTAGGCTTTATACCCATCTTGCCGCGCGCGTTTCATGTGTGGTAGTAGTAGTTTCCTTTCTTTTACAACTCGTTCGATGAGATCTTCTTGAACGCTGAGATTTGTATTTTTGAGAGAACGGCCATTTCGTATTATTTCCCACTTTAGATTGCGGGATGCTAGTTCCATTAGCACTGGTCTTGATTTATTATGAGAGTATCTACCTAGTCTTCTTGCAAACTCCAATTCTTTAATGTCAATATTACGTTTACTCATATCTGTTAGCAATTTTGTAACTTTTGGTAATAATTCCTCGTGTGTTTCTTCTTTCAGTCCAAAAATTATAATATTTTTTTCCCTTGCCTTTCTCTCAAGCATCTCGATTTGTTTTTCATTTCTTTCGATTCTTTCTTGAAGTTCGATACAAGTTTTTTCAAGCAATTTATTTTTATTCATAGATTCGGTGACACTGCGATTCATACTGTCTATTCTGGTTGTGAGATTATCTATTTTCTGTTGCATTAGGAGGAAAAGTGATTTGATTTCATCTAATGTTACACTCATGATTGAACTTTTTTTTTTTTTGGTACAGTTGGGAACACTGATTCTTGTTTTGTCGGCGAGCGAGTACCTGACTAATTACCGCGTGCTGTGGTGTCGAGTACAAAATGAAATGTGACCTTCACGAATAGTTTTACAGAATTATTATAAATCCACACTGCACTGTACCACAGAATTTGACACTATTGGGTTCACTGGTTCTTCATAAAATGATTGATGCAATCAATTAGATTTAATTATATCTATTTACTTTCTATTTGTTAAAAATAATATAAGCGAATTTTTAGTTGACTTTAACTGAAGAGAGCAATGTTGCCAATCTATATATATATATATATATATATATATATATATATATATATATATATATATATATATATATATATATATATATATATATATATATATATATATATATATATATAATGATATTTATGATCAAATACAAAATCACATCGTATTATATATATATATATATATATATATATATATATATATATATATATATATATATATATATATATATATATAATACGATGTGATTCTGTATTTGATCACAAATATCATTGGATATATACAATCATACCCAAAATCTCATCGTTCCACAGTTAATCGCTTTGGATTCACCCAAGAGACTCTGAGAATCTGTCAAGTAAAATGCGCTTCCAGCCAAGTCGGTTGCTGTGGGAACAGTAGGCCATTATTCTTATACGACAACATTCCTTAATACTGTTTTCCAAAATTCTACGACAAGCAACAGATCTGAATTTATGCGCAAAATCAAATGAAAAAAATCCTACTGAAGGACACTTCCGGCTCAGTCTATTGTTATGAAAATAGTAGGCAATCATGCAGATGTTACAGCAGACTGGAATACCAAATTTCAATATTCTACAACTGATCGTTCTGAATTTATGCGAAAAATTCCAGAAGACTGTCAAGTAAAGTGCACTTCCGGCTTGGTGTATCTAAATGAAAATAGGATATGAGCATCTAGATGGTTTAATCATCCTAAATACTGAATTCTAACAATCTACGTTCAATCGTTTTAGATTTAAGCGGAAAATTAAAAAAATATTTTGAATAAAGTGCTCTTCCGGTTTAGTCGATTGCAATCATAATGCAGGGTGTACAACTAGATATAATAAAAGCGCCTAATACAAAATTCAAATATTCCACAACTGATTGTTTAGAATTTATGCGGAAAATTCTAAGTCTGTCATATAAAGTGCACTTCCGGCATAGCCGATTGTTACAAAAATAGAAGATGACCAATAAGATGCTACAGCAATTTCAAATGCTGAATTCCAGTAGCCTACGGCTGATCATCCTGGATTAATGCGAAACATTGAAAAAAGTCTTGAGTAAAGTGCACTTCCGGTTTAGCCGATCCCAATCATGATGCAAGATGTACAATAAGATGTTATAGAAGTTCTTTATACGAAATTCCAATATGCTATGGCAAATCATTCTATATTCATGCAAAAAATTCAAAAACAGTTTCAAGTTAAGTGCATTTTGGACCTTGCCGATTCTTACAAAAATAGCAGAAAACCATTCTGATTAAGTTCAAATACTGAATCCCAATATCCTACAGTTAAACATTCTGGATTCATCAGAGAAATTCGAAAAAAGTTTCAAATAGAGTGCACTTCCGGTACAGACGATTGGAACCATAATGCGAGGTGCACAATTAAACATTAAGCTAGTCTTAAATACAAAATTTAACATTATACGTTCAACCAGTTCTGAGATTTGCGAGTTACGCACACACGCACGATCGCACGCACGTATTCTGGAACATTTATAAAAATTTGCAGTTTTCCAAAATATTTTAGAAATCTGTTCTTTTACAACCGTAATAAAAAGGACACCTGGCGAACTGGTTTTCATGGTGCTAAATAACATTTACTGATTGCAAACTAGTTCCATTCCGATCACCTCGTGTGCGGATGCCTACAGCTTCACGCTGTCATTGTCACAAAACAGTTGCACGCTCAACTAGTTTGCAGCTTCAGTCACAGAACAGTTACTCCGTGTGTGCTAGGCCTTAAAGGTTTCCATACGATTTGGGATCGTCAGACGAACGTCATGATACAATAATTGTCTCTATCATACCATTTGTAAGAGAAGGATAGGGTCAATTTGATTAGGTTATTTATATCTATAGGAAAAAGTCCCAAGAGACTGCTTAAGCTAGTCAGAGTATATGAAACTTGTTGAATAATATACTATCAGTTGTACATTGCAGCTACCGCTACCGTTCTCCGCTCCACATTTTACCAACTGTTCAAGATCTGTACGATCCGTGATCCACTCAGGCATCTTTGGAAGATATTCTTCTATGTATGTTCAGGTTAAATTGAACGTATACATACAAAGAAATATTATTTAAATAGTATATTATTATACGAGCATATAATGAAGGCTATTATTCACGAAGGTTGAGTTTATGTCACGAGCGTAGCGAGTGGCATAATAAACCTGAGTGAATAATAGCTTATTATATGTGAGTAGAATACTATACTTTGTCCACGACTTCTATTGACTTTGATTCCATAGATTTATTTTAAACTTTATTTATCATAATTTATTTGACATTAGCAAAACTGAAAATTATAAATACCATGATAGTTATTATTTCTAAAACTGTTGAGTCTATTTATTTATATTAATTGTAATATTTGTATTTGAGCAATGAGTAATATTGAAAGAAGGTAGGGCGTTTATATCTAAATCAATATTTTGTTTGTTTATAGAACTAATCTGATTGAGATCTTCAGTTTGGTAGTTACATGGAGAAGTCTCTTGTATCGAGCTTGATATTTTATGAGCTGTATCCATTTTATTTTTAATTGACTCGTCAATGTAGCCTTCCGCGACCGATGTGGATTTCCAACCCCCGTGTCTCTTTAATGTTGTTATGTCTCCACCTGCATCAACGAGTAAGGTTGCAGACGATCTGCGGAAACTATGTCCAGAATATTTCTCGGGATTTGGCAGTTTCAAAAACTCAGCAATTTGTCTCCCAATTTTTGTGAATTTGTTGATGCCGATCCTTTGTGAAGTGCACTTGCCATTTTGGTAATTCAGAAAGAACACCTGAGAAGTTACATATGCCGGACGGAGATCAATATATTTTTTACAAATCGGGTAAAAATTATCAGTAATAGTGAATTTTCTACTGATTTTTGTTTTGGTATTGGGCACGTTTACCAAAAAGGCTGATCCAAGGTCTTTTATGTCCTCTATTTTCATGTTATACATTTCATTAGCCCGACATGCACCCATTATTCCCATTATCATTGTAACCTGATAACAAAGAATAATATTTCATTAATGTTATTTAAACAAGTTCCTTAATGTAGGTAATTTCTTACCTTCATTGCAAGATATTTTCCATCACATGCTTGAGTAATAAATTTGTTGATTTCTTCGGATGAAAATGTATTAGCTTTTTTTGAATGAAAGCCTTCAGATCTCCTTTTTAGAAGTGACCGCAGTTTGGCATAGTCTTCTATATTAACTCCTTGATTTATATTTAGCGTACTCCTGAGCATAGAGTAATGTGTCCATAATGTGGATGGTTTATATTTTGCAGCTAATTCCGTAAAATATACAAGTAAAACTGACTCTGAGAATGAATTAATTTTCTTAGTCGCTCTCCAGCCCATAAAGGTGTTGTACACAGATATTTAAATATTTCGGGATTTCTCAGGCAACAAATTCAGTGAAGTGACTTTTGCAGCTTCTGTTATCTCCGGTGGAGTACACAAAATCTCTTCCTGACTATCAATTTCCATTTTTTACGTACTTTGAATCGAAATTATGACGTTTCAAATTGAAAACAATTTTTGTTTTGTTTGTCATGTCATATCAATGGCTTACTTGATATAATTTATTTAATGTCAACTTATTATTCCAAGTGTATTTAAAAACAGATCAAAGTAATCTTTTAACAAGATTTTTGTAATTTGTATAAAGTAAGCTAATTAAAGTGCCTGGTTATTGCCTAGAAGTACTGATAAATAAATTCTTGCCAGACACAGAATATATATCGCATGCCCTAGGAACTCCACACCAGTGAATAATGATTATTCACTGCTATTATTCACTATGTGAAAAATGACTATCGTTTTGCTTCAGAAAACTCATTTATAAGGTATATATTATAAGGTAGTCGTGGACAAACTAATTTATATGCTCAAGTACAATTTTATTTTTCGTTTTTTGTTCAAATAATGTAAACCACAAAAGTACAAAGAAATTTGTGATGAACATTGTAGTCTATAGTATGAAAAACAAAATCCCACCTCAACCATACAAATTCATTCACTGTAACAAAAGTCCGAGGTCTAAATCTCCAAGCACTCTACTAATAATACCTAATCAGTAACGAACGTCGTTATTCTACGGGAATCCTCCTAAAATATTCACTCCCGCTTATTTCAGTGTTTCTTCTAAGACCAGAAGCAAATGTCTCTCACGCACCACTACCTCGTTTGCACGTATCATATCAACACAAATCGTACTTCCCCGTTCTTTTTTTATATTATTACTACAGGTAACACCTACAGCTTAGGATCCTCCATATTTCCTATTATGTCTTGTTCTCTGAGCTTGTCAATTTCTTCTTGTAATTTGGCTTGAATTTGGAATGTAGTCCTACGCAATGGCTGTACCACTGGCGTGACTATTTTATCGATAGGAATTCTCAGCTGAAAATCTTTGAGTTCACCAACTCCTTCACATAATTCTTAAGTGATCATCCACAATCGAATTTTATTAATTCTTAGATCCATTTCTATCTTTAGAATCTGCAATTCTCAGCAGTTTCGCATCCCAATATCGGCCATCCATTTCCTTTCATGACTGATGGATGTTGACTTGAAAACGGACGCTATTCCTCAGGACATCTGCATGTCACTCGCCACACAGTGATCCAGGGAATGGTTCAAAGGCACTGCGAACAGGTCTTGTTGTTCTTCTTGCATCACGCCGTACCGCACTTTACGACCGTTGGAATAGTTGGCCATGAAGTCTTTAAAGGTTGATTCTTGCTCAACAATTCGTTGAACCGTGACTCCATATCGGTCTTCATGGTTATCGCCGGCGAATAAGGCTAGCCGATTACAGTGGACGACTCTCGGCTTTCTGTTTGGAGTTTTCCGTATCCGGTAGACGACGTCGTTAATTCTCTTCATCTCTTCATTTGGATCTCTCCAGTTTCGCTGAAGTTCTGGTGACAATCTTCGACGCTTCTGGAGGTTATAAAGCCACACCAAATCCCCAGGTTGATAGCCACCTTTCTCGGCCTTGATGTCATGATTTTTCTTCATTCGATCGCTGGAATTTTGGATGTTTGAACGGACTCGGTCATGAATATCGTACATTCTTCTTCAAAGGTTGGTAACGTAGTCTTCTTCTGCTAGATCTACACCTGGTTTACTACCAAATATCAAGTCGCATGGCAAACGCAACTCTCGTCCAATTAAGATGCTCGCAGGTGTCTGCCCAGTTGTTTCGTGTACTGCTGAACGGTATGCTAACTGAAACAAATAAAGGTGTTGGTCCCAGTCTCGTTGATGGTCGGAGACAACCTTTGCCAGATATCGATTGATTGGTCTGTTCATCCGTTCAATCATGCCGTCGGACTGCGGACGAAATGCAGTGGTCCTGGTTTTGTGGATTCTCAAGATTTTACAAATATTTTGGAAGACGGCTGACTCGAAATTTTTTCCCTGATCCGAATGAAGTTCTCGTGGTACTCTAAATCGACAGATACATTCTTTCACCAAAACTTCAGCGACAGAGACAGCTTTCTGGTTGGGTAGAGCGTACGCCTCCATTTATTTACTGGAGAAGTCCATCACAACGATTATGTATTTATTATCATATTCAGTTTCTGGGAACAGTCCGGCCACATCGATTGCAATGCGCTCGAAAGGACTTCCCACATTGTACTGACGTATTGGAGTTCTTCTTTTTCTCTGTGGCCCGTTACTACTTACGCAGACCACGCATTTCCCACACCACTCTTCAACATCCTCCTTACAATTTATTCGGTGAAATCGCTGGCGTAATCTTTCCAGTGTTTCACTGTTTCCAAAGTGCCCTCCACCAGCTTTATCATGAATCCCTCATAGTACTTTCGGTACTCTGTTCCTAGAGATTATCAACTGCGCCCTGCTCTCATTCCCGTCTGTACTCTCTACGATGCGTTTCAGGAGGCCCTCTTCAACCACGATGGAATTCCACTGTGCCCAATACGATTCTACATTCCGAGAGTGTGGTGCAACATCTCACCAAGCTGGTCTAACATCATTATTTTCTCACTTTAGTACAATTTTCAAATCCGGATCATTCTCCTGGTCTTTGCGTAACTCTGCCGGTTGCCATCTCTCATCTACTACTGTTGTCCTCTTGACGGCAACAAGTTTTTCTTCTGCTCCTTTGGTTTTAATTGCTGTCTTCACTTTCGGTTTCTTACACAGCCCCTGCAGATGGACCAATTCTCCACAGTTCCAGCAGCGAAGCTATCTTTTCTCTGCAATAATTTTGGACTCGATACGCCGCAACTTTTCTTCTAGGCGAGTTTCCCAATCTTCAATTCCATCATGTTTGTCGGCACTCATTTGTCTAACTCTGGACTGTGCATGCCATGCTTGTTTTGCTGCTTCATGCTTTCATGCATACAACAAAACTTCGGACAATATATCCGTAACGCCTGCTGTATTTCGCTATCTCGAACCCTAAAAATGAATGCTCGAGTGACTAAGCCCTCTAAAACGCTATCGAAGGCGGTAGGTTGTGCGAGGTGAACTAAATGAGTAATGTCAGCTTCAAATTCTGAGAAAGTTGAGTCTGATACACCTGTTCGAGGTTCGCGTTGCCAGAGCGCATCTCCAGCCGCTTGATCGGTTGGTCATAGTCACCTTATTCGTCTTCTTTTAATGTTTGAGGAACATTCATGGCTTCTTCCTGCAACGAAACGATCAATGCTGTGGTCTTATCTGCAGATGATCATCCATATGCCTTCGCAACAGCTTCGAATTGTTCAAGGTGAATCGGCCACGACGTCTTCCCATCAAATGCCGGTGTCTTTATGTGGATCTTTGCCTTATTCTCTTCTTTTATTATCCTTACATTGCCTGCTTCACATGCAACAGATTCTAATATTGGTGATGAAGTCATCTTTGAGAAATTTTCTCCCAATTCCTGTATTTTCTTCTCATAATCTCCCCTTAAGTTCTTCAAATCCTCTTCTGATTCCTAGAACTCTTTTCCAATTTTTTTCCATTCTCTGTTCGATGGTTCTGAAATTTTCCATTCATCTATCTTCTAACGTTCTAGAATTTCAATAGCAACTCTTCTTTCAGTGTTCTACAATTTTCAGTTAACTTGTCTTCTAATGTTCTGGGATGTTCTGTAAATTTATCTTCTTATGTTCTAGAATTTTCTGTAAATCTTTCTTCTAACATTCTAGAATCTCCTAGCAACTCTTCTTTCAGTGTTCTACAATTTTCAGTTAATTTGTCTTCTAATGTTCTGGAATGTTCTGTGTATTTTTCTTCTAATGTTCTCCCGAAGTCGAATATGCCACACGGAATAAATTCATAAGGATTCTCACCAGCATTTTTCAAAGCTTTTCGGAGACGTTGTTAGAGGACAGTCTTGATTCCTGTTGTCTCAAATTCTCGCTACTGTAGCTCATTCTTGGGATCAATGACTTCTAAATCACTCAATTTCACTGTCTTTGATGCCATTTTATTTATTCGAATTTAAAACTTCACATCTGATCACCAATTATCACATTATTCATTTTGATTTAATTTAGGGAGCAAAAGTTACTAACACTACTGTCTATTTTCATGATTTATTGAAATAATTACTAAGATAACTAACACTATTTCTAGTAACTAATTCTAATTCAAACTAAAGATTATTACACTACACTATAACTTGACTTTAATTATTTATGTCAATATTGATTTATTTTTAAAGCATAATTCATTCCAACTACTAGCAATCCATATTATAAGGTCTCTGAGCCAAATCAATGATACTCCTTCTTGAGGTCAGCGAATATACACCGTGGTTCTCTCCACACTACGTTTTTCCCGCAAACGTCCAGGTGTTTCTGAGAACGCTAGCAATTTTCCAGAAAACGAATATATCCACATCTATTTCTTGATGTAAAATATTTCCATAATAATTCTAAGCACCAGTAAAGCCATAATGACTAATTGATAGACTTGAGTTCGTCACAATATCACTTTTATCAATGCTCAAAATTTCTTGAACTTAGAAAGATATTGCTCTTCTCTACGAATCCTGTACAATTTATGATATTCATCTTTATCTTTGCATCTGATATTTTCTATGATTTTAGAACTGAACCAAGAAGGATGAGTAATAATCTTCCTTTTTGACTCAGGAATGCATTCATTCATGGTAGTGTACAGTATTTCATGAGATTTTGTTGATACTGTATCGACGTCAATAGAAGAGAAAAGAGGTTCCCATCTGTGCTGGAAAATTAATTGTGCAGAAGATGGCCAAATCTCTAGATCCAAATGTACGAAAGGTGTTGACTTCCAAATGGAATAATTGATGTTAATTAAGACGCTTGCGAGAGAAATATCATCATTAATAGCAATGATAAGAGTTGTCAATATTTAAAACTAGGAGTTTGAAAAGTAATAGGTCGTCAGTCGAATAGAAGATATGCTAAGCGCATGATAATTAGCTTGAACTACCTTCAATGTAACTAGTGATGCTTTAGGTAGGTAAATAAAATTAATGAAATGGTTACCTGTATAAATATATATATATATATATATATATATATATATATATATATATATATACAGGATGGAATGCGAAATTGGAAACACCTTTTTTCTCGGAAGTTATTATAGATACCGAAAAATTGTTCAAATTAAGGTTCTAGATCTTCATATAAGCTAACTGAATCTGTGTGAATTTAGTGGAAAAAAAATTAATTCTTGTATATATTGCCATATTTTTACTTCCTTCAAATGAAATACCCTGTATATAATTGCACTAATAGATAGAAAATAATTTTTGCTGTAAAAAAGTTTTGTGGTTCATACCTGCTAAACTTGATAGTTTTTGAGATATTAACGAAAATATCTGAATGTTGCTTCACAAAATCAAGTGTGCGTTTGGAACTCAATTTTTTGACAATTGAGTTATTTCGTGTTGTATTTGCGCTACAAAAAATTGTGTTGCATACATACTATTATTATTTGGTGTTAATAATGGTAGATTATTCAATCAATGAGAAGTTAGAAGTGATAAAATATTTTTATCTATCAAATAATAATTCGATACAAGCTCTGCAATTATACAGACAACAGTATCCGGAACGCTTCTATCCAAACCATTCGTATTTATTCAAATAAGAGAGAGTGAACTGCGTAGGACTGGGTCAGTTTCAAGAAATTACAAAACACGTGAGATAGTAGATGAAAATTTAGAAGTTGATGTATTGGCATATTTCAATGTATACCCTAAGAATTCAATAAGAGAAGCTGCATTGGAAATAAATACCATACATACAAAGGTTCTTAAGATTCTGAAAAAGCATTAGTACAAAGCCTATAAGATCTACAAAATTCATAATCTTCATCTTGGCGATGATGTGAGAAGATTACAATTTTGTAATAACTTAATACTGGAAAATATTGCAGAGCCTAATTTTTTAGATACAATTTTATGGTCAGATGAAACAAATTTCTCTAACAATAGAATACCGAATAGACATAATTCACATTATTGGCAATCAGTAGAAACGAGTCCACGTCAAACATTTATCTCAAACTTTCAAATACGCTTTTCAATTAACGTATGGTGCGGTATGATAAACAACACTATTTTGGGTTCATATTTTTATGAGGGCATTTTGACATCACAGAGATACTTGAATTTTCTATATACAGGGTGGGGCAGAAAAACCTATCCAATTTCAAATCCCTTTTTCTCAGAAGAGGGGGCAGGTAGAGTAGTGGGGTAAAAACCGTTAGAAAGCCGGTTTTATGCCATTTGTCAGTAGTCAACATGCCTTGGTCAGGTGAACATCGTGCTTTTGTTATTGAGCGGTTTATCGAATGCGACGGTTCAATAATTGCTACACAACGTGCTTTTCGAATTCATTTCGGACTCGGGCGTCATGATCCTGTTCCACATCACGCTACGATTAAAGTGTGGGTGTCAAATTTTAGACAGACGGGTTCAGCATTGAAAAAGAAGTCGCCTGGACGTCCCAGGACAGCAACAGGACCTGAAAACGTGGCCAATGTGAGAGCCGCGATTGAACGTTCCCCGCGTCGTTCGGCGCGAAAACATTCGCTCGCTTTGGCGATTTCCAACCGCAGTATTCGGCGCATTTTGCACCGGGACCTCAAAATGCATCCCTACAAAATGGTTGTTGCACAGGAATTAAGTGAAAGGGATTTTGAAACCCGTACGAACCTGTGTCGCGATCTCCGAGAACTCCCAGACGACGATGTTGTGCTCTTCACGGACGAAACCCATTTTCACCTTCGTGGTGCCGTTAACAGGCAGAATTTTCGATATTGGAGTGACGAAAATCCTCGAGAAATCCATCAGGAACCCCTCCATAGCCCAAAAGTGACTGTGTGGTGTGCTCTTTCCCGCCTAGGCGTCTGGGGGCCTTACTTTTTTGAAGAAAATGGGCAAACCGTAACGGTCAACAGCGAGCGCTATTGTTTCATGCTGGAAAATTTTCTTAGACCCAAAATGGAAGAAAATGGCGTGGAAAATGTGTGGTTTCAACAGAATGGTGCAACCGCCCACACATCGCGACGATCAATGGACATTCTCAGGGAACTGTTTCCCGGTCGCCTCATTTCCCTGAGAGGTGATCTTGGCTGGCCGCCGCGCTCACCGGATCTCACTCCATGTGACTTCTTCCTTTGGGGTTACCTCAAATCAAAGGTTTACCAGCATCGACCAAGGACCCTTCTTGCTTTACGAAGGGAAATTGCTCGGGCAATTGAAGAAATTCCTGTGGAAATGACGGTGAAAGTCATGGAAAGCTACCGCGAGCGCCTAAATCAGTGTATCCGCTCCCAAGGACGACATTTGAGTGATGTGCTTTTCAAAACTTAAATTTAAAAATGGCATAAAATTTGCGATATGTTAATAAAAAAAATTTTTTGACAAGTTTACTGGTTCTAATTTTTTATTGTTTTGAAATCGGATAGGTTTTTCTGCCCCACCCTGTATATATACAGGATGGAATGCGAAATTGGAAACACCTTTTTTCTCGGAAGTTATCATAGATACCGGACAATGGTTCAAATAAAGTTTCTAGATCTTCCAATAAGCTAACTGAATCAGTATGAATTTAGTGAAAAATAAAACTATTTTCGTATATATTGCCATATTTTACTCTCTTCAAATGGAATATCCTGTATATTATTGCACTAATAGATAGGAAATATTTTCGGTTATGTCTCAAAAACTATCAAGTTTAGCAGGTATGAACCATGAAACTTTTTTACAGCAAAAATTATTTTCTATCTATTAGTGTAATTATATACAGGATATTTCATTTAAAGGAAGTGAAAATATGGCAATATATACAAGAATCAATTTTTTTTTTCACTAGATTCATACAGATTCAGTTAGCTTTTTGAAAGATCTAGAAACTTTATTTGAACAATTTTTCGGTATCTATAATAACTTCCGAGAAAAAAGGTGTTTCCAATTTCGCATCGCTGCAGTCTAGTTGGGCATTCGGTAAAGGGTCCCTTAATCTGCGTATTCCAGTTGGGCATTTTAATCCCTTACAACACAGATATCGGATTTACCTGTGTACCTGACCGCCTCGGTACTGTATAATTATAATATTTGCAAAATATTTAACTTTGTGATGTATTGACAATGTATATGTTTGAGTTTTGCAGCCAGTTGATTGACAGTATTTAATTATTTCGTTAATGTTATGTCTATGACATATTTTTTTTTCAATTTAATGTATATATATATATATATATATATATATATATATATATATATATATATATATATATAGAAGAAGTAATCGTAACCGCAATTAAGTAGAAATTGAAGATTTATTGGGTATTTCGGTTAAGTTTTTTCGGGCAATGTAATAATTAGACTCTTTGAAGTTGTCTAGCTTTCGGTATATTTTATACCTTCATCAGGACACTACAATATTAATGATAATGTAAGATACAAAAAGATTTCTAACATTATTTACTTACATTTCGTGAGGCTTCAAAAATCAGCCAGATTAATAAATATAACTATCAACAACATGAATACAATCAATTAATTCAAAAGAAGAAGAACCAGATTAAAAATCATAAAAATTAAAGTAAAAACTGTGAAAAAATAGTATAAATATGAACAGTCAAAAAATGATATAAATAAAAATGAAAACAATTTTTTGAAAGAAAATTTTACACATTGCCCGAAAAAACTTAACCGAAATACCCAATAAATCTTCAATTTCTATATATATATATATATATATATATATATATATATATATATATGTATATATATGTATATAAAATCTCCTATCCTTATGTAAATATGTACCTATTGAGAATCTATATGTTGTTTTACAGCCAATTATGTTTTATCTATATATTTTATGTTTTCTCGATGTATATTTTACTTATGACTGATTTTTTCTTGAATAAAATGCCTTATATGTATTTCATACATAAAGAGTTTTCATGGATATCCTAATTCTTCATTGCACAATACACAAAATCTTTATAAATTGTATCATAACTTTAGAGTCTCCCTTGATAATTGAAATTTGACGCCACGCAAATAAAAACAGTTTGAACTCACTATCTTATCTGCAGAAAAATACAGGTAGAGAAATGCCCAACTGGAAGAGCTAATTACGCCTACCTTTTTGGTTGCAAGGGATTATCTCAGGTAAAATGCCCAACTCGCATATAGCCTTTCACATTCCATCCTGTATATATATATATATATATATATATATATATATATATATATATTTATACAGGTAACCATTTCATTAATTTTATTTACCTACCTAAAGCATCATTAGTTACATTGGAGGTAGTTCAAGCTAATTATCATGCGCTTAGCATATCTTCTATTTGACTGACGACCTATTACTTTTCAAACTCCTAGTTTTAAATATTGACAATTCTTATCATTGTTATTAATGATGATATTTCTCTCGCAGGCGTCATAATTAACATCAATTATTCCATTTGGAAGTCAACACCTTTCGTACATTTGGATCTAGAGATTTGGCCATCTTCTGCACAATTAATTTTCCAGCACAGATGGGAACCTCTTTTCTCTTCTATTGACGTCGATACAGTATCAACAAAATCTCATGAAATACTGTACACTACCATGAATGAATGCATTCCTGAGTCAAAAAGGAAGATTATTACTCATCCTTCTTGGTTCAGTTCTAAAATCATAGAAAATATCAGATGCAAAGATAAAGATGAATATCATAAATTGTACAGGATTCGTAGAGAAGAGCACTATCTTTCTAGGTTCAAGAAATTTTGAGCATTGATAAAAATGATATTGTAACGAATTCAAGTCTATCAATTAGTCATTATGGCTTTACTGGTGCTTAGAATTATTATGAGAATATTTTACATCAAGAAATAGAAGTGAATATATTCGTTTTCTGGAAAATTGCTAGGGTTCTCAGAAACACCTGAACGTTTGCGGGAAAAACGTAGTGGGGAGAGAACCACGGTGTATATTCGCTGACCTCAAGAAGGAGTATCATTGATTTGGCTCAGAGACCTTATTATATGGATTGCTAGTAGTTGGAATGAATTATGCTTTGAAAATAAATCAATATATAAATAATTAAAGTCAAGTTATAGTGTAGTGTAATAATCTTTAGTTTGAATTAGAATTAGTTGCTAGAAATAGTGTTAGTTATCTTAGTTATTATTTCAATAAATCATGAAAATAGACAGTAGTGTTAGTAACTTTTGCTCCCTAAATTAAATCAAAATGAATAATGTGATAATTGGTGATCAGATGTGAAGTTTTAAATTCGAATAAATAAAATGGCATCAAAGACAGTGAAATTGAGTGATTTAGAAGTCATTGATCCCAAGAATGAGCTACAGGAACGAGAATTTGAGACAACAGGAACCAAGACTGTCCTCTAACAACGTCTCCGAAAAGCTTTGAAAAATGCTGGTGAGAATCGTTATGAATTTATTCCGTGTGGCATATTCGATTTCGGGAGAACATTAGAAGAAAAATACACACAACATTCAAGAACATTAGAAGACAAATTAACTGAAAATTGTAGAACACTGAAAGAAGAGTTGCTAGGAGATTCTAGAATGTTAGAAGAAAGATTTACAGAAAATTCTAGAACATAAGAAGATAAATTTACAGAACATCCCAGAACATTAGAAGACAAGTTAACTGAAAATTGTAGAACACTGAAAGAAGAGTTGCTATTGAAATTCTAGAACGTTAGAAGATAGATGAATGGAAAATTTCAGAACCATCGAACAGAGAATGGAAAAAAATTGGAAAAGAGTTCTAGGAATCAGAAGAGGATTTGAAGAACTTAAGGGGAGATTATGAGAAGAAAATACAGGAATTGGGAGAAAATTTCTCAAAGATGACTTTATCACCAATATTAGAATCTGTTGCATGTGAAGCAGGCAATGTAAGGATAATAAAAGAAGAGAATAAGGCAAAGATCCACATAAAGACACCGGCATTTGATGGGAAGACGTCGTGGCCGATTCACCTTGAACAATTCGAAGCTGTTGCGAAGGCATATGGATGGTCATCTGCAGATAAGACCACAGCATTGATCGTTTCGTTGCAGGGAGAAGCCATGAATGTTCCTCAAACATTAAAAGAAGACGAACAAGGTGACTATGACCAACCGATCAAGCGGCTGGAGATGCGCTATTGCAACGCGCACCTCGAATAGGTGTATCAGACTCAACTCTCTCAGAATTTGAAACCGACATTACTCATTTAGTTCACCTCGCACAACCTACCGCTTCCGATAGCGTTTTAGAGGGCTTAGTCACTCGAGCATTCATTTTTGGGGTTCGAGATAGCGAAATACAGCAGGCGTTACGGATATATTGTCCGAAGTTTTGTTGTATGCATGAGAGCATGAAGCAGCAAAACAAGCATCGCATGGACAGTCCAGAGTTAGACAAATGAGTGCCGACAAACATGATGGAATTGAAGATTGGGAAACTCGCCTAGAAGAAAAGTTGCGGCGTATCGAGTCCAAAATTATTGCAGGGAAAAGACAGCTTCGCTGCAGGAACTGTTGAGAATTGGTCCATCTGCAGGGGCTGTGTAAGAAACCGAAAGTTAAGACAGCAATTAAAACCAAAGGAGCAGAAGAAAAACTTGTTGCCGTCAAGAGGACAACAGTAGTAGATGAGAGATGGCAACCGGCAGAGTTACGCAAAGACCAGGAGAATGATCCGGATTTGAAAATTATACTGAAGTGAGAAAATAATGATGTTAGACCAGCTTGGTGAGATGTTGCACCATACTCTCGGAATGAAGAATTGTATTGGGCACAGTGGAATTCCATCGTGGTTGAAGAGGGCCTCCTGAAACGGTGAAAAAGGTGTTTCCAATTTCGCATTCCATCCTGTATATATACATATATATATATATATATATATATATATATATATATATATATATATATATATATATATATATATATATATATATATATATATATATATATATATATATATATATATATATATATATATGTATATATATATATATATATGTATATATATATATATATATATATATATATGTATATATATATATATGTATATATATATATATATATATATATATATATATATATATATATATATATATATATATATATATATATATATATATATATATATATATATATATATATATATATATATATATGAAAATTCAAACTTCGCCCTAACGCGATTTGAGCTTGGTACCTGTCGAGCCAAAGACTGCTGTATTATTTCATTACTGTAACCGACTTATTATCCATATATCTATCTTAAAGCGTTATGGAGTCAGTGAAGCAGTGATGTGCGTAAATATATGTTGAGATTTAACATCAAGAAGAATCACATAGAAGTAATCGAAAAATCAAACAATTCCTGTCTGTAATACCTCATCAAGAGAAATAGAAGTACTTTGTGATTCTGGCCATGAAATAAAATTTCTTCAAGGAATCTACTTGATCAATCAGAATAACTAAAAAAAATCCTGAAATCAAAAATTGAAATTTGAAGAAGGAATCTGTTATAAGGTATACATTTAGATTACTAGATTTGTGGCAATGTCTAGTGACAATAGAAGCTGGTAGTTAATATTGACAAGCAAGATATATGTACATCATGGCTTCTGGAATAGAAATTGAGAATACATGCTTCATAACGTTATACACAAAGCTTAGTGTGTATACTTAAACACAGATTTTCACTTACTTGTACAAAGTAACAAGTATGTGAAACCGACAAAATTCACCTTTCGAGATTTTGATGGAAATATCCGTTTTGAACATCCCTGAATCTATTTTGACTATTTTTGGCTTGATGTCGGTACGTATGTTCGTGCGTGCGTGCGTGCGTTCGTGCGTAACTCGCTAATCTCAAAACTGGTTGAACGTGTAATGTTGAAATTTTGTATTTGAAACTGGTATAGGGTCTAGTTGTGCACCTCGCATTATGGTTTCAATCATCTGTACACAAATAATTTGTTAATTTCACGCTTGTGTGCCAAATACCCTCACATTCGAAGGAAGCTGCTGCTCCTGTGTTCAAGATAAATATCTTTTCCATTGCGAGAACATTCAGAAATAATGTTAGGGAAAATGGTGAAAGAATAATTTTTGGAGACGTGTGAATCTGGTCCTTGGAGGAAACACATAGTCGTGATACCTAAAAGAAATGGCGATGTGACAATCTGTGATGATTTCTCTGTGACATCAACTTATTTTCAGGCATTACTGAAAGATCATTACACGCTATTGAAGATCTATTAATAGTCGATGGAACTTGTTTTTGCCTTCTTGGCATGGATCGAACTCATTTGCAAACAAAAATTAGCACAGATTCACAAGAAATTTGTAAGATAAACTACTTCTTTTGGAAGTTTTAAATGGGTTAGTTTTATGTGTGGTGTAGCCAGTGGGCAGGAGGCACTCCATAAAATAATAAGCACAATCTTGGAAAGGATAGATCGAGTTTTCATTTTTTGAGTAGAAATCCAAATTCTGGAATCCGAATGATACCAAGTAAACTTTATGAAGGAAAACGAGCTTTTACCTGCGATAAACATAGCCGCTGGGACGGAAGAAAATCCTAGTTCGTAACTTTTTTTTAAGCAGGCATCCAGATCATGTAGAAAAAGAATTGTTACCATCAGTGTTGCCATATTTACCGTAATAACGGTAGATCTACCGTTTTTACTCATTTTCTACAGTTCTACCATTTTGCTCTCATATTCTACCGTTTTTTTATATTATATTCGTATCCTGAATTCTGAATTTTATTTATGATTCGGAGCCAAAATAAATGAAACACATTTTCAAAAATGCTACTATATATTGGTAGTGACACTGAGTACAGTAAAAACGCTGTGCAGCATTGCCGTTGACAGTTGACAAAACTGCGTTAGCTACAAGAAATGTGACTCAATGTCAAGGTCAAGTCAAGGATCAGATGTTTATATTTATTTAACCGTTTATATGAGGTCTAGGACAGTTTGCAATTTTTAATATGAGTTCTAATTTTGATTGTGAAATCTAACAGCCAAAGAAAAAAATAATTCCAAGCGTACAAAAGAGAGTGGGGAAAGAAATGAGAAAATTGATTGAGTGCTAGTAGAAAGGTGAATATTTTGATCTGGAAATTGTTACAATTTAAGTGACAACATTATGCACTGTGCAAAGCGTGTGGCGTGGACATTATCATAAAATCGGGATAACGTCAAATTTAACTACATGCAGAAAGTCGTAAGCACAAAGAATTATGTGCTGTAAAGAAGACTCAATCATCTTTAAGTGGATTATCATCAAAATCAACGGTGACGAATGATGTGGAAGATGCTGAAATTAAGCTTTCCGCTTTTGTGATAGAACACAATTTGCCATTTCGAATAATGGATCATATGCCTGATTCAATAAGGAGCGTATGTCACGACTCAGAAATAGCTAGAAATCTAAAATGTGCAAGAACGAAAACTAGTAGTATCATTAGAAATTTTATTGGCACATTTTCTAGAAATGATTTGATAGGAATTTAAAAAATTGAGAGACTCAGTTTGATCATCGACGAATCAACTAATAGATCGCGCGTTAGTTGCGAGAGTATTTGTGAACAATAATATAGAAGACTGTTTTTTGACACCAATAAAAATTGAAGAGGCCACTGCACAGTCATTGTACAACAAGATCTGTACATTTTCCAATGATAACTCTATTCCCCTCAAAGATAATTTGATTGGGTTTGCAGCAGATGGTGCTAACATTATGATGGGGAGATATAATTCTATTGCATCGAGGTTTTTACAGGATATACATGTCTTATTCATATTGAAATGCATAGTTTTCATTTATGTGCATCTTTTGCGTGTAGTAAACTACCAACTAATGTTGAATTTCTCATTAGAGAAATTTATAATCATTTTAGTAATAGTTCAAAACGATTATGCGATTCAGGAGTATTCCAAGAATTTGCCAATATTAAATATTTAGAAATACTACATCCATGTCAGACGCGATGAACCTCTTTACATAATGTGACGATGAGAATTTTACAACAATATAACGCTTTATTATTATATCTCACAGACGCAGCATATAATAATGATGCTCAGGCAGACAACATTCTGAAAGAACCTGAAAATAAACTATATCTACAATTTTTGGAATATATTATACCATTTTTTGTTAATTTAAATGTGATTATGCAATCTGAATCGCTTAAAATTAGTTTTTTATATGAGCGAATTCAACAAATAGTAGAAACAATTTTAGATTGTTCTTTAGAACAAAATGTTATTGAAAAATGTGCTGTATATGAAATAGATCATGAAAATCCTAGAAATATGTTGCCAATTGAAGAAATGTAGGGGAGACCGGTGCAAAGCAAGGCTAAGGGCCGGACGGGAAATGAGCTGGTGTGCTTGACAAATACACGCTACTGTGCTGACAAACGCGCCATCCGAACGAATTTCAGCCGCCTCACGTCAGTCAGCTGGAGACAAACTTGTCGCTGCGTGTTTCGGCTACATTGTTGTAGAAAACTGAGTTTGACTATAATTTTACGAGGTTTAGTTATATATAATGAAGTGCTATGAGGTGAGTGAGCAAGTTTTTACAGTATTCTCAACCAAAAACCATGGTTGTACTATTAAAATTGAATATTGGATGCTGTTCACCACTTTTTCGGTTTTGGATTAGCAGTGAATAGTTTTATTCGAAAATATGTACACTTGGGCAAAACAATTGGAGCACAACGGGATACTATCCCATCTTGCCCCGCGCTTACAAAAAATGTTGCACCTTTTTATTTCTAGGCCTATCATTTTCTATTTTCAGTCATGATGGTTCGCAATCATAAACGAAAAACAGATCGCGCAAAATGGGAAGAGGATGATATGAGAAGAGCAGTCAACGCTGTTATTTTTGAAAAAAAAATGGATTTCTCAGATCCTCAAGCACTTATAATGTGCCCTAATCAACTCTAGAACGTCATGTCAAAAAAGCGCGGAGTCATACTATGAATGAAAACTAAAATGAAGATACTGATTATAGAAAAAAAAATTGGGACGCTACGAAACAGTTTTTAACAAAGAACAGGAGGATGAACTGTCTCAATATAAAAAGTCTATGGAAGTACGCTTATTTGGTTTGACAGGCAGGGAGCTTCGTGTATTAGCTTATCAACTGGCCAAAAGGAATAATATTGAAAATCTGTTTAACGCTGAAAACGGCATGGCTGGAGAAGACTGGCTCAGCGGATTTTTGAAGCGACATCCTGATTTGACGTACAGGCGCCCCGAGCCAACTTCTGCTGCAAGAGCTATGGGCTTCAACAAAGTGGCAGTTAGTGAGTTCTCCAAACTGTTGGAAGAGATTGTTGACAAGCATTCATTGACACCCGATAAATATACAATGTCGTAGAAACGGGTATCAGAACACTATCAAAGAGTCAGTCAAATGTTTTGTCGTTGAAAGACCAGAAACAAGTCGGCTGTCTATCGTCAGCAGAAAGAAGCCAATTAGTAACAGCCGAGATCTGTTCCACCTATGTTAATATACGCTCGGCAACACATGAAAAATGAATTGCTGGATGGTGCATCGTCGGGATTTTGGGGAACAGGCAGTGATAATGGCCGGATAACTCCAAGAATATTCTTTGATTGGTTTAAATCATTTGTGAATTTCACAAAGCCTACTGAAGAGAAGCCAGTCTTACTACTACTGGATGAACACGCATTACATACCAAAAATATTGAATTCATTGACTATGCGAGAAAAAACAATGTAATATTATTATGCACACCACCACATTGCACCCACAAATTGCAGCCTTTGAACGTTGCATTTATGCGACCGCTTAGTAGCTATCATAGTGCAGAACTTGAAAAGTGGCTACGAGAGCATCCTGGTCATTTTGTTACGCCTTGTCAAGTAGCAAAGCTATTTGGGAACGCTTACCTTCAAGCTGAAACGATGCTAACTGCCATAAACGGTTTTAAAAAATGTGGAATATGGCCGTTGGACCGGGATGTATTCACAGAAGCAGACTTGTCAGCTGCAGAGACAACTAATACTGAAGAATCATACCCGATGAGGATATAAATGCAACAACAACTACTTGAATAACACCTCGATCCATAGCTTCAACATTAGACACTTCAGAGGTCTCCACTTTACAAGACTTTCGGAGTCCGGCAGCCTCTGGAATGTCATCCCGGTCTAGTTCTTTAGATTCAACTATTTGAAGAATTCCACTCCTGAAAACGACTGTAATAACGCAGTGCCAAACTTTGGAAAACCTCGATCTATAGCTTCCACTTCTAATATTCCAAAAAGCTTCACTGTGAATGTCATCTATAATAGAAAAATATAAAAATCCAACTGACGTTGAAATGTCATTTCAGCCCATTGCTTCAACTTAAGCCATATTGGAAATTGAACCTCTTGATGTAAAGGAACCTAAGACTCCGGATAAACAAATGATAAATTCTTCATTTCTGGTCAGTCCAACAAATATCGTAGCAACACCGAAAGAAGGTAGGACTCAAGAAAGAAAGACTAGAAAACAAGATAAAACTGCAATACTTACGGCGTCTCCTTATAAGAATGAACCTCAAGACTAATTTAGAAAATAATATCAACAAAAAGAAGATTATCGAACAAAAGACTGAGAACAAGAAATTAGGTAAGAAGATTGAAACAAAAAAAAAACTTGGAGAGAAGAAAGAATTCAACAAACCTGATAAAAATAAAACTAGAATGGCCAAGAAAAGAAGTGAGACGGACTCTGATTCATCGGAAGAGAAAGACGATGACGATTGCGCTTACATCTACTGTGAATACTTATACTCACAATCAACTAAAGGATGGGTAATCTGCAGTGTGTGCCACGATTGGGCACATAATTCTTGCGCTGGAGTTGATAAAGAAGACGATGAAGCTCATATTTGTGAACGCTGCCAGCCTGACTGAAATATGTGCTCGTTTTACCCCGTACCATTTCCTATTATGCCCCATACACGGGAAAAAATGGGAGTACCGGATTACACATCATTGTTCCCGATTACCAACTGATAAGGCAATTGAGCTCGTGAATTAGGTTGATTATATGAAGCTCAATTGCAAATGTAGCTTCCTGAGTTGAATTTATTGTAATAAATAGTTTAGTTTTCTCTATAAGATTATTTTTTCTCTAGTATCCCATTCTGCCCTGGTCTCCTCTATTTTGACGCACTTATGTCATCTAACGTTGATAACAGAACATTACATTTTGTAAAATTGAAGTGTTTAAAATTTTATATTGAAAGCCTGGGTCAAATTTTTGAAAGGTTTCCTCTACAAAATTAAATTATAAAAGAACTTAGTTTTCTATATCCAGAAAAAGTGCGTCCTGGAAAAATGTTGTCGATAGCGCCAATTGCTCTCAAAATCGCTAATTTTAATAATGAAAATGATGTCCACATATTAAATAATGAGTGGAGAATGTCGAGAAATTCAGAAACTCCAGAAACTTCAGACGTAACAAGTTTCTGGTTGGATATAAGTGAATTTAGATTAGGAGATGAAACTTACATGTATCCGAATTTGTCAAAATTTGTATTTGAAATTCTAATATTGCCGCACTCTTATGCAAATGTAGAATCTATTAAAAACTGAATTTAGAGAAAGACTCTGCACGGGAACAATAGAAGGCCTTTTGCATTCTAAAAGAATGGTTGATATATGTCATCAATTTACAGTCTGCAGAGAAAAGAGATTGATGCTATCGGAAAAAGATAACCAGGATAATAAGAATATAGAAGAATCATCTGATTCAGACTGAGTATTACCTCAATAATTTCTAATATAGAAATATATATTCGCACGAATCTATGTACAATTTTCATAACTATTTTTCTTGTTAGAGTTTATATACATTTTTTCACATGGAAATGTACTTTGTTTTATAAATACGTAGTCTTAATGTAAATGAAGCTGATTCTATTCTATCCACTTCACTGTGTGGTTGTGCATCTCTAGTTGCAATTCAAATAAAGTTATATTCTTGAGAGATCATTTTTAAAAATATAAATATAATTGGCGCAGTCGGTGAGATTCACAAGAATCTATTGTAGAATTTACCAATCTTCAGTTCACCCAAATCATTTCAATAATAAAATTGTAAATCAAAAGAACTTCATAAGACTTGAACCATAAGTCTCAACTGTAATACCAACAATCAAGAGGAAGGGTGGTCCCATCTTGCGTACAGTACGCCATCAAGATCATATCTATTTACCAACAACTGCAGAGACGATGCTTGCTGTTCAAACCGATCACGAGCGTCCAACAGTCCAAGAATTCCAAGTAACGTTTACTCTCCGACTCTAAGATCATTAAGTTCGACTTCAATAGAATCCCAATATGAAGATAGCATTACTAAGTCTCATACTGTAATTTTTTTTTTACTATTATTAGGAAATATCGTATGTCAGATTCTGACTAAAATTTTCCGAACAATACTCAACAGAGTATAAATCAATTATTATCAGAAAAATCTGCCTAGATTTCTGGATATAAATCCAATATTGATTGATGAATTCATGAACAGTACCACAATGGCTGTTTCACTTACTGACATTGAGTCATATAATGATTCTCTCATACGAAGGAGACATCTCAACTTTAAATAATTTTATCCATACAGTTAATGAAACTTATTCAGTACTTAATGCAATGCAGTTGAATCCTGCACAGAAACTTTTTGCATTCATTCGATTAAAAATTAATTAATCAAAGATGCTAGAAGAATAGTGTCACAAAACAATTTTAATAATTGATTAGAATTGAAAACTTACCTGACCACAAACTTTTCGGACAAAACCAATGCTGAAACTTTACTAATCGAAATTTTCGAAATAAAATACAAAAACTCTTTAGAGCAAACTCTGAAAATTATGTTAGAGGAATATGCAATATATAGATCTAAAATCAATACTGAATGCTATTCAGTAGAGCAAAAGAGCGCTATACCTTTAGAAAATCAAAAAGCGGTAGTAAACAGATTTATTTCACTTTTACCGAATGCAGTAAAAGGTTATTTCATAGTCAACCAACCGAGCACACTGGAACAGTGCGACAATCACTCAAAAACGAATTTAGCTATGTAAATTAAATGAACAGCTCTATATTAAAACAGAATGATAACAGGAATTCTCAAAATACGAATAACTATAGTTTCTTTTTTAATATACCTCCGAAAAAAATTTTAGGTCAACAATTCCCTTCAAAACCTATTCCCTTCCATCAAAGAAATTATGGGTATAATAGTTTCGCAAGACAAAACATTGTTAACAGTATAGAAACCAATAACTCCTTCAAACCAACACCTATGTCAATTCAAAGCAAACAAACATCACCAATGTCCACACAGTCAATTAGAAACCATTACCAAATTGAAACTAATAATGTTATTGATGACGACATTTACGACGATAGAAATGACGAGACATATTATCAAGATGAGACAGAAAATAATGAAAACGATTTTTCAGACGAAGACCCTCCAGAGGAAATACAAAATACGTAATGACCTCAAATCTAAAATCAATCCCACATATCACTAATGAAGACTACACTGTTCTCATTGACTCCGGTTCAGACATAAATTTAATTTCTCCACAAATCGCTCAACAAAGAAATTTGAAGCTTTTCAACGAGAAAATCACTTTCAAGATAGCTCAAGGCAAAATAACTAGTAAAAACTGTGTGAAACTGAAGATTCAAAATAACTATTTTCCTTTTTACGTTCATGATTTTCATAAAAACTGTAACATGTTATTTGATGTCAAAATGTTACATTCTAATGCTTTAATGCATTTTAAAAATAACATCACAACTTTAGGAGACAAAAAATTCAAATTAAAATCTTCTGAAACAATTAATTATTCATTCATTCAATTTCGACACGAACACATGACACGAACAGAAAAACAAAGAATCAACGGAATCATTAACAATTACTCAGATTTATTTTTTGAAGAAAACGAGACTCTAACAGCCACAAACGTCACTACACACAAAATACGTACTAAGGACGATATATCCGTATTTCGAAAAAAATATAGACCTCCACAAATTTACGGAAACGATATTGAAGATAACGTTCAGAATTCATTTAAAAATGATATATTTCAAAAATCAAAAAGTCCATACAACTTTCCGATCTGGATCGTACCAAAAAAGTCCGATGTCTCTGGTAAACACGCATGGTAATAGACTTTCGAAAATCGAATCAAAAAACAATTGAAGACAAATTCATGCTTCCTAATATTGATACTCTGTTGGATCACATAGAAAAACAGAAATATTTCACAACTCTCGACTTAAACTCAAGGTTCCATCAGATTATAATTTATCCGAAAGATAGAGGAAGAACAGCATTATCAACAAGCTCAGGACATTACGAATACGTACGTATGACTTTTGGAGTTAAAAACGAACCAGCAGCATTTCAACGTATGATGAATGAAGTGCTAGCCGAATATATAAACGAAATATGTTCAGTCTATGTAGATGACGTCATTATCCTTGGAAACACATTTGAAGAACATGTAAAGAATATTGTTGAAGTTTTCGACAAACTCCGTCAACCTAATTTAAAATTCAAATTAATAGATCAGAATTCTTAAAAACCGAAACAGAATATTCAGGCTTAATTATATCAGAAGATAGATTGAAACACAATCAGAAGGAAATAGACGCAATTGGAAAAATTAAAGTGCCGAAAACCACGAAAGAAATTAAATCATTTCTTGGCAAATTATTTTGGTACCGTAGATTCATCCCAAACTTCGCTAAATTAACTAAACCCTTCACGGAATGCTTGAAAAAAAGCAAAGAAATAAACATAGAGAAAAAAGAATATCAATCTTCATTCAAATTGGCAAAAGAACTTATACCAAATCCTCCAATATTAGAATTTCCAAACTTCAACGCAAAATTCATACTCACTACAGATGCTTCAGATTACGCAATAAGATCCGTTCTCTTACAAGTTTTTAACGGTCAAGAGAAACCTATCGCCTATGCGTCAAAAACATTTAACGCCGCTGAACAAAATTATAGTACGATTGAAACGGAATTAGAATCAATAGTCTGGTCAATCGAATATTTCAAGCCTCACCTATTCGGACATAGGTTCGCAATACGTACCGACCATAAACCGTTGACAAGGCTATTTACCATGAAAAACGCCAATCAAAAACTCATGAGATGGAAAATAGAACTCGGTGAATACAATATTGACATAGAATATTTGCCCGAAAAAACTAATAAAATCACAGATTTTCTATCACGTCGCAGAGAGCCATCTGAAATAGTTCACAAAATTGGAGATGTCACGGATACAAATATCTTTGCACATTGCATTTCAAGGAATATAAAATTCGACAAAGGATCAGCCAATCCAATGAAGCAGAAATTGAATAGTGAAGAACATCGTGAAAACAGAATAACAAGCTCTGACATAGTAAAAGTGAAGTCTCAATTTATGATTTTCTTTATTAATTCACGATGATCATTTCGACTTTTGAAGTCATCTTCAGATATCTTATTTGATAAAAAATATATGAATAAAAAATATTCAGATGTTTATGAAATTGTTTGTAGAAATTGTAGCGCTAAGTATTTAAGGCAAACAGGCCGAAATTTCAGAACCCGTTTTTTAGCGCATATGCGCTGTTTAAAATATGGGAAAGTTGGAAACTCAAATTTGGCAAAACATTAATTTGGAAATGGCCAGTCCTAAGATATATCTAATCTAAAAATTTAACATTTGGAAAATAAAAATAAAATTTGAATTTATTAGAATTTTATGAGATAAAAATTGTCTAAATAATAATGGAGATCTATTGAATGAAATTAATGATTATTACAACACTTCACTTTTGGATGAGAATGAAATAGGAATTTTCTAAATTGAATTATCATTATCAATAATTTATCCATTTCCAAATGACTATAATTCTACTAATCAGTATTATTATTATAATTATTATTCCATTTATCTTGCCAACTTGGTGTTTTTACCGAAAAAATCTTTCATTTGTTGATATTTTGTTATATTGTTCATCTATATATCTTTTATAAAACAAGATACCTGAAGATGACTTCAAAAGTCGAGATGATCATCGTGAATTAATGAAGAAAATCATATATTGAAACTTAACTTTTCCTATGGTCATTAACTTAAAATGATTCAACTCTTCCCAAATGATGAAACTCTGACATAGTAGTTCAAGAAGATCTAAATAATATGATCTTTCACTTAATAACCAAAGAAAACCAGTTCGAGGAAACTAAATTGAAACAAATCAAGAAATTCATGAAGGAACTTCGAGACATACTGATATAAAATGGAATATCTGAAATAAACATTCCTAAACTAGTTTGCGGTGAAGACGGAATCGAATATGAAGATTTACTCAGCAGTTTGAACAAAATATTCGAAAATACTGAAATCAAAATTATTATTTTTAAGCTCCCTCACAATATGGCGATAGATGATGATTTAGAGAGTTTATTCGCTGACAAATCTAATGATCAGAAAGCGAAGCGACAATACATAGTGCTCACGGAAACTCTATGAACGAATTGAAATACGTAGAAGACAGAATAAATATTGCTAAGAATTTAATCATATTTAATTTATCAGAAAAACCATTCAATATAGAAATCAAAAATCTATTTCAAAATCAGAAACGACGTCTTACAATGAATATCAATAATCAAAACCACGAGAACGAGCAGCTTGACTTTATAAATGATTATATTGTTCCTAATATACGTTATTTTATTGTTATTCTCACTAAAAATGAACAAATTTCAAATAAAATCATTCAGAAACATTTCAATAAAATGTAATAAAATGGTTGACGACATCGAAAACGGAAATAAACAAGTCCAAATAATTCAAGATAGTCACGACGGATTCCAAAATTATCGCGGAATCATGACATCATACAATGATTTGAAAGAAAAATACTTTTGGCCCAACATGATGAAAGACATAATCAAAATCATAGATAAATGTAGAATCTTTGGAGAAAATTAATACGACAGACATCCTATTGGGTTACATGACAATCTAACACCAAATCCGGAACAGCCTCTCGAAATTATAAACATTGATATACTCACTCTGAGCAAAGAATATTTTATAACAATATTGGACCAGTTTTCAAAATCTGGCTACATCCACCCTACACTCAATAAAACAGGTGAAGAGTCAACGTCAATAATCGAGAACTTCATAAAAACTTATACAAAACCCAAGATGATTATTGCCGATCATGGATTAGAATTCAACAATGTAACACTCAAAACCTCTTTCAACAATAACAATATACAGTTACATTCAATAAGCGTAGTAAATCCTAAATTAAATGCCATAGAGCGATTTCACTTCACTTTAATAGGACATCTACGAATATTGCACTCCGTCAACAAAATTAACACCCTGTGAAATATTATTTGTCCAGAATCAAAAGAATAAATACTATACACGATTACGAGCCACTGAAGAATTAATAAACGAGAACTTTGTGCGAGCTCAAGAAAACAATACCAAAATAAAAGAAGTAATAATTAAAGACAAAGAGAAAAGAACAAAAGAAAATAAATTACCTCCACAAATACCAGACAAAGTATATGGTGACGGTGGGAGTAAGAAACAAAACTAAGGCCGAAAATACAAAATTGATAAAATCAAATTTCAACTTCCAGAACCATTGTCACGTCACAACTGACGGATATCTCAATGAACAATGGCTTTCTTATTCATCAACTTGGATGTTGTGTGTTGAGAACAGACAAAAAATTTCATTACTATAATTATAATATATCCCCTCTATATAACGAATATGTTAAGATTAATAATATAACCATTGGTTTATTAGAAAAAATTGAGGATAAATATTATTTACAAGAATATGCTAGGTCCATAAGATATTTTCACAACGATTCAACCAAACAAATTCAAAAATTATTCAATATACAAGAAAAACGCGGTCTTAAAAACGGACTAGGTTCAATAATTAAACAAATTTTGGATAACCTTGATGCTAGCGACGCAGAAAAATATGACAGTCTCATCGAACAATTGAGTACGAAAACACCACAAAATAATACCGAACAAATTATCTTACACGAAAAACAACTGAAAGAAAAATTTAATGAGCAATTGGAAAAAATATTTATAAACGAGAAGAGACTCTCTGACACTTTAAACATAGTAAGACAAACTCTCAATGAAGATCAAGAATTGAATAGTCCAATCTATACTGAGATTTGGATGAACAAGCTATTAATTACTATCCAAAATATCATTAACTTCTGTACACATATAGAATTATTATTAACTATCTGCACTCTCAATAAGCTCGATACTTCTATCATAAGTTATGACCGACCTCATCAAAATAACTGGCAAAGGAGACATTTGGACACAGACAAATTAAATTTCGACGTATTGTAGATACGAAAGCAATATTATAAAAATGTTGTTAATTCACAGCAGAAAACTACCCTCTATTCCAATTCAATCATATACCTTTTGTTCACGAAAATAAAACTATCCAAATTCAATAATCTTTCTGTTATAACATGGAAAAACAAAACTCTGCAATACATATACAGAATTTCAATAAGGACAATAGCATTGATTATTGTAGATCCAATAATATAGGAGTAAACGGATGTGTGAGAAATATTATCGAAGACACAAAGAACGATTGTGAAGTAGAACAAGTAAATTATAGAAACGAGGTATTCCAGGTACCAAATACAAACAGTATAGTGATTCTCTCACCCCTCAAACAAGAAATTAACATAAATTGTAAAGCAAAAACAATTAAGAAAACAATACAAGGAATTTATAAATTCGACAATAATGACCACTGTGATGTCATTCAATAAAAATTCAAAAATATATTCAGGGATTATGAAGAAATAGAATTAAATAATATGGAAGCAAGACATTACCAGAAGAAGATACAGAATTTCAAATTATAAACTTTGAATGAATTAAACAGAAAATAAAGAAGATAAACTATGTAGAAAATAACCATCATTATTTTATTCATCCCATTGGTTAGGATCAGAACTAATTGGATCCATTTGACAATTTGAATCAAAACTTTCCAAGTCCTCATTCAAAAGCAATGGAATTCATGATGGCGTTTCCAAAACTAGGTATGTATATCCTTGGTGGGTTTCTAACTTATTCAATTCATTCGCTGTTTGAACAAAGCGTGTCAACAAGCTTCAGCTGAAAAAAATCAAAAAATAATAATATATTGGTGAGAGGAGGAATAAACTATAAGTCAGATTTAGGATGTACTATATTAAAAAGAGGTAAAAGTCTGGCCGATATAAATCCCACGAAATCAACAAATGAAGTGTCTGTTAAGGAAGCAAAACTTGATGATACAGACAAGCTCTTGAAAAAGCACTTGGGAGATACTTGGGCAATGCAGGCAGATCTCGAATTCTATCACTCTATAATTAGCGACAATGCTATTTACATTCAAGATGATGTCGAAGTAGGGTGAGAATACTCCACCAATGATGAAGATGGTCTCAGAACTTGCAGATTCACTCTACTGTATTTTTATTATAGAATAGTCTATTTAATTTTGTTCTCTACTTAATATTATGATTTATAATGAAATAAGACTGCGGCTCAACAGTATTTCAATTATTTATTTCTTAATCATCTATTTTCCATAATCATTTTGTTTCAGTCCAAAACTTTTTGAATCCTATTGATGTGTTTTCAAAACTTGTTAAATCCAATGTTTATTTGCATAATTATCTAAATCCAAATTAGGAATCAAAATATCTTCAGAATGTATCACATAAGACTTATGGAGCTTGCCACAAACAGGAATATACCAATTTCAAATTTATATATATATATATATATATATATATATATATATATATATATATATATATATATATATATATATATATATATATATATATATATATATATATATATATATATATATATATATATATATATATATATATATATATATATATATATATATATATATATGTTTGTCAAATGATCATTTTGGGGTCTTGATAATTTATGAAACAGTCAGTTTGGGGTCTTCTAGTCATTGTGGGGTCCTCAAACCGGCAGTCTGGGGTCCTGGGCGAGATCCATAGAGAACAAGTCGGTCCTTAGTTCTAAACATTTGGATCTAAATAATTAATGTTGAATTTTTTGTTGGATGTTGTTTCAGGCGAATACATAGTGGAATTTTGTAATTTTCAACACAATTCCTGTGCATATTATTAGGTATTCTGAGCAAAATCAGGATTAAAAAAGATTATTGAACAAATTTCACTGAGAGAAATTATTATTTTTCTCAAATCCATGAGGATAGGCAGAATAAATATAAGCAAGAAAGTTTATCGTCTATAAGTAAAGTTTTGTGGCTGATCAATGATCGTGTATAAATATTTGGTGAACATTCAATGAAATATCCTCAAGACAATGTACTTGGAAAAATATTTCGATCCACACACAAATACATTATTAGCAGTCAAATATACATGAATAACGCTTTATTTATGATAAAGGATTAAATCTATCATTAGCATTACTATGAACTTCGAGTTGAGGTGGCTTTAACAAGTAACAGGTAGTGAAGGTGTAGAAAATTACAGCTTAAAAAAATCATAGTGTGAAGCATGGTTGTTTGATATTTTCTGCGGAGTACTATTAGGTACAATTGATCTCATTCATTGGTAGACACTTGATATGGAAGAAACCTCCCTCCAGGAAACCTTAACCGTTCAATGAATAGTAATTATTGTACTTACGTTATAGTGAAATATCCGAGCTTTTATATAATATGTTACTTGGGCAACTATTTAAAAACGTTTACCTAGTTACCGGATAGTTTTGAAGGTTCCAACATCCTCGTACCAAACATAATCTAAAGTCAGCTGTAGTTGCAGATGCTCAAGCAATAAATAGGATATAAAGAAGTAAAACAGTTAGGTATTTGGGTTCATTGAATAATTCATTTATACAGAAACAATTTATGAATCAAAAATAAAACTCCATCCAAGTATTCACCACAATTTTGAAGTTAATTTATTGATAGAAAAATCATTTTATAAATCAGTAAAGAACGATATGGAATTTATATGTACCTACCCTTGTGTCAAATAAGAATTATTAAAACTACTTCTAGACTCTGGATTATTTAAGCTCTTCTAATTGTATCAATTCCTACCGTTATGACCCAGTACAACATTCATTATGAGACGTAATTAGGTAATTCAATTTGAGGAGATGATACTCAGAAAAAGCTTTCTACAAATTACACATATTTATTTCAATAACTGTGAATCATCAATAAAATGATAAATATAATTAAGAAAGTTAATATTTACATTCTTTTTCATTTATTAAATTGATATTAACATATGTTACAATGTAAGGTTAGAATTAACATATCATATGGGGAACGCGTACATCACTCTAAATTACAAACACAGTTTCGTACAAACATGACTTATTACAAACACAGTTTCGTACATTTAGCGAAAACTTAAATTAATGTCCTAGCTGAGCTTCAAGCTCAAGTCTAATAATAACGGTTTGATTTTTAGCTGACAGATGGCGACAATAGTGAATTTGTCTAGATTTATATATTATCGAATATAAAAATATATGCTTCACATCAGAGTTAAGAAAAAAAGGCGGCAGTAATAGAAATTTTAATGTGAATAGGTTTTACAATTGTTTTCTTTTTCAGAAATAAGTTTAAGCAACTCGATTGTGAAACAATTGATTTTAAAGTCACAGTCGTTTATGTATCCTGAAATAATTATTTTTTTAATGTCCGACTAGTCTATTATTGTTGTCATAATAACACTGATTCCAGGGTAATTACCTAACAAATAATACCCGAGGGCAATATGTTTCAAGATAATGCTCTCGGGCATTATTTTGAAAAATAACAAACAAGTTTCCCAGTTCCAGCAAGTAACTATACCCAAGTAACAATGACTGACGGTCGACCAAAATGTGACGTCGCATTTTGGTCATATTGAAGTCATAATGTGACCGTCATATTAAGACGTCATATGACGTTAAACTGACGTCACACGTCAAGTCAAATTGTGATCATAAATTGACGTCAAGAAATAACGTCATATGATGTTGAAGTAACGTTATAATTTGATTTTATGTTTCAGCGTTTTACAAAATCATACTTATTCTTTATGACTCTTTACTCATATTTTTTTAGTCAGTGTGGGTATTTCTCAAGTAACCATATCTAATCTAATCTAATCTATTATGTGTGCTCTGTTATAGGGACTCCCGTGGGCCCCTCTTCAGAGTGTGGTATGAGTGTAAGTGTGCCTAAGCTAAGTTAATGTTTGTGTCATGTGTCCAAGGTAGATCATCTTACAGTCCGAAGACTGCGCGACGATGTCCTTGTAGCTCGGCTTTCGTGAGAGACTAGCACTTGTTGTGCAACTGCAGTACAGCTACTCATCCAGAGGTGCTACTGCTGTCGCTTACGCGACAGACTGACACTCACGTCCGCCAGAAGTTACTTCCGAAGAAGTGTGTTGAGAGTTTGGGTGTACCTAAGGGGGAGGAAACGGAAGAACTCCGGGAAAACCCCCGCACACGGCACGAAACACATGGAGCCACCGAGAATAGAACCCGGGACCTCAGTGGTGTCAGGCGACAGTGTTACCACTGAGCCAGGCCGCGGCCCCTAAGTAACCATATCTGAAAATCAACGTTGTATATAGGCTATGTGCAAGGGGGCGGAGTTTGAACAAACATCGATGCGAGCGTTCATGGTGAGCACCATTGTAACCATTGAACTCCTTATCTCAGAATACGTCAATGAGCTGTCATTGAGCATTGTAGTTTAAAAGTGAAAATATCTGCATACAAAACATGGAAAAACGTTTGTTCTGTTTCAGGCTGTTGTGTTAAGGATGATTCAAGTGAAATATAGTTTCATAGATTTCATGTAACCAGTTATAACATAAAAAAACGCGTGAAGTGAATCAAAGCGGTAAATACAGTATTGTTTGTCTTTCATTATTAATCTATGTAACAAATATGTTTGTAATTCAATTGTGAAATTAGAAATATTCATCATCGATTTGGGATTCATGAATTTACCTCTATCTCTAATTTGTAAGACGTTTCAGTGATAGAAGTTTGTCAGATGCACTTCGCAATAATTTTGTTGTTAATATTGTCAGCAACATATTCTTCAACATGTTTAATATGGCAAAACTATTTTCACGCTTTTTTTCAATGCTTCTTCGGTAAAAGGGATACAGTGTTTGATAAATACAAACCCGATCTGCAAGATCGTTGGCATCATAATTTGAGGTTATCCTGTCAATTTGGACGAATTAAGACGTTTTCTCTATAATAGGTACGTTATAATTGAAGAAAAAAATAGTCAAAATAAATAATTTCAACGTACCTTTTATGCTATGCAAGTTATATTATACGCACACAGCTGAATTAAATAATATTAGTACATTTAAAAAATTATAGGTATGAAACAATGATAAACTGGAGTTCAATCGTTCTCCATTGCCCGCTAGAGGCGCTAGTAGACTTCATGCACGTAGCCTATTGGTTGTATGAACGTCATACCTAGACGTCATTTTGTTACCTCAAATGTATGTAGAATCGACGTTTTTATTTACGTACATTATTCACGTAGTTTGAATGTTATATTGCAACGTCATATTCAAGTTGTATTGACGTCATAATTTGATATAATGTATTTTGAAAGTTAATCACAAATAGACCGAAAACAAATATATGAAAAAAAAATTCTGGATATTTTTAACCTATTCAAATGTTTATGAGTTATTTTTTTTTTTTAATTCTTATTCGAAAGAATCTTCGTATTCTGTTGTAAAAAATATACGCTTAGCTAATGGAGTAAGTGGCGCCTCGATGCGGCAGATTTTAGAAACTCGTAGGCTATAAACGAATTTTGACGTATTCGCTGTCACGCTACAAGCAGGCGGCAGTTAATGTATTTCATTGAATAATTTAATTGTTTGAAGTGTGTTGATAAACCATGAGTGAAAAAAATTAAGGATAGGTCGTAGTTGTTGCGTACCTGGTTGTCAAAACATTCAAAATAAAAATCGTGACTTGATTTTTTACCCTTTTCCAAATCGAGAATGGAAAAAAGATCACAAAAAGAAATGGGCTATTTCAGTTCGTCGAATGGATTAAGTATTGAAATATGCGATTATTGATGACATAAATGTATATAATTATTGGTATAATGTATATTCTTTTATATTTTTATTATAAATTTTAATTCAATATACTTTTTATATCAACAGTCAAGTTATATTTGTTATTATAATTTCTTTCTTTTTTTAGAGAAAGTTTGACTTGTTTTGCAATTAGAAGAAGATCATTAGCTTTGCAGCCCTTGCATACTGCATAAACAATTTGCTTTTAAGGGGGACGATTCCATATCATCAGTGTATTCGTTTTAGAGCAAGTATTTTCCATGTTCACATAGATACAAATGGCTGCAGCGTACTTGCAATATCCTTCTTCTGTCTCAAAGTTACAATTGGCGATTTTAATTATTCGATCTTCATTAATCTATACGATAAATTTTCCAAAAAACAATAAGAAATTTTAAAAATCGAGTTATACAATTCAAAACATCAAAAAATAAATTTCTGCTATTATTCACAATACTATTGGAAAAAGTATGAACCTTCACAATTGGATTGTACGTCTTCTGGTTTATTCTTTCCATTGTAAACGCATGGAGTTTCGCGTAATACAACTCCAATGAATTTTTTTACATGCATCGCTAATTATTTCTTCGAAATTACCAACATGAGAACTATTAAGTTCATTTCTTCTAAATGAATTTCCCCATGGTAGTATTTAATGATAGGATAACAAGACGAAAAGTTCCTCAATAAACATACGTATAATTTGGAATCTTCAGGCAATCGATTTTGGACTCAATTAATTTTCTTTGGGCAAAATTTTTTGGCGGAAGCAATTAAATTTAACTCCTTCAAATCTACAGGTTTATATCAACATTTTTCTGTTATATATACACTCGATGTTTTCAAATCAAAACTGACATTTCATTTACGTTATCATATCTCTTACCTAAGAGCTTATTCTCGTCGCCGCTAGATGGCACGCGTGCTCCGAGCTGCCAAGATTAGCCAAGCGTATTATAATTTTTCTCGATTAATAATTAATTCTCCAGAAGTTACGGATATAGACTTTCGTCTATTAAATTGTTGATTTCCATGCTCCAAATTTCTATCAACAAAAAAAAAATGATTGAAAAATTAAAAAAAATGGATGATTTTTTTTTTTAACTTGTACTAATGTACAGCAAATCTATTTTTCAATTATTTCTATTTATTTTCAATACGATTTTTTTAACTAATTGTTATGGACAAATGCATTTCTTTTTTGAGAATTATAGTGGTCAGATTCATACAGCCCCCGAGCAGTGGGAAGAAAAAGAAAGCGTTCACTAAACTAAAATTCATTCTCAATTTTACTATTTCCAATTTTATACTCTTCACTGAATTATGGACGAATATGGAGAGTGACAGATTTTTTTTACAAGCTCTGAGTGTTTACCGTGAATAATACGGGAATAAGAGAGTAAAATTTTGATTATTTTCTTGAAATTATGTTCATTCTCAAATTTTAGTACACTGAATGGAACCCTGTTGGAAACATGTATTTGAATTTTGAAAAAGGGTAGGCGGTGGTTGTTTAGAAAAAATAGCGAGTAGTATTGTTTTTCTGTTCTGTGACGTTTTTTTCAGTTTTTGAGCACGAATAAAAGTGTAAATGAACATTGTGTTTTCATTCTTGCACATTTTCAGTATGTTCACACAGACTCTGCGAATTGTAAGTACCCAATAGGTTATGGGCCCAGATCACGTCGGTTTTGTGACGGACATTGTATTGTATTGTGTGAACAATTATTTCGTGTGCGCGTCGCGGTCAAATTTGAGTCGTCGTTTCGTTTTTTGATTATTGCGTCGGTTACGCATTCCTATTTCTGTGAGAAACATGGCCGAAAAGGAAACAGTTAATCTTACGAAACTTGATGGAACGAATTTTGCAATGTGGAAATTTGGCATATTATTTCTTTTGGATGCTCAAGATTTAACTGAGTATGTAGAAGGGATTGATGAAATGCCCGATAAAGCGACGAAACTGAAAGAATGGAAAATCTGGAAGAAGAATCAGTCGAAGGCAGCAGTTATCTTATTAAGTTCTGTTGAACAATCTCTTCATGTAAATTTAATTAATTGCAAGACACCACAAGAAATTTGGAATAAGTTGCATGCATTTTATGGTGAAACTAGTGAAGATGCAAAACAGCGTTCTTGGCAGCAATTCTATGAATTTCGAATAGTTGAAGGTGAATCAGTAGCATCACAGATGGAGAAGTTTGAAACAATCTGTAAGAAGTTGGAAGAAGCAGATGATAAACCTTCTGAAGTAGCAGTGATGTCAAAATTGTTAAGTAGTTTACCGTCACGTTTCTCCGCATTTACAATGGCATGGGAATGCACTGCGAAAGGAGACAAGAAAAAAGATAATTTGATTGCAAGAATATTACGTGAGGATAGAAGGTTGTGTTCATCTGAACAAGAGATTTCATCTTTGGTATTACAAACCAAGACAGTAAAAGATGAAAAAGTAAAGACTGATAGAAAATACAAGAAATTCAAGAGTTTTAAGAAAATTGAAAACTTGAAGAAGAAGTATCCTTGTAAATATTGTAAAGAGTTGGGTCATTGGCAGCGTGAATGTCCTAAAAGATTAAATGATGAAAAGAAGAATTGTACAAGCTCGTGTTCTCATGAAACATATATATGTGATATATGTACGTTTTACACTGAAACTTCCGATAAAGATGAAAATGTTTGGTTGGCAGACTCTGGTGCTAGTATGCATATGACATTTAAGAGAGAATATTTTAGTGAATTGAAGCCGTCTCAAATTGTTCGTTTTGTTAGAGTTGCTAGCAATAAGACGTTGGAAGTTGCAGGTATTGGAACTATTGATATAAGAGTTACAGTCAATTCCAGGCAGTTTGATCGACAGATGAGAGATGTGCTCTATGTTCCTGAATTAAAACGGAATCTGTTTTCAGTGGGAGCTATAAACAACAGAAAATTTTCTTTTCATAGTTTCAGAGATAGATGTGAAGTTCGAGAATTGAATGGTACTGTTTCTGCTGAAGGAATAAGATATGGGAATTTATTTCGAATGTTGTTTGAAGTAAAGCTATCGGCAAACTGTAATGTAGCTGAAAAAGAATCTCTGAAGTTGTGGCATGAAAGACTTGGTCATATTAATTTAAAATCAATCAAGAAAACACAGCATGTGTGTGAAGAAAATGAAATCAAGCTTGCGAATGAAGATTTCTTCTGCGAGGCATGCTTGTTTGGTAAACAAGTACAAAAGTCACATCCTGCAAGAACTAATGAGAAGATATTCAAACCTGGAGAAATGGCACATTCTGATGTTTGTGGTCCTGTTAATATCAAGTCTCCGAGTGGAACAAGATATTTCGTCTTGTTTAAAGATGAGTGTACAGGTTTCAGAAATGTGTATTTTTTAAAACAGAAAAGTGAAGTTTTCCAGAAATTTAAAGAATATGAAGCCCTGATTTTTAGACAGACAGGTAATCATTTGAAAATTCTTAGAACTGATAACGGAACAGAGTATTTGTCGAAAGAATTCAAGACTTTTCTTCAAGAAAAAGGTATCATTCACGAGTTATCAGCAGCGTATGTTCATGAGCAGAATGGACGTTCTGAGCGAGAATTACGCACCATAGTTGAATGTGCTAGAAGTATGATGTTTGGAAAGAATGTGTCTGCAGAATTATGGAGTGAAGCTGTAAATACAGCAGTCTACATATTGAACAGGGTTGTCTCAAAACAGTCGAATCAAATTACGTCATATCAGAGATGGTTTGGTCGTAAACCTGAATTGAAGCATGTCAGAATTTTTGGTTGTAACGCGTATGTGAATATTCCTAAAGAAAAACGCAAGAAATTCGATGTAAAATGTAAGAAATGTATTCTGGTGGGATATGATGGTAATTCTAGAAACTATCGGCTCTGGGATCCTGAGAAGCGACAAGTATACGTAAATTGTAATGTAGATTTTGATGAATCGAGTAGTATGTTTCAGAAGGCTGAAAATGATCCAGAGACCGCAACTCAGCTAACATTAGATTTTGGGAATGAAAATGATGTAATTGGAATTCTGCCAGAAAATGAAATCGAAAATGAAAATCATCTTGAAGACAATTTTCAGGAAGATAATGAAAATGAGATACCTCAACCTGAAGATGAACCTCAAAGAAGACAGCTGCGAGACAGAAGCCAGATACGAAGACCCAATCGTTATTGTAATTGTGTATTGTTAGAAGGTGTAGTACCGACTACGTACGAGGAGGCAGTAGCTTCTGTTGATGCTGAACGTTGGAAAAATGCAATGGAAGAAGAAATGAGTGCACTTCAAGAAAATGGTACCTGGAAAATAGAAGGACTTCCTGAAAACCATCATGCAGTTGGTTGCAAATGGGTGTATACTGTTAAAACAGATAAAAATGGTGTAATTATACGACATAAAGCCCGACTTGTCGCAAAAGGCTTCACTCAGCGAGAAGGAATTGATTATTTCAACACTTTTTCACCAGTTGTGCGCTATGAATCAATAAGAGTTTTAATGGCCATAGCTGCAGCTGAAGACTACGAAATTGCTCAATTCGACGTAAAGACTGCATTTCTTCATGGTGAGCTTGAAGAAACAATATATATGGAGCAGCCTCGCGGTTTTGAAGATAAAACGCAGCCAGATGCAGTATGTAAGTTGCAGAAAAGTTTATACGGACTCAAGCAATCCGCAAAAAGTTGGAACACAAAATTTGTGAATTTTTTGAAGATGTTCGATTTTAAAGCAACTGACAGCGACAAATGCGTATTTATTGGAAACATTGATGATGAAAAAGTGTACTTGGCACTTTATGTGGACGATGGATTGATTATGTCGTCATCACAGATAACAGTCTCAAAAGTTTTGAATTTATTAAAAGATAGTTTCAAGATCACAATTGAAAAAGGTGATTATTTTATTGGGCTTGAAATAGAACGTGATCGGTTGAATCGCACCATTAAAATTGGACAGAAGGCGTATGTTACCAAGGTTTTAAATAGATTTGCAATGGAAGGTGCTAATCCTGTTGGTACTCCATCAGAAGTTGGCCAGCAGACTTGTGCAAATCAATCAGAAGATGACAGAAATATTAGAGTTCTACCATATCGAGAAGCAGTTGGTGCTCTTTTATTTGCTGCTAGAGTTAGTCGTCCAGATATTGAGTTTGCAGTTAATCGTGCTAGTCAGTATGTATCGAATTATAGTGAAGAGAATTGGAAGAATGTGAAGCGCATATTTCGATATTTAAAAGGAACTTTGGACTATGGAATTGTTTATGGTGGCAGTGGGAGTAATTTACAGTTGAGTGGTTTTACAGATGCTGATTATGCAGGTTATACAAATACACGAAAATCCACAAGTGGTTTTGTATTCATGTTAAATAATGGAGCGATATCATGGTCCAGTAAAAGGCAGTCTGTAGTAGCCCTTTCAACAACTGAAGCCGAATATGTATCCTTAGCTCATGGCACAAAAGAAGCAATATGGCTAAAAAAACTTCATTGTGAATTAGGATATGATTGTAACACAATTTCTATGTTTGTAGACAATCAATCAGCTATTAAATTAACATCCAATGACGAGTATCACAGAAAAACTAAACATATTGATATTCGTTTTCATTTTGTTCGCGATGTTTGTAAACGGGGTGATATAAGTGTTAAATATGTACAATCTAATGATCAATTAGCTGATTTATTGACTAAGCCTATACCTACTAATCAATTTCAAATATTGAGATGTAAAATTGGTTTGAAATTCAAATAAGTGGGAGTGTTGGAAACATGTATTTGAATTTTGAAAAAGGGTAGGCGGTGGTTGTTTAGAAAAAATAGCGAGTAGTATTGTTTTTCTGTTCTGTGACGTTTTTTTCAGTTTTTGAGCACGAATAAAAGTGTAAATGAACATTGTGTTTTCATTCTTGTACATTTTCAGTATGTTCACACAGACTCTGCGAATTGTAAGTACCCAATAAACCCAAACAAAATATTTTAGATTTGAGGGATGAGTCACTTGTAGGCTGTCCAGCCAAGGCAGGCAAGCCCTTTCAGATTCTTCGTGTTTTCTGTTTGACGAAGTTACATATGTATCATTTTTCTACTGTGACAAATCAAAGTAAGTTAATTATGTAGTAATATTCTGCAATTTTTTTTAAGTAATACCTTATTCATTTGCAGAATGCCATGTGATTGTATTTAATGGAAACTCGGAAATAGCAGTGGTTCAATATCTTGGTCCAGAAATGGAATATTAGCAAGATGGCCCTATCATCAAAAGAATATTCCGATAAAACATAGGAAGATAGTAAAAGAGCGATGGATGAATTCGATGTGTGTGAAGTAGAAATTATGAACTCGTTCGGTTTGAAGTAAATTGAAAGAAATAGTTTGCCTTTGCTTTGCAGTTAATTATATATTTTTTTGTTGGTAAATATTGTCTCATATATAAAACTTCTCTTAATGTACAATTATAAGTGTTTTTTTTCTATTCGTTTTTTTATTGATGTAAATATTTATTTTTGACTATAATAATAATTATATTTTTAGTTTCGTTGAATCCTATTTTTTATGTTAGATTATATGTATAAATAGTAAAATTTACATTTTATTCAATTTTTTCTTATTTACCAGTTTAATTCGTTTTTGACATTAAAATTGAGTAGTAAAGTGACGCTGTGGTATGCTATTAACAGTTATTATTTTAAACGTCATAAATTAACGTCACTTTCGACGTCGTAAAAAAACTTTAATTCTACGTCAGCATAATGGTCTATTTGACGTCACAAAATGATGTCCGTAGGCTACTTGCTGAAACGTTTTGAGGACCGTCAATCGACCAGGTCTGTGACGTCGATACTACGTTGTATCTTGGTCACTTATGTTATTTGGGTGTTGTAATTATTTTTGAAAAAAAGTTGTTAAAAGAACAAATATCCTAAAAAAACATGAATGATATTTATTTGTAAATTCAAGGGGTGAAATAACTGATATTCACCCGTATTCTAAAATACAATCAATCACTTTTTATCGAACGATCGATAAAAATTAATCGATTGAGTTACAGAATATTACTAATTATCTTATCATCCTGTACCAATAATAACAATAAAAATAGTATTGGATAAACTCTATTCAAGTACTAGTATTTGAGAAGAAAATATACATTTTGACGAATTAATTTCCTTTCATCAGCTAAAGTGATGACTGGTTGCATTCCCTGTCCCTTGAATTTTAGGTTTCGTTTAACAGAACAATATCGTATCAAGACTCCAAAAGTTGACTGTGGCATGAACATTGTTGTCATTATTACGATTCGATACTTCTTGTTTGAGTGAAACTTAAAATCTAAGCTAGAGCGGTGCAACTGTCTATAACTGATGTAAATTGATCTTCACAGTTTGTCATCAATATCTTGGAGCTTTACAAACAATTAGCAGCAAAGGGCTACTATTTTTAAGTGAGCATAATGATAAAATCACGTACTTGCAGCAGGTCAAATGCAATAGCAAAAAATTGATGATTTTATAAAAATACTTCAAGAAAGCTGACTAAGGTAAATTCAATGATTACAAATCTTAGAGCGAAGTCGCTACATTGGTTAAAGCTAGAGAGTGAGGAATAAGAATAAGTAATAAGTGTCGGAAAGGGAATCAATTGAATTTATAACTTTTTATTTCCATATCTGTATTTGGATTTGAACTTTGCGCCTATATTTTGCCTACAATTTTAGGGTACGTTCGGAAATTGGCTCTGAGCACTATGAGAGCGCTCGATTTGCTCCGTAGCGTTCGAAAATGAAATCTGGAGCGCTTGGAGCACGCGATCTGCGTTCGCTTATTGACTCACGGAGATTATGTATATATCATTATATAGAACAGACTTCTAAAATTAAGAATTATGTTGGAAGTATTATACCTCTTATGATTGATAATTTATTTAGAAGAATTACATCCTCATGTGACAAGTCGCACATAGAACATTGATATAAATAATTACAGACATCTTCTAAAAAGAAATGAGTTTTAGAAAATGAATAACTAATGTTTGTTTATCTCCAACCTTAGTTCACAAACGTCACTTTGACAAGGATCTAAGCGCTCGATGGTTGATCTCGAGCAGATCGAGCGCGCTCGAAATGCTCCGTGAGTCAATAAACGAACGCAGATCGCGTGCTCCGAGCGCTCCAGATTCTATTTTCGAACGCTACGGAGCACATCGAGCGCGCTTAGAGTGCTCAGCCAATTTTCGAACGTACCCTCCTTCGTGGATCCTAGTCAAAGTGACGTTTGTGAACTGAGGTTAGAGATAAACAGACATTAGTTATTTATTTTCTAAAACTCATTTCTTTGTAGAAGATGTCTGTTATTATTTATAACAATGTTCTATGTGCGAATTGTCACATAAGGATGTAATTCTTCTAAACAAATTATTAATCATAAGTGGTGGTTTTAAATAATAAATATATTGTTTTACATGAGTTCCATCTGAAATGCTGATCAAATATTTTGTCTGATGAAGATTGTTCCTCGAACACAAATTCGAATCAATAAATGGTTTCATAGCCACAAATAATTGTGGAGAAGCTCGTACAACAGATTTCTCTGATTATTCTTATGTTATAACATACTTATTAAATAATTATGTAATAAGCCAACATGAATAAACTAAATATTTTCATGAAAATTGCTAATTATGTTGCAGTGAAACTCTGATCCTACACTTTGTTTTTAGGTAATTCCAAATGAAATTTCTGGATCAAACTTACCAAATATGAACAGAAAATTTTTATATCTGCTAAACATAATTCAAAAATTAAGATCTTCAAATATCATATATCTTTTCATTCAATTGGAAAACGTAAAAATTAAATTAAAAAAAATTGTACTATAATTAAGATGAAGCTGCCTCAATCACTTTGTAAAACTATTTTAAATACATAAAATAATCAGAATTACACTTTTCTCCTACAATCTCCTGAGAGAGTGAAGGAACAAATCGGGTACTCACTAGAATAAATGAATATTGGCAGAATGTCTTTCTATAAGGTATATTTAAAGCAAATTTGTTTTATAATTACTTTTATCAAACAGAATATAAAATCACACATGAGGACACTTTTGGGATAAACGATACAAGGCATATTTTTTATTCAATTCCGAGAAGTTTTTCCTGCTAAAATTTATGCATAAACAGAATCGTCATCCAGCATGTCATTTGAAGGTTGTAATATCGGCAGATTTGTTGGCTAACAAAGTCGTAAGCAGTGGCCAGTGTAAATGTCCTCATTCAGTAATTTCAAGATACTTTTAATAATGTGTTGATAGTGATACCAGAAGCTTGTGCAGTGCATTTTTGATTAGTATATCGCTGAAAGAATCTATTCTGTGAAAACTTCTTTGGACGTAGAGAAATGTACTATCTACACTTTTTCACAACATTGATAGCAAATACTTTCTCAATAATATGTTGAATTTTCAAGAAATGTGGATCTTGGTATCGATTATTGAATCAATCGAATATGACCCTGTATTGTACATGTATTTTCAAATTGATCAATTACATCTACAGGCACCTGCGACCTCCATTATTAGTGTAACCTAGAATAATTTAAAATTTATACTGAATATTATGTAAAAATGAGAGTTGTATCTTATTCACCAAAACTGTTTTTCGGGAGCTGCCTTCAAACAATTTCCGATGTGTTCTTTTTCCCAAATGCTTGAATTCTTCGGTTTCTACCCTTTGGATTCACTTTTCAAATAAGCTGTCAGTTTGACGTATTTTGAGATATCCATATTTTTTTCACTTTTATAGTAGCTTTCAACATGGAATACTTCATCCACAATAAAACCGCATACTTTTTTCTTGATATTCAAGAAATATGAAAACAATGACTTCTTCATTCATTGTCCTTACTCTTCGTTGTTCTTCCCAGTCGCTAAATGAGGCAAATGCTTTTCTATAAAGTGCCTTGAATTTGTCAGGCATTAAGCGCAGAGTTGATTCTTGAACTTTCTCAAGACTTTCTGCAGGAATAGAGTCAATTTCTTTCATTCTACTCCAAATACATCATTTTTTATCAATCTGTTCACACAGAATCAGAGTAAACAAGCTTACCATAGTAGCCAGTCATAGCTTTCAAGATTTCACGGAGTTTTGAGATGACAGATGACATTCAGTGATTTCCGTCTGACATCGAGAATTCAAGATGCCAGGTTGGAATGATTCTTAATAATACTTGGATGAAAAGTTCTAGCGTTAAAACACTTAAACTGAAAAAATTATTCAATCTGTTCAATATATTACTAGTATTTAACAAATTCTAATCAGTTTCAGTTTCTTCATAAATTATTGCTGTCAAATAATTGTTTGTTATTTGATAGAGTAAATTGTATTTATTGTGGAAGTAAATTATTCTATTTTTTATAAAATTGAGCATAAAACATATTTTTTGAAAAATCATTATTGCAGGATTAATAATGAATGTTTGTGACTTCAAAATTAACTATTTCAGAATCGTACTGCTTACATTTATTTTTAAAAATGTATCAATTATATCCAGTATACATGTATGCCATCCAACGCAGATTATGAGATACCTTTCATTGAAAAAAAAAATTAAACTTAAAATTTTATTACTGCCGCCATTTTTTTAACTTTGATGTGAGGCTTATATTTTTATGTTTGATAATAAATCTTGACAAATTCAGTGCTGCCGCCACCTGTGAGCTAGAAATCTAAACGTGACTATTAAATTTAGGCTCGAAGCTCAACTAGGACATTAATTTAAACCAGAATTAAGTTTTCGCTAAATGTACGAAGCTGTGTTTGTGATAAGTCATGCTTGTACGAAGAAGTGTTTTTAATTTAGCGTTTTGTACTGCTACCCAGCTAATGGTACATTAGCTGGGTAGCAGTACAAAACGGTACTTGTGGTACGCAAGATACAACAATTTGAACGGGCAGAAGCTGTTCTGAAACAACCTTATGGTATCCTGAGTAAAATATTCTTTTCTGAATCCAAAACTCCTATTGACACAATTTAATCCATCAAAGACCTTCCTAGAACCCTGAAGATTTCATTCTTGTCCAGCTCCACAATTTTCAAAAAACGAACACACCTTTTGCTTCACCATTGGATAGTTAACAAAAAGTCTCCCTTTGCCATCTTTGCCAAGTGCTTTTGGATAACTAATACATCTAATATGGTACTCACTTCACTATAGAGCAGTTTCTATAAAAAGTCTTCACATATGCAGCAAGTTTTCATGAAAGCTGCCCCTGTAGGGCTTATCTCTGAATTATTGCTCCATCACCAATAGCACTACTGCCAATTGAATTTATTATTCTTCATTTCTGCAATATGAGTCAAGACAAAATCCAGCGCAAATAGAAGAAATGAATTATTGTTTATAACTGCTTCTATGTTAACATGTTTTTTTTTTTTTTTTTTAATTTCATGTTTAAAAATCTTCTACTCCTATGAAAGGAGAATTTTTTTTATTAATTTATGATAATATTCCATTTTATATTTTATATATGTGAATATTGTCAGCAGAATTATGCAATTACAAAAAAAAGTAGGCACTACTCAAATTAGCAATAATAGAATGAGATGAGCCTAAAGTGTGAATATTACAAGAGAAAAGGGGATGGTTTTTAGAAATAAAAACTCCAAAGAGTCTTTTGCTTACACTGTTTTCGTGATTTTATTCAATTACCAACCGGTTATGGCCACTTGGTGGCCATCTTCAAGGTGGTACCGGCGAGACTACACAACAATAAATGTAACTGACGAATTATAAATGCTATTATTATTGCATATTTTTCTAACAATATAAGAGTGGAACCAATTGTTTTTCATCATAGAACTGAACAATAATCTTTTTTCTGTTTTCATGTCTAAACTATTCATTTGTATTCAACAAATAAATTTTGAACTTCCACTTAATTCAGTTATACTTATACTCAGTATTTAGTAGAAGTTTATGATAATTTCCAATCATTCATGAGATTCAAACTTCTCGCGTAGCTTATATTGTTCTGATCCAAAAAGACAGATGGAGCTGCTAATCGTGTATCAAGTTATAACATTGCTAATTCCTATCTTCTTATTGATATCGTTGATGTTTATGAAACGTCAAAAATAAATAAATATCAATCACGCCTTTTACGCCACGCTACAGGTGTAGCAAACTTTTTTATTGCACTCTGTAAATTGATTGATATTGCATAAGCGTACTCTCCACAAAAATTGAGAGTACTCGTAGCTTGACGACTGGTATAAAACATATCCGATATGCAAAATTACAAAACGTTATTCAGCTTTGAGCAATAAGTTCTCCCTAAGCAAAACTGAAGAGGTAAGTTCAATTGGCAATATTTCTGGATAAATTTCAGTTAGTATGAAGTATATACAAATTATTGCATGAATAAATCCGGATGAATGTAAACATTACTATCTTTTTAGATGAGCTACAGGAAACCTTGTTGTTTGGAAGACAGGATAAAAAATTGAGGAGAAGCTATTTTTGTATGGTACAAATGAACAAAAAGACAGTCAAGCGGACAAGACAATCATGCATATGCTGTCAAGAAAATCAAAGTACTGCAAATAATTATTGAGTATATAAGTTCTTTACATTTTGCTGGTATGACTAAATAATTGACAATAATTTCAAGGTTATAACCGCTCCACTTCCTTCGGCTCTAGCTCACGGTTTTGAGTTTGTTGATTTGGAGTATAAAAAGAGCAGAGAATATCTGGAACAGAAGATTTACTTAGCACAATTCTCTCAGCTTTAAATAATGCAAGCAATTACTGAAATGAATAAATCATTAGGATTACCTATAAATCGAGAAGAGTAAGAAATTTTTAAGACGAATTACTTGTTCAAATATTGTTATCTATATTTATATTTCTAGAGTTCAGTGAGTGACAAGAATTTCTCATCCCAACCATAACGCAAAATTCAAACGATAAGCAAGTGTATTATTCTTTTTGGAATGGGACACAAATGAATATTAGCTGCATTTCTTAACAATGTGAAGTTTTGTTCATACAACAAAATATTTACTGAAGATTTTGACCCAAATGATGTATTTCATACTTTTGTGTAAAATGATTGTCACTGTATCTAAATCTATGTTATTATTTATATCTGTATCTGTCTATCGTTTTTATCATTCGCAAACATTCTCAGTATTATAATTATTTTGTACGAGAGGTTATTTATTGAATCAAATGACTGTCATGTAATGTACCATAAACCGGAGAAAATTATTTTTGTATAATATATGAAATATGATTATATTATTTTTCTAACAAATAATGTATCATTTATATCTTGAATTATAGGCTTCATTCAGAGAAACTGAGATTTTCATTACCACATCAAAATTTCAATGTTTTTCATGAAGTCTGAAATTTCATGTCCTACAAATTCAATAAATTCAAATTTAAATAAAATAAAGTAAAATGCCAATTAGTGCCACTTTATGATATCGTCCAAGCTAATATATTCTTTGTGCTATTCCCACGACTGATGTAAACACATACTCTGGACGTACTTTCCAGTGTTCTTTTGAGTATTTGAGGTTAGTTCATAGTCATTTACCACTTATTACTAGAGACTCTTAATGACAATATAAGAATTGAGGAATCATAACATTGTATAAATTTCAAACAAATTGATCAAGATAATTTTCACGTATTATTATTCCAAAACAGTCAAGAGCTGGCTTCAGTTTTCTTTTTGTGTTTTATTGTAAGAAAAGTTTTACATTAAATCTAATTTCATTTATCGAGTACATATAATGATTGCAAGTACAATAATTTATGGTTGCCAATGAACATTAGCAGAATGAGAACTTTGATCTAGTATGAGAAACTAGTTGACAAACTAAGTATAAGTTAAAACCTACAATTGGTAAAAATTATAAAATATCTATTTTTAGGTGCAGCAAGAATGCTGGCAGAGATGAATTTGAAGACAATGCTTGAAGTATCTCTTGTACACAATTATCATAAAATATTCCTAATTCATTTATTTTATGTCGAAGCATTTAAAGCAAATACTATAAGCAGTGTAAGTGTGAATTTGTGAAGGGAACAAATACAAGAAAATCCACATTTAGAAAATTAAATAAAGTTCAAAAGAGATAATTTTACTAACTTATTATCCTTTGCTAACTATATCCAAACTGTAAAAATTGAAACACGCTCTACTACCAATTTATACGGTGTCTCAGAAAAGCTGTTGAGCTTGAGGATTTTGAGAACTGTCAGAGATACAAAGTCGCTGGAATGAACAGTTGCCTCATTACGGGGGCATATTCAAGCATGATATTATTATTGTTTTATATTAGAAATGCATTGGATATAAACAGAAAATTATGGTTTGCCAATTCCATTCTTAATACAACGATTTGATTTAATTTATAAAAGTTTCTAATTCCTACAGATATTTTTTTCATGGTGAATTTATAGGATTATTCTAATTTTCAATGCCAATTTATCAGAAATCGTAAAGATTAAAAAAAATCGACTAACCTATAAACTAGTCATAGAACAGTGTCTATAGAACGTGCAATTTTTCGCTTATATCCAGTGGTCTATGTATATTTCTAGAAAAATAAGAAGGTTCTATCTATTTTCATATGATTAAAAATTCGCCAGTATTTTTTATGATTTTAGAACTTTAATTTTAGATCCATCATGAAGTCTCGTGGTGAGACCTCAAAATACCTATTCTATAATTTCCCAGTATACTTTTATACAGGACCCCGAAATGATCATGAGACATACATATATATATATATATATATATATAAATATATATATATATATATATATATATATATATATATATATATATATATATATATATATATATATATATATATATATATATATATATATATATATATATATATATATATATATATATACAGGGTGTAACAGAAATAAGTACATTAATTTTAACCAGTAATAGATCTCGTCAAATGTAACAACTTTTCCGAATACATTTTGTCTGTAAGCTCCTTAGATATCGAGTTAAAATTCATTGAAGTTTAGTCAAAAATTTCACTGTGCGCCCATGGATGATTCTGAATGTTTGACATTTGCTAGAACAATGACAGATGTCAATAAGAATAAGCACCTAATTTGCAAATTTGAACAGTCGTCGGGCAGGTTCTGTAAATTGTACATGGGATTACGCCCTAATGACTTATTTATTGAACTGAAGAATTAGGCTATAGTGTCTTTGTGCTTCAATAATGTTTTCCACTGCTTACAACTGTTATGAAATTTTCATGACATATTAAATTGAAGAATTCAACTGTAGTGTCCTTGTGCTTCAATAATATTTTTTCACTGCTTATAACTGTTATGAAATTATCATGACATATCACTAAGCTGGAAAACTAAGAGAATTTTGGCAATACATACTTTTGCTTACTGTCTTTAGGTTAGATTTACCATTGATTTACCGTTGAAATCAATTCTCCAAGATAACAGTCTTATTTATACCTCAGTGTCTTCTAAATTAATTTATACTCTAACAGAATATCAAGAAGATTATGAATGATCTTGCTTTTATTATGTATTACTGATGTAACACTCAGAACATCTCACATGACGAAGGTCATTGAACTCACAGCAATCAGCTGGGCACGCTGAATTAACTAACAGTCAGGCTAACAATCAAGAGATGGCGACACCAATAACTAAAACTTTAACAGTGACACTAAAACAGTGTTTCTTTGAACAAAGAATGCTAGCTAAGCATCCCTTAATAGTACCGAGTTGCGCAGCGTGTATCTTTGTGGTCGAATTTAAGGATAAGACAATTAGAAAGGGTGCATTGAACACCTCTTGTTGGACCAAACCAGAGAGTACTTGACCGAACTTTCAAATGAAGTGATCATTGTTTGAGAACTTCTGCTTAAAACAGCAAGACGCAAGACATGCGCGCCGGCTGTGCACAAGCACGCAAGAGAAGTTTGTTTTTTCTCCAAAAATGAGACTTGTTCAAAAGATACAAAAGAAGATAAAATTCTGAAGAGAGCGACAAAGGTAAGTGATAAAATAAAATTTATCGAATCAATAAATTAACGAAGGAATTATAGGTCAACTGAATTATAATAAGTGTTCAAAATGACCACCGTTATTATCAATATAACACTGAAGGCGTCGACGGAATGAATCATTTACTCTTTCTAAAATCTGTGGGCTATTGCGCGGTATATCTTTAGGCAGTAAGCACTGAACTTTCTGAACATGGTAAGGATGGAGTTGTTGTTCTTTCAATATCCTCCAAATTGTCATATGTGACACTCTTTGTTGCAGTGCTAATCTTCGAGTACTAGACCCTGGCTGAGCTTCAACATTCTCCAACACAACCTCTTCAATATTTGCTATGTGATCAGGGCGTGTTCTACCACGATCTTGACAAGCAGGTTCAAAGGATCTGTGATCTCGAAGATGCTGGACCATATTCACAAAAGTGCGAATGTTTGGAAGGCGACGATTTGGAAAACGGTCCGAATAAATTCGTTGAGCTAGAGCAGCATTTCCCTGAGCTTCACCGTAAGCCAATACAATATCTGTACACTCGTTATTTGTGAAGGTAGACATTCTTACTCTTTTTTGAATTAATATGAAAGGTATTATTGGACCAATCTTCTATAATTAGAAATAAATAGTATCTGACAACTTATACATGTCAAAATCAATTGTTTTATTATTATTGCTACTTGATCAAATTATGCTAGAACCTGAACGGCTCGTCAATCTGTGGGGGGGTAAAAAGGCTAAAAAAAAAAGAGATTTCAGGAAAAAGTTATTAAGAAATATTGTTACACTTGATGAGTCCTATAACTGGTTAAATTTAATGTACTTATTTCTGTTACACCCTGTATATATATATATATATATATATATATATATATGTTATGATGTTTATTGGGTAGTCAGTCTTTAATTATTCAAAAATTCTCATTTATTTCAATGACCCAAGCTTTCACCAATAATTTTTGGCTTCTTCAGGGGACTAAAGTAATGTAAACAATAAGACAGTTAAATCAAATTAACAAGTAAAAACGGATAAACTTCAACTTACAGAAAAATAGAGAATTAATAATCACAAACATTGAGAAAACTAACAACTGGACAAGAGTAAACCAACCATAAAAACCCATAAAAAACCATATATATATATATAGAAATTGAAAATTTATTGGGTATTTCGGTTAAGTTTTTTCGGGAAATGTAATAATTAGACTCTTTGAAGTTGTCTAGCTTTCGGTATATTTTATACCTCCATCAGGACACTACAATATTAATGATAATGTAAGATACAAAAAGATTTCTAACATTATTTACTTACATTTTATATATATATATATATATATATATATATATATATATATATATATATATATATATATATATATATATATATATATATATATATATATATATATATATATATATAATAAGTTAATTAATTTGAACCAGTGATAGCACCTGTCGAGCATAACAATTTTTCTTAATAACTTTTTCTTGAATTCCCGTCTTTTTTAGCATTTTTTAACCCTATAATTTAACGAGTCGTTCAGGTGCATAATTATCGGATCCAGTAGCAGTTACAACGATACAATTGATTTTGACATATGTGAGCTATCAATTCCTGTGATAATGTCTAGCACTTCTGTATGCGATTTCGCAGGTAGTGTAGGATAAGCTCGTCGAATTTATTTGGAACGATTTCCGAATTGTCATTTTTCACTAAAAATTGAATTATTGTGGTTATGCTCATGTATTTAATGTCAGAATATTGTTTACTTATAGATTATAATGAGAATACCATCAGATATTGAGAACTCATCGTTTACCTGGAACGTGAACCAGATGTAAGTAATAAAATACATGAATTTATAAATGGAGCATCTGTGAATAGGTTTTTTCTCATATTATCACAAACTTCATACTCAGGTCGTTTCAATGAAGTAAGCCTCGTAAAGTGATCTGCTGAACAAATATAATCTTATTCTATCTTATATTTTAGAGAATATTTCGAATCAATTAGCAAATTCAGTGTGATACATTTGTAGGTTATGTTTTCTGTTTCTCAAGAATATGCAGTTACAATTTTTGCGGGAATATTTTCAGTTGAATTATTAATTAAATTAATTATTTCAGAATTGTATTCCGCCGTTCATTTCAAATATTTCATTGGATGATTTTCTCTTTATGTTTGAGAGCCAAAAATAATGAAGTAAGCTGAGAGCAGCAACTTCTTTTTGAATTGATCATAGATGGCAGCACAATCTGACCCATATTCTGACTGTATCAGGACTATTTTCAGACTATTCAAATCAGCTGATTCCAGTGCAATGAACTCGTGCAGACAATCTAATGTTCAAGAAATATAGCAACTATATGAAAATATACGTGAAATTCCTAAATAGAGATTAAATTTCTCAACAATGACATATGAATACGACCAATAGACCAAATTGTTGGTTTCAGAGATGAATTTTATCTTTCTTGCAGCATATGGAAGCCTCCTAGATATAGGTTGTGAGAAAGAAATTAAATACCTCCCGCGGACCAACAGGCAAAAACAGCATCATCTGACCTAAAGCGGGCGGCTGCAGACAGCATCATCTGACCTGAAGCGGGTGGCTGCAAACAGCATCATCTGACCTGAAGCGGGCGGCTGCAAACAGCGTCTGTCACAAAGTGTGCGGCAGATTAATAGGATCCTCCATGAATAGGGGTTTTGACGTCAGGCCTCAACAACCTAAGACATAGAAAAAACGAAACGAGAATCATGGGCAGAAAATAAAACAAAAATTTCTCAGGGTGATGCACCACACAATACGAGAGGGGGAGGGGCACTGCTGCTTTGGATATTCAAACTGATTCAAATCTCAACCAGAAAAAAAAAACATCAGGAGAAATATAGAAATCTCAAAATTGGGATATGAAATGTACAAGGATAGGAGAGTGAAGGAAAAGAGGTGATTGACGAGTGCAAAAGAATTAACATAGAAATAATGATAACCAGTAAAACTAAAAAGGAAGGAACGGGTACAGAACTGATACATGGTATCTTACACTGCTGAAGCAGGGTAGAGAAAGAGAAAAAAGCACAAGCTGGTGTAGGAATATTGATGAAGAATAAACTGAAAACCAATATTCAAACATGGGAACCCATATCCGAAGAAAATGATAACACTCAATATGAAAATACATATCAGAGACATAGTGATCCTGGGAGCTCACGGGCCAAATGAGGATAGCTCAGCATCTGAAAAAGAAAATTTATCGCGGCACCAAATGAGTAGATAAAACCGGTAAATAGTTCACAAGGAATGATTCAATTGTAAGAACAGGGCAGAGAGAAAACAATATAACAGAAGGAAGATTGAAGAAGTAACATTAAATGATAACGGAAAAAGAATCATCGAACTATGCGAACTACATGATCTGAGAATAACATGAACGGATTCTTTCAATACAAATTTATACATAAATTCACCTGGACACAATACACCAATGGAAATAGAGGATTAGACGAAGATGAATAAGAGAATAGAGGAGAATGGAGGAACAGATTCAGAGAGGGCAGGCAGCCAAGGCTGGAAAAGACCCTTATATACGTAAGGTTGGCTAGGTTGTTCAACCTTATGTTTTGTTTTCCTGGAAAGACTGTCACATACTAGTTTGAAAGGAGCACTGCTCTAGTGGTCGGTTTTATTCTGCCGTACTCATGGGACCAACTATGAGCCCCCCCTCCAAAAACCAGGACTGGAAATGATGATGAAAACGGCCAAGATGATGGACAGCGAGACATGGATACGGGACGGATTGAAAATGGTGAAGAAAACTGCGATGAGCATGGACATCTCGAAAAGGGGGAACTGGGCGCCCCTGACGCGACAAGCTTAGAACAAGTTAAGATCAGAAAGGAACGGTCAGCAGAGGGTGAGGAGGCTAAGGCAAGAGGGCTGTGCGCGTTGGTAACAATAAATGTGCAGAATGCCTTCAATTCGATACCGTAGATAGAGATACATAGGGCAATAGAGGGCATTTAATTTCATTCATACATTTGTTCTCTGATTGCTTTTATCAGTTTACCGGAATTGAAACTGTAAGCATTTATTCTAAAAACTTAGTTACTCTAGATTTAATCATTCTTAGATGATAGAATGGAAGTATATCAAATATTATTTCATACTATACCTTACATTTCCCCTTTTAAAGTACTGTTGCATCAAAAATAAATGTACGCAAATTTTATTCAGACTGAAAATAGGCCGCGCGAGCAACTGCTTTGATCCACGATGCCGAGGACTTCTGGCAACATGAGAGTCGGCACCGTTGGTTCTTTGAATTTGTCAGGTCACTGGCTACAATTTTTGTATAGGACTTTTTCGTCTAACAGAAAAAGGTACTTTATCGATATTTCCAACCACTTTGAAGCCACGGTGCCGGGAGTTGTGGCAGAATGAGATTCGGCACCGTGAGTTTTTCTTGTTTTACACATAAAAATACTTGTTCCAGTGTAATTTTCGAGTGTCTAACATAAAAAGGTAGTTTGAGCGTCAAATTCACATAATAAATAATTAATATTAATTGCTTCTGGCAGAACTAAAAACGGCACCGTTGACTTTTAAGGATAGTGTTTTCACGACGAATCGCTTAGAATACGTAAGAATCGTCTAACGATTCAAGGTAGTATTTCCGAGCGGGCTCTTGGACTATATGCTATCGACAGATAAAACTAGAATAGGACTGACAAACAAAGTAAACAGAACACTTTGGCTGATAAAGGGATGGATGGAGGACCGGCAGATGGAAATAATGCCAGCCAAGTCAGAGGCAATGCTCCTGATAGGAAGGAAGAAAGTCGGGGAGATCTCATTCCAAATAGGAGAAACGTCTATAACACCCAAAGGGACAGCGAAATATCTTGGTGTACTCTTTGACAAGGTACATTAAGATACGGCGTTAGCAATGTTTTGTTGGAAAAACTCAACAGAAAGCTAGCCCTAGGTATATGTAGGGCATATAGGACAGCATCTAAATTTTCCAATCGTTCTACGAAGTGGCTTGTGGAAAGGAAGAGAAAATATTCAATTTTTTTCATTCTGGTAAGCTGCTTTCCCTCTTCCTTCATGAAGTGTCTTCAGGGGGGAAGATGTTAGGTTGGCTAGGTTGCTGAACCTCATGTTTTGTTTTCCTAGAAAGAATATCACATACTTGTTTGAAAGGACGTGTGATTCAATTCCTTTGTACAGGTAAAGAATCTGGTTCATATAAATATGTATTTTTTATTGTAAATATTTTCCTTGTGTACAGAATAAAGTCACATTTGAATGAAGAATCTTACACACACACACACACACACACACACACACACACATATATATATATATATATATATATATATATATATATATATATATATATATATATATATATATATATATATATATATATATATATATATATATATATATATATATATATATATAATATATATATAAACTATATTCAGCCTTTATTTGGAATTCTTATTCATTTCAAAGCCCTAGCTTTCACCTCTAATTGGAGATTTCATCAGGGGAAAGAAAAGTAGAGAATTAATTAAAAAGGAACATTGAATACTTGTTGCCAAAAACCATCTGGACAAGAGTACCATTAAAAACCAAAAACGCATAAATATAAATATAAATAGAAATTATAAATTATATAAAAATCACAAATAAATAATCTGTGACGACAAGTGTTGATTATAGAATCTCTACGATCTCAGAGAAGACAAAAACATTTTTTCAAAAAAACGCACATGTGCTCACGTCAAAATAAATATAACCTCCGAAGTTTCAAAATATGGATAAAAAACTTAGAGAAGTCATGAAAAAGCTTGATAAGTTAGACAAATTGGACAAAATCGAGGCGACACTATCAAATATTCGAACAAATTCAATTACCTACAATGAATACATAATACATTTGAAACATGATGAATATGTGCAAGAAAAGATATCAAGTCAACAAAAAGTCACAAATTTTCTCCAAAAGCAGAATAAAAAGAATAACGTTATTATAACTGGAATGGAAGAGAGAGAAAGTAATAATAGTGACCTGAGGAAATTGATATTGCAATTTATAAATGAAAAATACGAACTCAATTGCTCATCATATGATATTAGAGATGTTTTCAGACTTGGTAATAAACAAAATATCCTTTATACCAACCAAATTCGGTCATTGATTGTCACATTTGCATTGCATAGTAGATAATACACTTGTAGCCCTTGACGAAACGAAAAGAAAATCCAGACCAAGCAACACATCGGAAGAAAGCACATCTATTAAACAAAACCAACGAAACCCAAAATAGGACAAGACACCCCTCACACCTGGATCCTTCAATAAGAAGAATTTTTTATCCCAGGTGCAGTCAGCAACAACTCATCCATAGGAGCAGATAATAGCTCTAAGAATAATCTTCCCATGAACCCACTCTACAATAAGTTATAACTCAATCTCTAGCACATACGAAGATATCCAGATAATATTCTGGAACATAATATTGATATCTATTTTCGTATGTAAAGGACAGAGGTAGGGAGAGTGGTAGTATGATTGTTCTAGCTGAATCATATCAAAACATAAATATAAATTCAATTGAGTATACACACTTCTGGATTATCTTAGGAATCAAAATGAATGGTTTACCTTCCATGCTCGGCACCATATATCTGCGTCCCAATCTGAACAATGAACTATGCATGCAAACTCTACATAATACTCTTTCTATCATCTCAGAAAAATACATAAATGATAATATTATCCTTTTAGAAGACTTCAATGGATACGATGGTCAACTTAACCAAGTCCAAGAGTTTTTTTTCTGTTCTGCCAAGGTCCGGGAAGATAGAATATCGCCACATGATGGAAAAATGAGAAAAAAATTTACGTGGAAAAAAAGTACTAGAGACTATGGAAAGTTTTGGAATGTACACATCAAATGGCCGAATCACTGGTGATATGCCTGGAGTTTACACATCCATGAACCAAAATGTTAAATCAACAATAGACATGGTATGGGTGAATTTGAACTTCATTCGTCTACTAATGTAACTAATTTATCCTATTCTCTATCACTAACATACTCTACCCACAGTTTAGGAATATTAAAATTCAAAAACAATTACTACATCGCCAATAAAAAAGTAATATTCCGACGAACAAAACTCACATATACTATCAAATTTAAATTCAATCAACCCTTTGCATTATAATTCAATCAAAATCTAGAAGACTCTCCACAACTCTACTCAAACAGCAACGATACAAACGAATTGAAGGGAAATTTAATGGCCGCTATTAAAAACTCAGTTTGTAAGTCAAACATCCTGTTAATCTCTAAAAACTCTACCGCAAAGAAAGCATCTAAGCATATCAAACCCTGGCATACGAACAAATGCCAGCAATTAAAGCGGGTCACAAGACAAAAACTAAGAGCTTATCTTAAAATCGACATGATATAGATCTAATTCCTTACCTTCACGCTCAATAAACATATTTAAATTTCATAAACAAAAGTATTACGGAGAAATACCCGACTCTCTCTCGAAAGTAAATAATCCCAAAATATTCTGAGATACAATTAATAAATTCAAAACAAAAAGCTTTGCTGAAAACGAGATTGGAATAGAGGATTGAGAATTTTTCTTTGATGATATATTTTCAAACAATATTAGAGCATACGAGAAAGAATGTAGACTCAGTTCATGGTCTAGTGTAAGAAAAAAATAATACTTAGTTTTTTCGCTGAGTTACAAAAAGATATTGAATTTCAAACATATCTGTAATCATAATTTCCCAAAATATAGAACTTTTTATTCACAATTTCAATAAAAATCTTTCGCGGACTGACTAATGGCGTCACAAGTCTCCAAATCTATATATCCAAAGAGAATAGATGTGATGTTTTTATCACAGAAAATTTCATATTTGTGCTCAAAATAATATCCTGCACCTATCTACATACACACCGTAATAATATATATAATGTACGAATCTTATTTCTCAAGAGAAATTTACTGAATACATTACCGTATTTTTTTATTCCAGTCATGTTTTCCAAACAGGCTATACATTGTTAGAACAGAAAGTTTTGTGGAGGTCTCAGCGGAAATGTAAGTAAGCTTAAGGTTGGAACGATGAACAGACAGAACACGTGTTTCCGCTAAGGCAATTCGCACTCTCCATCTCAACCAATAAGAACAAGAGACTTGTGACGCCATAAGAATATTTGAAAATTGATGAAAATTTGAAAAAATTATATTTTGAAAACTAAACATTTTACGACAGTTTTATAAACGTTGATATTAATATTTCTGTTTATTTTTTGGAAAACAAATTTGAAAAAAGTGTGGAAAGACCCCATTCTCTTCTTTCAAAATGGCGATAAAAACTGTTGTTCAAATTATAGGCCAAAAGCTTTATTTAATACTATATTCGGAATATTCACACAAATACTATACAACCGCCTGCAAGAATTGAGCGAGGATAACAAAGTACTAAGCGAATTGCAAATGGGCTTTAGAAAAGGCAGGGCTACAGTGGATAATATTTTCTGCTCAACACTAATGAATAACATACGTATGAGACTGGAAAAAAGTAGAATGTACTGTGACGCTGCTTATGGTGCGTCTCGCTGGAGCTGCTGTCGATCGGTAATGCTCGGGCGCGAATACGGTGCAGCTCTTTGGCGATGCTTGTGCTGGGTAGCTAGCAGGATGGGAAAGGGTTTGTCGACGAGTGAGACTGAAACGTGTAGTTAGGACAAACAGTATTCATTGAACCCACAAAAAACAAATAAACCAAAACGGATAAGAAAACATATACGGCGACAACGAGGATAAATCAATTCACAGTACGGTCAAAAAACAGGATTCCGGTAACCCAGGTTACGGGGACCACTCAAAAGGGGTTTCTGGTAGCCCACATTACGGGGGCCCCTCAAAAGAAGTTTCTGGTAACCCACGTTACGGAGGCCACTCAAAAAGAGGTTTCTTGTAACCCACGTTACGAGGGGTCACCTGAACGGAGGTTTCTGGTACCCACGTTACGGAGGCCACTCAAAAAAGGGCTTCTTGTAACTCGCATTACGGGAGTCACTCGAACAGAGATTGCTGGTAACCCGCGGTACGGGGGCCACTCAAACGAAAAGATTTCTTACGGTACGGTTCGGTCATCGATTTCACGGACAACTTTGACAGGTGATTCTCCAGGCTCAAGTCTCAGCATAGAGCGCTTTACTGTTCGATTTTGGGCTGTATCTATTTCCCGATCTCAATGAATCCTTACTGAGCAGGTTTACCCAGGTACTTTCTGATTTGACTTGACTTTGTCAATGTAAGAAATATCCGTTGAATAAAAAACATATTTTGTACAGTGATAAATCATTTACAAAACATACTCATGACATTTTCTCCCTTGAATATATTTTATTTGAATTTTAACATAAATCATAGTTTCCTAATTACCAGCTAGATGGCAACTGATATTATGGCTTTTTATCGAAACATTCGAATGAACAACAAACGTAGATAAACAGAAGAACAGAAAAACGTAGCTTCGACAGGCAGAACAAAACTTCTCAAAATAAACACGGAACGATAAATTGCTAAACGGTAAGTTACATTTCATTTCAAACTATAGTACGGTCCTATCTAATGTTATTCTTTTCTAGATTCGGCATTCCATATCACCATGTGGAATTTGCAATTCAACCTCAACTGACTAATGTGGTAGAAATTCAAATAAAACCTTAACTGGGGTTTTATACGGAACTGAGAATTTCTACATGGCGGTAAGTTAATTATTATTCCAATACAGACGTGATATTGACTGTTATTTTGCAGAAATGGACTTGGATCGGTTCTTGATGTTGTGACTTCATTAGCAACTTGAGGAAGTAAACAGGATGAACTTGTGAAGATCAAACATATGAAACAGAATTACGGTAGAAAGGATAAATGAGTTGAACTGTAGTGGTGACCAGTTGAATTGAGTGATGTCTTTTTAGTACGGTATTTATTTTCAAAAAGTTTGCAGATTATGATTCAAAACGAAGACTGCTTCGTCACATCCTCTCCTTACTTTGCGGAAATAAGGGAAAAAGATTGAAGCAGGAGTGTACACATAGCGCACAGCGGCACTTGCTGATGTGGTTGCGAATCAAACCACAGCGGTATCAATGAGTTCCAAACCACGGATCGGTCGGCGGTGCTTGGTGAATCACAGCGGTATCAGTGCATTCACAACGGCAGATCGATCGGCAGTGCTAGTTAAACTTCAGCAGTATCTGCGTTCACAACGGCGGATCGGTCGGCAGTAATTGATGAACCACAGCGGTATCTGTGCATTCATAACGGTGGATTGGTCGGCAGTGCGGGGTAAACTTCAGCAGTATCTGTGTTCACAACGGCGGACCGGTCGGCGGTACTTGATGAACCACAGCGGTATCTGTGCATCAAAACGGCGGATCGGTCGGCGATGCAGTGTGAACTTCAGCAGTATCCGCGTTCACAACGGCGGATCGGTCGGCGGTACTTGATGAACCATAGCGGTATCTGTGCATTCATAACGGCGGATCGGTCGGCGGTGCGGGGTGAACTTCAGCGGTATCTGCGTTCACTAGGAGGACTGTGGTAGTGCGAGTCAATTGTAGATGCATACTTCAGTTCCGCGACTCGTTCTCCTTAATAACGGTATCCCCTAGACGGTGAATATGGACGATACTCTGTGAACAAAAATGGATGAATATGATCAAAGTCTGTCCTGAAGCTCAGCTTCTGAAGCGTCGAGTAGCCGTCTCTAGGTGCGTGATTTTCTGCTCTGAATAGCCGTTTCTGCCTAATGATAGATATCTTCTCCGCAGAGCGTTGATGACGGCGGCTATTGGCATGACATCGTCTCCATGGTCGATGTCTTCTCGGACTCTTCGTATTCTGAGACTTAAGCCGATATCATATCATTCTGAACATAGTCCCTGCTCTTCAAAGTCCCTGCTCAACAAAGTCCCTGCTCGACAAAGTCCCTGCTCATGCGCAATTTTGTGACGCTACTAATGGTGTGTCTCGCTATAGCTGCTGTCGGTCGGTAATGCTCAGGCGCCGATACGGTGCAGCTCTTTGGCGATGTTTGTGCTGGGTAGCTAGCGGGATGGGAAAGAGTTTGTTGACGAATGGAACTGAAAAGTGAAGTTGGGACAAACAGTATTTACTGAACACACAAAAACAATTAAATCAAAATGAATAAAAACATATACGGTGACAACGAGGATAAATCAAATCTCATAACAGTTAAAACGGAGATTCCGGTAACCCACGTTACGGGGGTCACTCAGAAAGGGGTTTCCTGTAACCCACGTCACAAGGGTCACTCAGAAAGAAGTTTTCTGTAACCCACGTTGCGGGGGTCACTTAAAAGGGTTTCTCGTAACCCACGTCACGGGGGTCACTTGAACGGAAGGTTTCTGGTAACTCACGTCACGGGAGTCACTTAAACGGACGGTGTACACTTATGGTACGGTTCGGACTTCGGTTGTACTTCTAACTTCGCTGGATAATACACTGGGCTCAAGTCTCAGAATAGAGTGCCTTACTGTCTGATTTTGGGCTGTATTTATACCCTGAATTTAATGAATCCTTACTCAACAGGTTCACTTAAGTACTTTTAGATTGTACTTCACCTTGTCCATGTAAAAATCATCCGTTAAATAAAATACATATTTGGTACAGTAATAAATCGTTTACAAATAATTTCCATAACATTTCTTCCCTTAAATATATTCCATTCAAATTCAAACCTAAATCAAAGTTCTCTAATTACTCGCTAGATGGCGACTGATATCATGATTCTTTGTTGAAACATTTAAACTAACGACAAACGCAGGTAAACAAAAGATGAACAAACGTAGCTTTGACAGGCAGAACAAAACTTCTCAATATAAACAAAGAAATATTATACATAATTGCTAAATGATAAGTTACATTTCATGTTAAACTATAGTACGGTCTTATCTAATGTCATTTTTGTCTAGATTCGGCATTCCATATCACCATGTGGAATTTGCAATTTAACCTCAACTAACTAATGTTGTAGAAATTCAGATAAAACCTTGACTGGGGTTTCATACGGAACGGGAGAACTTCTACACGGCGGTGAGTTGATTATTATTCTAATACGGATGTAATACGGACTGTTATTTTGCAGAAATGAACTTTGATCGGTTTTCGGTGTTGTAGAATCACTAGAGCGACTGGAAGAAGTTGACAGGATAAACTTGTAAAGATAACAGATTAAACAGAATCACAGTTAAAAAGGCTAAGTGAGTTGAACTGTCGTGATGACAAAATAATAACTTCTTACTACGGTATTTAATATTCGAAAAATTGCAGATTATGATTCCAAACAAAGACTGCTTCGTCACATCCGATTTTTGTGACGCTACTTTCGGTGGTGCGTCTCGCTGGAGCTGCTGTCGGTCGGTGATGCTCGGGCGCCAATACGGTGCAGCTCTTTGGCGATGTTTGTGACGCTACTTTCGGTGGTGCGTCTCGCTGGAGCTGCTGTCGGTCGGTGATGCTCGGGCGCCAATACGGTGCAGCTCTTTGGCGATGTTTGTGCCGGATAGCTAGTGGGATGGGAAAGGGTTTTGTCGACGAAAAAAACTGAAACGTGAAGTGAAAACCGAAGTCCGAACCGTACCGTAAGTGAACACCGTCCGTTTGAGTGACTCCCGTGACGTGAGTTACCGGAAACCTTCCGTTCAAGCGACCCCCGTGACGTGGGTTGCACGAAACACCTTTTTAGTGACCCCCGCAACGTGGGTTACAGAAAACTCCTTTTTGAGTGACCCCCGTGACGTGGGTTACAGGAAACCCCTTTCTGGGTGGCCCCCGTAACGTGTTTTACCGGAATTCCGTTTGACCGTACCGTATTCACTTGTCCTCGTTTTGCTACCGTGTAAGTTGAATCATCCGTTTCGTTTTCAAACCGTTGTTTAATTGTTTTTGTGTGTTCGATAAATACTGTCTGTCCTACTACACGTTTCAGTTTCATTCGTACAACAAACCCTTTCCCATCCCGCTAGCTATCCGGCACAAACATCGCCAAAGAGCTGCACCGTAATGGCGCCCGAGCATTACCGACCGACAGCAGCTTCAGCGAGACGCACCACTGGAAGTAGCGTCACAATACACTATAATTATATGATCATCAATATTATATGTTGGTAATACTATTGCACAGAACAATTTTTTTTATACAATAAATATTATTATTATTATTATTATTATTATTGAATCATAAAAACGGATGAGGAGATAAATATATAACACCACAAAAAAGATTGCTAAACAAGTATATATATATATATATATATATATATATATATATATATATATATATATATATATATATATATATATATATATATATATATATATATATATATATATATATATGTATATATATATATATATATATATATATATATATATATATATATATATATATATATATATATATATATATATATATATATATATATATATATATATTTATATATAAAATGGAAGAAAATAGTGCCAGGTGGGAAACAGCCACCCGAAAAGCAAGCAAAAAAAAATTTATCATTATTCCAAAGTTCAATTCATACTTTCCAGTTTCATCATTAATTCTACAATTATGTGTTAAAAATATGCATCTTAAATTTATATTAATTATTTCATTCTCGCATTCTATTTTATAATCACTACTAAAAGGAGATACAATATACTTAATATCAGTAAATTCAACTTTTATTATATAATTATATTTTTCTAAAATGACTTGCTTGCAATGAATATTTGGTTTATCAAAATAAATTTCAGAAAGACAATTTTCATTAATATTATCTATTCCTTTACAAATAAATAATTTTTCTTTTACAAAAATACAACCTTCCAATTTAAAAATATCTTTACTCACAATAGAATAAAAACCAGTGGGAATATTTAACGTTATCAAATTACTATCACTATTCATAATAGGAATTCTCGTTACTTGATGGATATTAGTTCTTTGTCCAAAAATTGGAATTTCAATCAAAATTTCCAATTTTGTATTAAAATAACAAATAGTTTTTATGATTTTATTATTCATATAATTTTCTCCTAACAATGATTTCATTGGATCTCTGATATTATCATTGATATATTGATTTATTTCCTCTCTTGATTTTAATCCAAAATAATGTGTATTTATAATAATTGATGCACAGCTATAACTTCCATGTTATCCAATACTTTACCCAAAGTTTTTGCCAAACTCTTCAATTCTTTTTCTATTACTTGATTATTTCTATTTATTGATTGTATTTGCGTGTTAAATTGCTTAGTAAAATTGTGACTGAATTTTATTTGTTCATTAATATTATTCATCATATTTTCTTGATTACTTCTTATCACTCCAATTATTCTATCATAATTTTCTTTATCTTCTTGATCCAAATTACCAGTTATACTTTTTATTATCGAACCAATTCCATTAATTAATCCTCGTTTAAATCTATTTGATTTCTGAATAATATGAACTTTCATTTCAATATTATTGATTGCATTTTCCAATGAGGCTTTATCATTTTCAAAATAACTTACATTGAATTTTTTTATTTGGTTGTACAAGTCATTTTTATGATCCATTAAACTATCATAATCATTATTAATATTACTAAACGATACATTAATATAAATATAATTATAATTAGTTGCGACGAAAGCATTCCCCAGATTTATAATGTTGATGCCGGCATTTTCGGTGACGTTGAGGAAGTTTTTTCCCCATGAGCTTTTGATACTAAAATATCTGAAATTATACGAGGTCTTTTCAATTGATCAATTTTAGTTTTTACATTTTTTTCTGTAATTATTTGTGCACGTTCTGGTATAATTTCTTTTACTTTCTGTTCTTTATACTTAGGTTTCTCCACTTTGCCACTGTTTCTTTTATGCTGTTTAATGTAAACATTGTCAGGAATATTTTCTCTCGTGCTAATTTCCTCACTATACTTTTCTTTACGACTAATTATATTTTGTTTAACTTGATCGAATAATTGCTTCATAATACTAGCATGCTTTATATTATATTCCTCAGTGACTATTTCTTCAGGTTAAACAGTTTGGTTACTATTTAAATGACCCAAAAGAATATGAAAGGGTGTGTTTTTTATTGTTGAATGAATACTATTATTATATGCTATCAAACTATAAATTACTTTTTCCTTTAAAGGTAGTGCTTTAAAATTTGGTTCATTATTCAATATTCGAATAGTGCCGATAAGAGAACTATGAAATCTTTCTATATTTCCATTAGATTTTGGATTATTGGTACTTGTTATATGTAATTTAATATTCTTATTCAACAAAAATTCTAACAGTAGTTTATTATTGAACTCTGTTCCTTTATCAGTAATAATTTTTTCAGGTACACCATAATGTGAAAAGAATTTAATTAGTTTTGATATTATGGTGATAGAATTTTGATCTTTAATCTTATACGCTTGAGCAAATTCTGAGAAGCTGTCAATAATTGTTGAAAACTTTTGTTTCTCTAACGATAAAATATCCAAATGAATTATTTGTAATGGTTTCTCGGCAGTTGGTGTGAGAATATTTGGAATCTGAAATGGTCTTCTTTCATACTTATTTTTCAAGCAAATGTCACATTTATTTATGAAATTTTGGATTTCTTTTATCATATTAGGAAAATAGTAAATCAATTTCAATTTACCATGTTTTTCGGTAATACCTTTGTGAAGAGATTTACCTTCATGATAATTTCTAATCGTAATTAATTGTTCATCCCTATCTTGTAAGTCAACTAACAAATTTTTACATTGTATAAATTTATAATGACCAGCGTTGAAGTAAGTTTGTGAAACAGCGTTGAAATTCAGTTTGAAACTCTAAGGAATTAAACAATGATAATTTACATGAGGTTGACAATAATTTTTAATAAAATCTAAAATTGCTCGATTACAATTAATCTTATTCAAGAAAAAATATATTCGTTGTTTCGTATTATCAAATAATTTTTCTATTTTAACCTCATTTCTATTTGATTCTTTCACAATAATTTGATTACTTCCATAATTCACTGGAGATTCTAAATACGTTAGACCATTAATGGGACTTTCATCATCTGAATGATCAGTAGCTGTGTCTGTTTCAGAATGTTCCACCTGCATAGATTCATTATCTAAATTATCATTGTCTTTATCTTCATTATTCATTACTTCTTGAATTTCCATTATTTCGTGAATATTTATTCTGATATGTGAATTTTGAAATACCTCTCTAATCACATTTTTCAATTTTGGTCATCTTTTCTTGTCTAATCCGGAACAAATTTTCGGCATTTTGATTTCATTTATATCGTTTTGAATAAGAAACTGAAGTAATTTATCTAGACAGGATCTAATGTTCAACATTGTCGGTTTCTCAAAATACTTATCTTTTGTCAATAAATGAATTATAATTTGATAATCACAATTTTGAATTGCTATTTTATCGTCGATTATTTTTATTTTATCTTTTAATTGTTTGGTTTCATACAAATTATCAACTTGAGCAGCAAATCCTCTTCCCATACAAAAATCTTTGGATATACAATGTATTAAAGGTAATTTATTATCGAAAATGTTTTCAGTCTTATAGACAATTTCAAATGACGGTTTTATTCTAGAAAGAGCATCCGCAACAAAATTTTGCTTCCCTTTTTTATACTCTATGTAATAATCATACTCTTTCAATTTTAATTTCCATCGTATTAATTTTTGATTAGGTTCTTTTAATGAGTTAAGCCAAACCAAAGGTCTATGATCCGTCACGATTTTGAATTTCCTGCCGTAAAGATATGTTCGAAAGGTTTTAGTTGCCCAAATTATTGCCAGCAACTCCTTTTCTATCGTTGAATAATTTTGCTCATGATTATTGAGAGTTCGTGACGCATATGAAATGGGTAAATCTTTGCCTTTTATATTTTGGGATAAAACTGCTCCTAAAGCATAATTGCTTCCGTCTGTAGTCAAAATAAATTCATGGTCAAAATTTGGGTATTGCAAAATTGGACTATTCATCAATAATGTTTTACATTTCTCAAAACATTGCTGATATTCCTTATTTTTAATATCGATCTTGCTATTTTTTCTCAAACAGTTGGTGAAGGGCTTTGTTACTTTCGCGAAATCTTGTATAAAGCGACGATAATAACCTAAAAGGCCTAGAAATGATTTAATTTCTTTAGTTGTTTTTGGTATTGGGAAATTTTGAATAGTTTTTAATTTTTCCGGATTCGGTTTTATTCCATCAACTGTTATTATATGGCCTAAATATGCCACTTCTTTCCTTAAAAATTCACATTTGTCCAACTGTATTTTTAAATTTGCCTCGCGTAACTTATCAAAAACTAATTTTAAATTTTGTAAATGCTCTTGTAAAGACGAGCCTAAAACAATTATATCGTCCAAATAGACGAAGCAACATTTATTTATTAAATCTTTCAAAACAAAGTTCATAAGCCGCTGAAAGGTGGAAGGGGCATTTTTCAAGCCAAAAGGCATACGTTTGTATTCAAAATGTCCTTTGTCAGTCGAAAAAGCAGTTTTTTCTACGTCTTTGGGATCCATTTCAATTTGGTGAAATCCACTTGTCAGGTCAAGGGTTGTAAAATAATTTGATGTTCCAAGTTTATTCAAAATTTCAGTGATGTCGGAAATAGGAAAACGGTCGTCTACGGTCTTTTCGTTCAACTTTCTAAAATCATTGACAACGCGAATTTTTTTTATTCCAGAAGCATCTGGCTTCTTTTCAACCAGCCATATCGGACTATTCCATGGTGAATAACTGTGTTGAATTATGCCGTGATTCAATAATTTATCCATTTCTTCATTTACTTGTTCTTTATAGATTTCAGGAAACTTATAATTCTTTGTGTGAATAGGGATATCATCAGTTGTCAAGATTTTATGTTTAATTTTAGATGTGAAGGTTAACTTCTCATTTTTTGAGATTGTTAAGTCTTTATACTCATTTAAAATTTTAGCAAGCTCTTCCAATTCCTTTACAGTCAAATGTTCATGTCTAATATTTAAATCTTGTATAATTTCTGTATTAAAAACTGGTTTCGAATCTTCATTGAAATAATTGAATCTATGTTTATTATTTAATAATTTTATTTCCTCTCTATTTAAATTTATCTGTGCTTGTAATACCTTTAAAGCATTAAAACCTAATAAAATATGAAATGACTTATGAAAATTATACAAATAACATTTAATATTTCTACCCTTATATTTTATGAAAGTATATTCAGAACCTTCCGATTCTCCATTCATAGTTTGTATTTTAAAATGCTCTTCAAAAATTTTGAATTGATCTCTATTTCTATAAACGTAATCTTTATTAATAAAATTTTGTATCGATCAATATAAACAAATTCTGTAATTCTATATAGGGTAATTTAGATATCATATTTATGGCTAAGGATTCAAATCTAGGTAAGCACTTGTGGGAAAATTTTCAATATTTGTTGCTTCCCCCGATTCATCATTAGTTTCACTTTCAACATTTTCGAAACATTCATGTGTTTCTCCCTGATTTTCTAAGGAAGTATCTTCGTCATTATTCTCTATATTATTAAGTTCTTCAAAAATGAAATTTGGTCTTTCATTTGATTTAAAATAATTATTATTTGGTTTAGCCATGCATCTAGAGATCGACATGGGTGTAGGTTGCGATGATTGCGGTGTTCGTATCAATTTTATCGGTTGTGAGGGAAATTTCGATGGACCAGGCTGAGGTTGTTGATACTGATTTGGTCTATTATTAAAATATTGAGGTCGTTGATATTGAATCGGTTTATTCTTTGGAAATTGTGTCATTGGAGTTATTTGCTGTCGCGATTGGGAATTTGTCGCATTAGAATTAGATAGGTTTAAATTTATTCTGTAATATTGGAAGTCGTTTGTTAATAAATCATTGATTTCATCTAAATTTGAGGGATTCCTGGCAGCTAACTGTGATTTGAATGGCTCTCTACAGTTTCTAATAAAACATTGGGTGACCAATTTATGACCGAAATTTTCGAAATCCTGCATAGATTGTACACAATATTTCGTTTCAATATGGTTTACATATAGAAGAAATAAATCGTTATACCCTTTAAGGAAATCAAATATTGGCTCCTTATTCTGCTGCAATTGACACAATTCGATTAATAATGTACATTCGTTTCTTTTATCTTAATATTGCGAGATTAAAAACTCTTTCAAGCCTCTCCAGCAAGTAATATTCGGACAAGTAGTTAAATATTCACTAGCTTTACCAGTAATTTTCTTTTTCAAGGTAATTATTGTTAATGTCTTAGTAATTTCGGATGGATTACTTTGGTTAATAAGTTCCAAAATCTCCTCCGTAGATTTTATAAAATGTGATAAACTTTTCTTATCTCCATTGTATTCAGGAATTAAATCCATGATTTTCAAAATACTAGTGTCAAGATTAGCGAATACGCCATTTGATTTGCTTGAGTAGTCATTTCTATTTGATTTTAGTTTTAAATTACTCAATACGTTAATTAAATCTTCAATCTTGACTGATTATATTATCCAACAGTTAACAGAGTACATTAAATTTGTACTTACATAAATGGTAAAACTACAAAGTTCATTTGTGGATGAGTTTGCCTATTCTTGTTAGACGGGGTTGCTGATTTGCCCTCAGCGGAGTTGATGGTAGAGCTGGTGGAGAGGATGATTCGCCGGACCAGGAGATGCGCACACTGAACTACAGATGATCACCTTCAACGAGTTGTACTTTCAAAGTCCTCGAATGATCGCCGATCTGCTGTATCTTCTTTTAGTTGCTGATTTATTCGTAGGTTATTCGTCAGGATTACACTTTTGCACTTGCCGTCAGAATTTGAGTTTCTTTTGAACTGTTAAGTCAATGGTTAACACCAACGATTTGATCACTTCAACGAATTGATTCTACACAGAATTTCGGTGAACAAAACTCTTAACAATCCTACCGACTGCGCCAGTTAGATTTTTAAATTCAATAAAACCTTTTTTTAAAAATTCATTTTAAACTTTGAAAAGAGAGATACAAGTGTTCAGTGTGACCACTAGATGCATTCTGATTTACTTTTGCTACAACATGTTTCTCACAAGAGAACTGATGAAGTATTTTCCCAGACGAAATATGAATCTACTAAATAAGTGAAATATGACTATAGAATGGTGTGATCTCATAAGAAGTGTTACTTAAATATATATATATATATATATATATATATATATATATATATATATATATATATATATATATATATATATATATATATATATATATATATATATATATATATATATATATATATATATATGATGGAAAGAAGCTGAAAATTACTGACACTCACGAAATAGCTAATCAACTAAACACATTCTTTTGTAATATTGGGAAAGACCTTACTGATAAAATAGTTCAACCCGCTTACGCCAAAAATGAGCCTACGCCAGAAAAATCACATTCTATCGTGTTCCAACGGGCAACAATACAAGAATTATCGTATATCTCAAATAGAATAGAATTCAAAAATGGAGTTGACAACATTAACGTCAAAACATTAGAAGAAATACAGCAATTCATCTTGGAACCTCTAAAATATATATATATATATATATATATATATATATATATATATATATATATATATATATATATATATATATATATATATATATATATATATATAATCCAGCGCTGCAGGCCAAGTAGTCCCATGGCTTCTGTTATAGTTTTCCGCCATTTTTTACGGTCCTGTGCTAATCCCTTGAAGTTCGTTATCCCTAGTGTCTCTAAGTCCTTTTTCACCGCGTCACACCACCTCTTCACCTTCTTTTTCTTCTCACAACACCTCTGTCTAACATCTTTGTTACCACTCTGTCCTCTGGTAGTCTCAGAACATGCCCTAGCCACCGTAACCTTTGTGCTTTAGCCACTTCCACTATCCCAGGCTCACCATAGAGTTCCATTATCTCGGTCTTAGTTCGTCTTAACCACACATCACCCTCTTTTTTACCACCATAAATCTTCCTCAGAATTTGTCTCTCCCACATTTCTAGTTTATTTGGCATAGTCTTGTTTAGCACCCACATTTCACTACCGTACAGTACCACTGGTCTTATAATGGTTTTATACAACCGCTTTTTTGCACTTCTTGACACACTTTTCTATTTTAATAGTTTCTCCATAGCTCCCGCACTTCTGCTTCCTTTCGTTATTCGTGTTATAATATCCCGCTCTTCGCTATTGTTGTTTGTTACCGTAACACCTAAGTAAACAAAGTTTTTAACTTTCTCGAATGCGTAGGTTTCACCTCCTCCAACCTGTATTTTAAGAGACTCTTCTTGTGTTTCTTGATGTTCCGACTCTATTTCCATGTATTTGGTTTTGTCCTCCTTTATTTTTAATCCCATTTCCTCCGCCGTTTGGACTAAACGATTGAAAACCTCCTTCAGTTCTGTTTTTGTTCTGGTTATTAACGTTATGTCGTCTGCAAACGCTAAACATTGGTGTTTTAGTTGACAAATGGTTCCTTTTGTGTAGATTCTGCTTTTCCTTATAGCCCACTCTAGCGCCAAGTTGAACAGGACCTCTAAAATACATAACAAATATGTGCATTGATAAAGCGGTGTGACCGAATGCCCTCAAAGAAGCTGAAGTTACACCTATCTACAAAAATTTAAGTAAAAGTAACACTTCAAATTACAGACCAATTTCCTTAATATCAAATCTGGCAAAAATATTCGAAAAAATTATTTACAATAGAATTCTCAGTTTCATTAATGAACACAAGATAATCACAAGTTACAATTTGGCTTTGTAAAAAACAGAGGAACCTAAGATGTTCTGCAACATATAAGTAGTATAATATGCAGCACTCTTGATAAGAGTAATCCGATAGCTGTTACTTTTCTCGACCTAGCCAAGGCCTTTGATACTGTTGATCATGACATATTACTGAAGAAGTTATACAACTATGGTATAAGGGGTATACCTCATAAACTTATGAAGAACTATCTTGAAAACAGACAGCAGAGAGTAAAAGTAAACGGAATTATCGGAAATTACCAGGAAGTAAATACGGGAGTCCCTCAAGGAACAATACTCGGACCATTCCTATTTATACTGTACATCAATAACCTACTAATAAATACGCCTTTGAATTCAGTAATATCATATGCAGACGACACAGCAATAATATCAATAGATAAGAATTGGAGTGGGGTTGAAGAAAAAATGAATAATTATCTTAATACTGTTTCCTAGGTTAGCATCAAATAGGTTATCACTAAACGTTGAAAAAACAGTATATATTACATTTGGAAATTATCGTGATAGCGTACCGAAAAACTCTAATATAAAAATAAGTGATAACATAATAAAAAGGGTTAACGAATGTAAGTATCTGGAATTTATTTTTGATCACAATATGAGATGGGATGAACATATCAGGGGTGGGACTCTGTAACTACATAACGTACATTATAACCGATAAATATGTTACATAACGTTCTTAAATTGAGATTGCGATTCTGTAACTACATAAAGTATATAAATAACGGTTACTTGCGTTATTTAAGTACGTTATCGTAGCAGATGAAAAGTAGCATCAGTTATAGAATTCGTTTGACACATCACAAATTCAAACTGCAAATACAAGCAAATAAGTGCGAAAATAATCGATAAACTCATATTTCTAGAAGTAGTGAATAATGCTGACTGTTAGATGATATGAAGAAAACGAAATGTGGAAGTTCAGTCAAGAGTTTTATTTTAATCTACTCTACAGTTTCGGTCCCACCTGGACCATTTTTAGGAGTGAATAAAATCAAAGTGTGTATGTGTTGACATCTGTGTGAAATAATAAGTTAGTTGAAAGTCGGAGTAATAAAAATGAGGAAAACAACCATGTTTTCGGTCACAAATTTTAAAATAAAATATTTAAAATATTTAAAAAACTGTGCTTGGCAACAACTGACCGTTATGAAAGATCAATACTTAGTCTTTAAATATTTTATTTCAAAATTTGTGACCGAAAACATGGTTGTTTTCCTCATTTTTATTACTCCGACTTTTAACTAACTTATTATTACACACAGATGTCAACACATACACACTTTAATTCTATTCAGCCCTGAAGATGGTCCAGGTGGGACCGAGACTGTAGAGTAGATTACAATAAAACTCTTGACTGAACTCCCACATTTTGTTTTCTTTATATTTTCAGGTAAATATATATGGATAATATATTTCTCAACAATAAATTGCATTACAAAAAATATTACGGCATATTTAAAAAATGTATATTTCAGTGCCTCGAAAAGACCAAAATAAATAATTAATGTTCAAGAAACCTATTCTTATTCGGTAATTCATGTTACTTTTGCATGCATGCAACACATACTGCGGAATAAATACCCGCCAGAATTCCAAAGATACCCTAGGAAATTTGACGGCTTTTTTGAATGCCAATATAGGCACTACAACGGTAGGCAGTAATTTATGATACACTGATATATATTTTGACCAGATATTCTATATTGTATCAATATAATAATAATCTTGTCCTTATTCTGACCTCACTTTTATTCCAGCATATAAACTATACAGTGTATTGCAATATCAAGCTGGATATTTCACAACGTACAAAAAGTGAATAAATATTTATTGGAGTTGTACTAGAATATTGAGGAACATCTGTCAAGTTCTTATCAAAGGATGTTGTGTCTTGCATGACCATTATTGTAACGAATTGGCTACAAGAATTGAGGCTGTGAAGATCATGATAGGGTAGCAAATTCCTCTATCCATTGTACAATAACTCCAAAACTGCACTGCAATAAAAAAAACTTGTTCTAATAAGCAAATAAATTTCTAGCATGAAAATTTTGTACCAATATTTAATGTTTTCAGCTCTACCCACACATTCAAAGTAGTTTTCCAGTAAATGAATATATAAAATCATGGAAATATTCTGGAAAATGTAACAGATGTTTTAATAAAACGAAAACAGTCAACCGTTATGCACAATGATTCAGAAAATAATATGTTTCTATCTCATAAATTGATAAATTAAGACAATTCATTAAAGCTTCTTATCAAGCTCAACTTCTAGAAGATATTTGACAAATCTGGAGGAATAATTCTCAATACGCTCTAATACACAACTATTAAATAACTCAGAAGAATTGTGGCTATCACATAACTGGTCTCTGCAAAAGCTCTGTTCTCCACCGTCAATCGAACAAAAATTATCCATCTAAAATTTATAAATAAATCAATAGAATAAATACAAAAAATTAATTTGATAATAATACTTACGGTTGATGTTGTTCTTTCTAGCAGAAGTATCATCCTTTGGTCAGTTATAACTATTCAAAAATTATCACTGAACTTAACCTTAAAAAAAGCAAAACCTAAATTTTCTGAGCACTATAATCCATTTTGAAGATATCCATTTAAGTTCATCATCTTGTATTAGGTATTATTACTGACATATTCTGTAGCATATAGAATATTTGGTGATTCAACGATAATATGAGAAGGTTTCCGTCAAATATCTTTCTTAAGTCAAAAACCTGTCTGAAAATGGACCTATGCACATGTCAAACTCACAGGTGTTAAGTTTGCGCGCATTTGTAAGATGCGTTATGATTTACCAATACAAGTAATAAGTTTGCTAGTGCAAATGGTACTTATTATTATCTGTTACATAACATACAATGATAACGTACGTAACAACCAAAATTTACAGAATCGCTCGATGTATCCATGTGTGTTATTTTCATGCGTTATATAACGTACTGGAGTTATAACAGACATAGTTATAGAATCCCACTTCAGATATGTTATAAATAAGACAAAGTACCTAGCTTTTATATTTTATAAATTATCTAAAATTATGTTGACAGAAACTCTACGAATGATTTATTATGCCTTCTTCCATAGCATTGCAAGCTATAGCATGGGGTGGTGCATACACTAACAATTTAGATTTACTGCGAGGACTGCAAAATAGATTACTAAAAATTGTGAATAAAAATTACTTTGTAATAAAGCTTGAAATTGTTAATCAATCGATTTATGTAATCTTCTTGAGAGAGTGTGATACTGCCGTCTTCTGCTTTTTCAAATGTAACGCCTTACATTTGCGAGATCACTTCAATATACAGCGATTGAGCAACTTTTCAACTCTTAGCCTTGTAGTTTTATTTCCTGTTATAGCCAACATGTCATCCACATAAACAGTTAGAATAGCTCTACCATTTTCGGTATTTAATTCGTAAGCACAAGGATCAATCTCATTACGAGTAAAATCCATATTTGTTAGAGACTGATTCAAGTGATCGTTTCAACACCTGCCACTCTGTTGTAATCCATAAATTGATTTCTTCAGATCACAAACAAGTTCTTTCTGTCTAACTTGTAAAAAAACCTTCAGGCTGCTCCAAGTACACTGTTAACCTCTTCGCAACTGAACGTGCTTGTAAAGGGTGTGTATCACCCGTAATTTTTCGCCTGTACACCCATCTACACTTAACAGGTTTCACATCGGGTGGTAGTTGAACCAATTCGCAGCAATCATGTTTCTCTAAAGCACCGAACTCTTCGATCATTGCTTCTAACCATTGTGATGATTCCACGGAGGTAATTGCTTCGTGATAGCTCAAAGAGTCTTTTTTATCAAAACTTTCCATTACGTTCGAATCAGGCGTTCCGGTGAAACTTGATCCTGCAGAACGTAGTGTCATCACATGATTTTTTTTCTGAGCTCCATGATCCTCAGTCGATACTTCGGTGCATCTGGGTCGAGCACTTTCTTGGAGTTCTTTTCAGAATCCAGATTATTATCGCGATCAGAATTGCTGACGATGCAGTCCTTTTCAGCATTCTCATCTTCCTTGCCCATATTCCCGTTCTCAACTATGAAAGCATTATTCAACCTTTCTTCATGGCTAAGATTCTTTTGGATGTATGATTCCTTATCGAAGACATTTCAACGAATACACAGTCACGTGACTCCTGAATCTGTCGTGTAGCAGGCATCCAAACACGGTATCCACGACCGTGCATCGCGTATCCAAATAGCATTCCTGTTTGAATGACATTTTGGCTTCGGAATATGTACAAACACATCACAACCAGTTGCTCTCATGTGTCTTACACAAGGCTTCTTTCCCGTCCTCAATTCATAGGAAGATTTTTCCTTGTTGTGAGTATTTGTGCCACGATTTCTAACGTATGCCGCAGTATTATTCAGTTCGGCCCAAGAACCGTTTGGCAGACTAGTCTCCTGGATTCCTGCTCTTACTAGATCTAGAAATGTTCTAGTCAGACGTTCCGCCACGCCCTTTTGCTGCGGAGTATATGCCATTGTCGTTTCATGTCGAATACCCTCACTTGCACAGAAGTCTGCCCCATTTCCAGAACAAAATTTAAGTACACTTTCCATTCTGTGTCGCTTCAGCTGTTTAGCTGATTGTCTTACCACCTCGACTTTCCATTTGTTGAATTCACTAAGAGCTTCTTCCTTCTTTCTCAAGAATCGCACAAAGATGTAGCAGCTAGCGTCATCTATTATAAAGAATAAATATTTGTTTCCTCCCCAGCTTAGTACATCTACAGGTCTCATCAGATCAGCATCCACAAGTTTCAGTACCTCTGTTCCTGTCCTCCAACTGTCAGCAAGATTCTTCGGAAAACGTTGGCGAGTCGATTTCTCTGCTGAACAGCTATCGCATGGAATCGAAGTATTCTCCTTTATCTCCAATCCTAAAAAAGAGTTTGCGTTCGCCATTTCCATTATCTTGTTTTGATTGACATGCATCATGCGCCTATGCCATAAGTCGATTGACTTCGCTGATTTTTTTCTGGAAGACATCGAGTTTAGTTCGGGTTTCACGAACGGTCTTGCATGAATGACGTAAAAATGGTCCCGTTTCTTCGCCTCGATGAGCAGGTTCCCATTTTCGTTCATAATATAACCACTTTCACAACCTTCATCTTGTTTTTGGTTAGTACCCTCACAGAGATAATCCTATGGCCAGTTTCAGGCACCAACAAATTATTTCTAGCATTGAACTCCTGGGCAGCATTAAATTACCTATAATTTTGGCCCTTACCGTCCCTTGTCCCATGGTAGGTATTGTACTTCCATCTGCCATGGTTACATCATCGATATCTATACATTTGCCAATTTCCATGGAGTAATTTTCATTTGGAATCTGAGATCCAGTTTTCGCTGCTCATTTTTGCCTTTCCACAGCATGTACTAGGATATTGAAATTCTGTATTGCTCAGCATCCTGTTGGTTACTTTCTATCTTTGTACCAATCATCTAAGCCGGAAGTGGACCCATAACCTAGCTGTTGCTCCTCTAAACATCAACACTTCAAGTTTGAAAATTTTTCGAATGTATTTTTTATTTAAGGAGCATCAATATTGGCAGAAACACTAGTAATCATTATGTCACTCATGTTTGGAAAAAGCTGACTGTACTTTCTCTGCTTTATCCAGCATGGACCAGAAAACATTGCTCAATGCAAGGTGAGCCTGAATGTGTGCTGGCAGATGAAGGTGCGTAAACCTCGCTAAACAATTCCTGTAGCCCACTGCCATCCATTAGAGAACAAATAGCCCTCATAAAGGATGCGAGCAGATGAAAACAGCTGAGCCTGACAATTACTGAACTGATTTCTGAATCAGGACCAGATGAAACTACAATATATGGTGCCTTTATATAAAGAGGTTGATCAAAAGTTATGAAACAGTTGCAAATCACGTGAACAGGACGTTCAAGTGATTTGCATTTATTTGCAGCATAAAGCAATGCTGAATAAATAGTATCATAGTTGGATGGCGAAGCATTGATGAACAGTAGGCACATTATGCCTGATTTTGAATAAGCTCGATTCTTAGTTACCCTCTTCATGAGCCCATTCCAACCTAGAGTGTTCATACGTCCTGTCATTTGCCGTACGCCCATATAAAATCAGTGGCCAAAGGCTTCATTTTGAAACAAGGAAATTTTTCGACAAGATTGAGTATGTGAATTTTACAGAGGCTTGCATTGACTACCTTTTGAAAAGCAACGACTGGCCTTGCCCTAAATTCGTCCAAAGCTCCCGCACAATGGACCATTTTGACTCTCTCCATAGTAGTTCCTTCGAATTTCGAAGGCTCAGGTGTAGTGCACTGGATGCCTCCCATTGCGTTTAATGTATTGATCCCATCTAGAGTGTCAATGTTTACGTCAGCAATGTCAAAGATAAACTGTGTGAGTGATTTCGATGGTAGAACATGTTCAACAGATTGTTTCAAGTATGAAACTTCGTAATGACGCACTTCATTATATGTGCAACAAAATCCAGTTGATGAAGTAATTTCCAATAGATCTCTTGAGCTATATTTTCGGTGAATCAGCATCCCTGGGCCAACATGTGAAGGATCGGAAGGATTTTGGTCGCGTAGCACCAATAATTGAGTGGGCGATAGATGTATTTTTTTTTTGACTTCATCATCATATCGGCATTCATTAGGAACAATAGTTAATCTTAGAAACAATCCAAGTAATTCTGGATGACCATAATTCTGTTCCTTGGGGAATGCACTATAATGTCCAAATATATTATTCATTTCATATAATACATCTCACATACAAAATACTTTTTTTTGGAATAATGAGAGAAAATTGTCATTTTTTGAACTCGCAATATCTTCCTTATAGCTCCACGTAATTTCAAAAGTATGATACCTTTCGACGCAGAGTTTTGTATTTTTCAATTCATAGAAGAATAACATTCTCCTAAAAAATATATTGTTCAGGAGTTATTACTGAAAAACCTAAAACAGTTCGAAAATTTACAAGGTTTTTGGGACATCTCTCAAACAAACTTCAATTAACTATTTTTACATATAGATTAAGGCCACTTCCAGCTTTCCGAAAATTAATCAGCTTACACCCTCTTTTTTGCTCTATGTTGCCTGACCTAAATGTTATATACAAAGTTCAGTGTGTTCATTCAAATACAGATTCCCTGATGCCGTTATAACAGAATCTTTGAAGAATCAATAGTGCTAGAATACTTTAATATACAACTGAACTTCACTCAAGATTCTAAGTTAGCCATCAATTCAAATTCCATTGAGGAATTAAATTTGGTAATAACTAATCTTGAAGGCATCGAAGAATACCTACGAGCTAACGCAACAAACTAGTCCATAATTTGTTTCAAACTCCATATCAATGATTTTCATCTTTATTATACTTTCAGTATTTGTAACGCAGATTTTTACGGTCCAAATCATTAAAACCAAGCCAAAAACAGGAACTCCAAGGGATGCTGTCCATATCGAGTCAACCTCAACTCCAACTCCAGTTAGCTTCACGACGGTGCCAAATTTTAAAAGTGAAGGAATTACAGCATTCTATTGTATTATAAATGGATATTTCCATCATAATCTCGAAATGTGAATTTTGTCGGTTTCACAATACTTGTACTTTGTGCAAGTAAGTGAGCACAAATTATACCACTTAGGCCCGATTGTACAATCTAAGTTTATCTACAGTTTAGTTGAAGCAAGCTCATTTACTATGGTTATAATTACTGAAATAATTGTAACCATAGAAAATAAACTGAGCTCAGCCAAACTGCAGATGAGCTTAAAAATATATGAAACAGCCTACAATCTGAAAACAAAACATTCATCCCCGACAGCTTGCCCAAAAATCACAGCTAATTCAATTCTTGTAACAAAATTGACTTTCTAGTAATTGTAGGTTATGCATAGTCTTGAAATTTGGCACTTTTTCATAATAATTAACAACATGTTCTCCTGAAACTTCATTAGAATTGATCAATTCTATATAAGTATTTGAGTAATTTTAAGTTTATGTGGTTGAGTCATTCACCTAGAATTAGTCAATGATGCTAGGCAATTTCATTATAAACAAAATTCTGTTTTATTCAATACTAATCGATCAATAGAAGTCGAAATATTTGGGTACATCATTTGATATAATATATATATTCAAACACAAAATCTCATCGTTCCACGACTTATCGTTTTGGATTTATCCAAAAAATTCAAAAAATCTGTCAATTGGAGTGCGCTTTCAGCCAAGTCGGTTGCTATGGGAACAGTAGGTCATCATTCCTATGCTACAATATTCCTAAATACTGATTTTAAAGATTCTACGAGTAACAGATCAGAATTCATGCGCAAAATTACAAAATAAATATCAACTGAAGTGCACTGCCGGTTCAGTCAATTTCTATAAGAATGGTAGGCAATCATTCGGATACTAGAGCAAACTGAAATACCAAATTTCAATACTCTACGGTCGATCGTTTCGAGTTCATGCAAAAAATTCCAAGAAACTATCAAGTAAAGTGCATTTCCGGCTCAATCGATCTCAATGAAAATGAGATATGAGCATTTAGATGGTACTATCGTCTTAAATACTGAATTCTAACATTCTACGTTCGATTATTTTGTATTTACGCGGAAAGTTCAAAAAATGTTTCAAGTAAATTGCACTTCTGGTACAGAGTGCTTGATACAAAATTTTAATATTCTACGACTGACTGTTTGGAATTTATGCGAGAAAATCGAAAAGTCTGTCATATAAAGTGCACTTCCGGCTCAGCCGATTGCACCAAAAATAGGAGATGATCATTTTGATGCTTCAGAAATCTCATATATTGAATTTGAATATTTTACGATTAATCATTCTGGATTTATCAAAAAAATTCGAGAAAAGTTTCTAGTAGAGTGCACTTCTGGTACAAGTACAGACGATTGGAACCATAATGCGAGGTGCACAACTAGACCCTATGCCAGTCTTAAATACAAAATTTAAACATTATGGCTGGTACCACGAGCTCTGTTTTGGGCGCTACTAAGAGCGTTGTGTCAAGATGTGTTTTAAGACAATTGAAATTTTCTCAAATACTTTAGACAAGAATCTTCAGATACAAATTACAGAAAACTCATATGTCTACAAAATTTATTTTAATATTTTCCATTAGATTAGCTTGAAAAATGTTTATTGCCATAAACTCTTCTTAAAATAACACTGCTAGTATAGCCAGAAACAGAGCTTGTGGTACCAGCCTATATGTTCAACCAGTTTTAAGATTTGCGAGTTACGCACGCACAAACGAACATACGTACCGACATCAAGCCAAAAATTGTCAAAATGGATTCAGGGATGCTTAAAACTGATACTTCCATCAAAATCTCGATTGGTGAATTTTGTCGGTTTCACAATACTTACTTATTACTTTGTACAAGTAAGTAAAAAGCGAAAAATCCTATCCGGAAAGTCGCGTGTGGAGCTTTCGAAGCCAAAAAATATATTAATGTCCGGCTAGTTTATTATTGTTGTGATAATAACACTGATTTTAGGGTAATCACGTAACAAATGATATCCGAGGGCATTATTTTGAAAAATAACAAACAAGTTTCCCAATTACAGCAAGTGACTAGAGTGATTTCTCTGACAGGCATCACAATGACAGGACATACATTGCTAAAAATTTTGATTGGAATACAACAAAAGTAGGACATTAAACATTGAAGGCACCACGAGAGTTGAACAGACAATAATGCCTACGGTCAACGTACGCACCTCGGGCCAGAGGCCCTCGGAAAGTACACTGTTGACCTCAGTCATTATTGTCCTTCTAACACCCTTGATACCTAATTACTATTTCTTGATTGCTTCAAATTTCAACAACGATTTAAAAAAATATTCAGCCTGCTATAAATAATTTCTTTATTAAGCCTAACAATTTGGTAGAGCTTCTCCACTTCATCTTTCTTACTAATCTGGTACTTCTGATCAAATGATTGTGAATATTCAATTCATAATCTGTTAGTTTTCTATCATAACTATCAAATTCAATCAGGACAATAATCAATAAAGTGGCAATCACGTAAGGCCCTACGAATAAAAACAAAGAACATATCAATTTAGATTCAAATATCTTCCAAACTAATACAAAGAAAACTCTCATACCTTGCTATTGTCGCAAAAGTGAAATATCTTAGGTTATTGACTCGTGCTAATGTTTGTTTGAGTTTGTTATTCATTCAGTAATTCATTGCAATATGATCCAAGTTAGTATTCATCAACAATCTAGAGAATGTGTAATTGTCAGGCTTCTGAATGCTAGTTCATTTTTACGATTGGTCCGCTACACTGATCTCTATATAATAATCTAATACAAAACATAAATGTGAAAATGGGAGCCAAGTTCAATATTTAGAATATGCGGGGTTGTCGACTTTGCCGAATAAAGAATTGATATCTAAATGGGAGCCAAATTCTGTAGATAATCCTAAAATTCATTTATAAGAACATACAGCATTCTGAAATGAGTTTGAAACACAATTTCTTGTTTTTTTCTGCTATAATAAAATTTGTTATTGAACAATATAACTTCTTAAATTAGAACAGTCGAGTTATTTGCACAAAGCAGTTAACTTAGGATAAACTGAAGCCTAAGATTTTACTTGACTAGTTTTCACATACAATTTATCTTATATGCATTGAAACTATCTTATCGATTTGACAAAAAAAAATTGCAATTGCGATCACATAACAGTGAGCTAATAAAATGAAACATAACACACATTATTTATTTTTCACATTTTTCGTGCTATCGCGTTCACAAACAATGCACACACTATAACGAACATGTCCTTTAATGCAAATTTCTTTCAAATATCAGTCCTAACATATATTTACGCTCATCACTGATCCACTGATTCCGTAACGCTCCAAGATAGATTATGGATATCAGTCAGTTTCAGCAACTAATTATGACATCAGTCTTTGGCTCAGAGGTAGAGCTTTCGTCTACGAATCAACAGATATCAAATTCGAATCGCTTTCGGGTACCATTAATTTTTTTATACATTCTTTCTTTCATACAGATAACCATTTTAACAATATTACTTACCTGAAGCATTATCATTTATATTCAAGGTATTTTATGTTAGTTATTATGGGCTTAAAATATCTTCTATATAACTGACGACCCATCACTTTTGAACGGGCACCCTGCATACCTCTAGTTCACATATACCAATGAAATAAGAAAATCCAACAGCATCCATGATCCACAATTTTCATTTTTATCCAGCTGACATTAATATCCATGAATTCCCTATCAACAGAGAACTGATGAAAGTTGTTACCATGGTTCAGAATTAAGAACTTTCAAAGCAGAAGTCAGCTCAGTAATAGGGTACTTTAGGTGCACGTGTTACAAAATAGTATATTATGTAACAAGGATCGAACGACTGTCATTTTTGTATAGGATAAATTTGGCTGCACTGGTGAAGACGAGGGCAAAGCCCAAGGCAAAGGCGAGGGCGAAGTATGAAGCGAAGGCGAGGGCGAAGCACGAGGTGAAGACGAGGGTGAAGCCCAAGGCGTATCATCGTACAGCCAAATTTGTCCGTGACAATAATGACAGTCGTTCAGTGTCCGTGTTGCATACGATACTTTTTGTAACAAATGCACCAAAGTACTCCCATAACTGAGCTTCCTAAATAAATGTAGATGTATTGAAACTATCTTATCAATTTGACAAACAAATTTTTGCAGTTGCGATCACATTACTGTAAGCTTATTCAATGAAATATAACTTACATGATTTATTTTATTGATTGATATTTTTCACATTTTCTGTGCTATCCCGTTCACAATCAATGCATACACTATAACGGACACCTCCTATAATACAAATTGCTTCCAAATATTAATTTGACATATACCAATAAAATAAGAGAATTCCAAAGGCATCTATGACCCACAATTCATTTATTTTTACCCAGCGGACAAAAATATCCATTAATTCCCTGTCAACTGAGAGTTAATGAAGATTGTTACCATGGTTTGGAATAAAGAACTTTCGGAGCAGAATTTAGCTCTGAAATCGAGTACTTTCGGTGCACGTGTTTTACAAAAATAATATTTTCATAATATCCGAACAGTGTATTCCACCAAATGTCATTTAGTTCCTCTCCTGGTACCCGTAGCGCTGGTGATTACTCTAAAGGCGGCATTGGCTGACTACAGTGCCAGCTATTCATGTATAGAGATCAGTAGTTAAAACATTCATGATTGTTGAAAGAGTTTATGACTCCACGTCAACGAAAGTAATCATTCATCAAAAGTGACGGTCAGCGACCAATTCGAAAATAAATTAGTGAACCTGTAATATTTCAGAATAAAATTTGTGACGATATGTTGTGTCCTGACACTTGAGCTTCATCATTTATTCAAATTTTATTGAGAAAACTCTCAATTGTCGTATTCTGTAGCAGGCACCTCAAGGACTTTTTCATAGCATTGCTGGAAAATAAAATCTTCAATGGAGCCCATAAGAAAAAAGTCATATCATCATTCCATTTTATATCTAACAAAGAATATAGAAATACTGTAATTTCACAAAATTATTGGGATTATCATCACGCTTATATATACCCAATTAATTAGCAGAAGTATTGATGATATTTTCAGGAAACTGCAGAATGTAACGTACACATTATTCATATCATTATCGATTTTTTTATTATTCCAAGTGAGCCGTACTTAAAAAATAGTATAACACAAAATACACATACATAGTATTAAAATATTTCTATTATTCATTTACATTCTTCATGAAAGGGATCCAAAGTTCTCAAATCTCTCCAGGTAGGAGGTGAATTCCCATTTAGATGATTATTGCATCTTTTACAAGGATCACTAGAGTTCCAAAGCTATGTAACCATGTCTGAAATATTAATAATAATTAAGGCAGAAGAAAAACACAAATAATGTGAGCAGCATAATTAACATGTTCAAGTAAATCAGATCTATTGATTCGGATCATGGTATATCATTTATTTATTTCAAATACACTCCCAACAGGCTCAAAAGCCTAGTAAGAGAACAGGAAACACAAAAAACCGAAAAATTATAGCACAAAAATAAGTTGAAAACAGGAAACAGTCATAGTTTTCAGTCATTACTGCTTAGGACGATGAAGGCAGCACTAGAAAATTTATAATGAATGTTGCACATACGATAAAGACAAGACAAGCATAGTACATTGGTTCGGGCTGTAGGAATATAGAAAGTTTGAGAATAACGTGTAGCTAAGTAGGGTGCACAGAAGAAAAAGATGCTCAAATAAGTGGAGTCATCAATTTCACCATGAATCAGTTTGCTAAGATGAAATACAAGCTGTGAATCACGACGCTCAATGAAGCTACGGAAATTAAAAATGTTTAACAATTCACTTAAGTGAATAAGATAATCAGGATAACTGCCATTCAATTCAAAATATAAGAATTGGAGAGATTTTTTCTCAATATTATCGATATGATTCTGATGGATTCCGTAAATCGAGCTCCGGATAATTCAGCAATATTCAAGTTTACTACGGACTAATACGTTATATAATGCTAGAATTGGAGCTAAATTATGAAAGGAACGAGTACTGCGGATGATAAAATCTTACGTAGGAATGGCAACATCATAGATGCGGCTATAATGGAATAAGAATGATAGTTTTGGATCAAAAGTGACGCCTGTTGAAACTTGATTTAATTCGAGTAAGACTCTTGGTTTACAAAAATGCTAACTTTATAGATAACTTTCTGTCAAGTACATCATCACACCATCACACACGTATCACGCTTTACTACAAAAGCAAAAATGTGATGCCATCTATTGACATCGTCAACATCCCCTCTTAATTTCAAGTCTAAACAAATTACATGTTCTTGACTTGGAATTGCTATAAAAACTAAACAATAATATAATTCTTAAATACAAAATATTAAACTAGAAGTATTCAAATTTCAAATCAAATATAGCCAAATATCTTCTCCGATGTATAAACAAACATCATGCAGTGAACGTAGAAATTTCTGCTTCTTTGCAAAATCATTAAAATGTTCATTCCGCCATCTTGGTGATTCACGTAAGCCATATAACGCCTTATTCACCTTCAAAATTTAAACTTTAGAATATTTCTCAAAATTGCTGGCAAGTCCTTCGGGAATTTTTATAAAAACATCTGTTTCCAGATTTCCATTGAGAAATGCGGTTGGTTCATCCAGTTGCCTAACTTTCAATTCATTTTGTAGAGATGTGCTAAAAACATTCTAATTGTTGACATTTTAGCTGCTGGAGGATATATATTTGTTTTAGATGTTTCTTCTTGGTGGATTTTAGCCACTAATCGAGTTCTTTTAATACCATCTGACTTGGTTCTGAACACTCATCTTGTGTCAATAGCTTTGCAATTTTTTGGTAAATCAGTAACTGTAAAAGTTTCAACTTTTTCTAAAGATTCAATTTCTTTCAGAATTGTATTTATTCAATCATCTGATTCAATTGCTTGATCATATGTTTCTGGATCATCGTTGCTAGAAGATAATAAACAATAAGCACTATAGAGTTCATACCTATCATATTCCGAAGGAATGCTAACACGTCGCTTCTTCAAGGTTTCATTATCTTCTGGACTTTCATCAATTTCAATACTTTCTTTTTCTTCACCTTCTATTTCTTGTAAACTATTTTCGGATGATAATTTTTGCATAATATTATCAGTTGTTCTTGTGTCTTGGAATTTAAAATTTGACTCATCAAAAGTTACATCTCGTGAAATAACTATATCATTTGTTAAATGATCCCAAAGTCTGTAACCTGATCCTGAGTATCCGACCGTTATCATTTCTATAGCTCTTGATTCCAATTTATTTTCTCTCGGAAATTTCAAAACCCATGCTTTACAGCCGAAAACTTTTAACTTATTGAAATCATATTTATTCAAATATATTTGAGCTGGTATTATTCCATCTAACGATCTTGTAGAAGATCGATTTGTCTGATACACAGCGCATCGAACTGCTTCTCCCCAAAGATGTTTAGGCAAATTAGTGTGAATGAACATACATCTTGCCTTGTCAAGAATGGTTCTATTCAGTCTTTCAGACACTCCATTTTGCAGTGGTGTAAACTTGCAGGTGAATTCTTGCTTTATACCATTTTCTACACAAAATTTCTCAAAATTATTTCCTCTTGAGCAATGTTGACTTTCTTATCTTCATTTTTCATATCTTCTCTATTCTTTGCTTGATAACCTCGTCTCCTGCCTCGACCTCTGTATCCACCTCTATAATTCATTTTTAATTTTGGACATCCTGCGATTAAATGGTCTGTACTTCCACAATTGTAGCATTTCGGCTTCTTGAATTTTTCTTTACTCACAAATGAAGTTTCTTCCTTTTTACGTGCTGTTTCTGGTTTCGTATTTTTTATTTTCAGTTCAGCATCTGAAAGTTTACTTTTGACGAGGTCTAAACTGAGTGTTTCCAATACTGTTATGACTGTATCATATTTATCTGTCAATGTCAACAGAAGATGACATACCTTATCATCTTCATCTATTGTTGTACCTGTTGCCTCTAAATCTCGTATCAAACCATCAAATTTCATGAAATGATTCTGCAAATTTTTATCTCCACATTTCAAAGTTAACAGCTGACGTCGTATGTATAATTTTGAAAGAGTGCTCTTTCTTTCGAATATTCTTCTCAAAGAAACAATTATTTCATATCAAGTTTTAGCATCCTTCACATATTCTATATGTCTATCTGTTATACACTGTACAATAATTGATCGTGCTTTGGTATCTTTGGATACATAATTTTTTTTTTCTTGTGCTCATAATGCTTGAAATTTTTCAGCATCAAATGGATTTATCACCACAGTTAACTCGAAATAGCAAATTTGGAAAATTTTCATCTGTTAATACAGGAAAATTGCTTGTAATATTTTATGAACAGAAAAACATACTTAAACTTGCAATTATTTTTCTTCAAAACTTTTATCCACTTTCAAATAACTACTAGGCTATCTAAGCTTTTATTCTGGGCCCATAGCGTATTGGAACTTGATTTGATTCGAGTAAAACTCTTGGTTTACTTAGAATACAAAAATGCTAGCTTTATCGATAACTTTTTGTCAAGTACATCATCACACCATCACACACGTATCACGCTATGCTACAAAAGCGAACATGTGATGCCATCTATTGACACCTCCAACAATGCCGAGATCGTCAATGGTGGAACAACGTGACAGTAGTGTGTTATCAATTTCATAATCATTCACTAAGGTTGATGCTTTTCTAGTGAAACACATGATATGACATTTATTTAAATTCAAACCTAAATTGTTCAATGAACCTCAGATGAATAAGTTATCCAAATCGTTCCGAAGAAACTAAGCATCAGCAGGAGTTGAGATGGGATGAAATATTCTTCAAAATATCTCTTCTCAACCAATTATTTTGTTTATCTAATATTCTAGTACCTTTGTATGCTGCTACGTATGCTTCGTCAGTGGTGTTCAGCCAGAGCTGTAGAATTAGGTTCACATTCAACATCACTTTCGTGTACTATTATTCTATCTTTCAACAGTCTCGATGTTTGACTTACATATTCAAGTAAACAGTCTTTGCAAACTACATCTGATTGTTTTTGTGAAGAAGTAGGATCCTTCAATTTTGTAAACAGAGATTTGATGCCAGTGCAACTTTTCTGGCTTATTATGAGTGAATCATCCATAAGCACTTCCTCAAGTTTGGGTGTTCAGGTCTGAAATATAAGGAGGTGAAATGTATCTTTTGTTTCCAATGCTGTCTCCAGTGTTATTGATTAAATTATTTTGAGCACTTTCTTGTGTTTGTGAAAAGTTAAAGAAGGGACAGTTCAACAATTTTTTAGAATAACCATTCTCTAGCAATATATAACGTGGCTCAATTTAATTTGTTTGATGGAAAACAGGGGGATATATTTCTGAGATTAAATTTCAAACTTCACTTGAACAAAAAATATCGAATCGGAATAATGACAGCAATATTCATGTCACATTTGACTTTGATAATAAATTATTGAAAAATTGTTATAATTTTAAATTAAGGTTCGTTTGATATATACTATAAACAAATTTTACAATATTACATGCCGAAATTCAACAATGATGTGAGCTCTAGCCTTCAATGAGCTGTTGCGCAATAAAATTTCACTCATAGTATGGATGGCCAATCACAGGAAAATTTGGGTACAGTTTCACTTAGAATATAAACTGTCAATCACAGAAAGAATTTCAAGAATTTCACTTAGAACATAAACTGTCAATCATAGGGAAAAATTCAAGAACTTTACTTAGAATATTAACTGTCAATCACATGAAAATTTTTAAGACTTTCACTCAACATATAAACTGTCAATCACAGGAGGAGCTATAATAGAGCTTTGTTCAGTCGAAATGTGAACTGCCAAACACAAAAATATTTGCAATAGCTTGAGTTTCCACAACATTCATTATATTTTCAATTTTTTGTCAACTTCAAGAATTAGTCTTAAATAAGGTAAGCTACTTTTGAACACTTACATGATATAATCTTATTGAGTGTAAATGTAAGAAAAGCTCCAAGAAGCAAAAAATTTATGGACGAATTATTAAAACATTTTCAGTTGCTCAATGAAAACGGAGGTTCGAAGAAAATCAGTCAGTTTACAATTGCCTCCTTTCTTGAAAATCAATTTAAATTTTTTTTCTAACAGCGAAACGCCGTGTGGTGCGCGGAGTGAAGGCTCTTTTGATATGTTACAAAAAAAAAAACGATGAGCCACCGCACCGCTAATAATTTGTGACATGTTACAGATTTTTCGCCGCTGCGGTGATTTTGCCAGTCGATGCACGTCAAATAATTTGAAACTCTTTGTTACAATACTGCGGTGCGATATAATGTCGCAGCGCTTTTTCACCGCGCGACGAAAAACTCGTAGTGCGCGCCTAGTCTAGAATCTTTTTCTCGATTTCCACTATCCCTCGTAGTTTCTGAGTTATTGTAAGAAAACTAGGCGACTTTTTTTGTTTTAATTTTTGTTAATAACAATAAATTGCAATTTTTGTTGGCAAAAAAAAATCCTGAAAACGTCTAAATTTTATGCCGAATCGAATGAGCTATTGCTCATATCTTTTGTACTCTTAAGGCTGGTTCATAATGGATTTATTCCACTTATTTAGATTCTCTTAGAAGTAGTGGATAATGCTGACTGTTTGATGATATGAAGAAAACGAAATGTGGGAGTTCAGTCAAGAGTTTTATTTTAATCTACTCTACAGTTTCGGTCCCACCTGGACCATCTTCAGGAGTGCTAAATTGTACAAAAAGTGTTAACATGAGGGATAAAATGACGAGAGGAAATTAACATTGTACTTACAATAAAATTAAAGTGTGTATGTGTTGACATTTGTGTGTAATAATAAGTTAAATAAAAGTCGGAGTGATAAGAATAAGGAAAACAACCATGTTTTCGGTCACAAATTTTAAAATAAAATATTTAAAATATTTAAAAAACTGAGCTTGGCAACAACTGACCGTTATGAAAGACCAAGACTAAGTGCTTGTTGGAAAAGGTGTTTGCCCGCTTAATGCGGACAAGCAAAATCACACAGGTCGATAACAGTCAGTTGATAAAGTCAACCATTGGATAAGAGTCACATCACGATATCAAGGGATGCAAGCCAAAAAAGAAAAACCAAAAACCAACGAAACAAAAAACATTCAAATCATTTCAAAATGCTATTATAAATTGTGCTTAAGGCTACAGTGTCAGTTTTCTCATTAATATTATTTTTGTCCTGTTCTATATGTAACATTTCAAGTGTTAGTCTTTTATTAAGAATTGCTTGATTCTGTAGAATGCGTGTGTTGGCAAAATCAAAAGAATATCCAGTCTTGATACAGTGACTAACCAACGCACATTTAGCACTATCTTTTTTGACATTTTTACAATTGCGTTTATGTTCATCCAAACGTGTTTCCAAATACCGCTTGGTTTGACCCGTGTAATGTGAAGTGCAATCATTACATGGAATCTTGTAAATCAAGTTAGATCTCATGTTAATATCCGTTTTGTCTTCAATTTTGGAAAATAAATTACCCACTGTTTTGTGTTCCTTGAAACAAATTTTAATCTCATCATTGTTTTTAAAAACTTCCCTAATATTATCACTTGCTCCATCTTTGTACGAAATAGTGAAATACTTCACTGTCAAAGGTGATTTGTTGACATTTGTCGTGCTAGACTGTAAACAGCTGTTGATTTGATTTTTTATGCCGTTAATGATACCCCACGGATATTTATTTGCACGTAGTGAGTCAATTACTGTATTATTCACCTCATTGTGGTATATTTCAGATGTGAGATGCATGGCTCATGGAAAAAGATTTTTTGCTACATTAATAAGTTGATTTTTAGGATGGTTTGATGTGAAATTGAGGTACCTAGTACTAGCGGAAGGCTTTTTGTACCATTTAGTAGTGATATTAACATCATTGTCTCTAATTACAGACATATCAAGAAACGGTAAGCAATTATTCATCTCTTATTTATAAATCCAGACAATCGTAGACATAGGCTGATGGGTCAAAAATTTCAAATTGTCACCTGTCACACAAAATACATTCAAATCATGGATATGGTGGAGGAGCACCCATATTGATGAATTCGATGAATAATGGCACCAATCATCGTCGTTAGAATTATATTTCCTCAATGATATATTTTTTTGCATCACAATTCTCATAATGTTATATGAATAATTTTTTTTTTTTCAAATATTTATTATAAAAGTTAGTAATAAACTGATCAATAATTAAGTAAAAACTTGATGAAATCATCAATATCTTAGTAGAAATTTATAATTACCGATAATATCTGCAGTCCGCACGCATCATACGTGCGATATCGCAAGATTTCACAATCTTGTAACCTGACTGATTGGTCACAGTCCCATCAAAGATTGACTGACAATTTTTATATCATCAAACAAAACGTTTAATGTTTGTTTAAACTTTTGTCAACTCGTTGCATGTATTTTTAAATCGCTACATGTATGATTAGACACCTGATGCATCTGTTTCACGTATCGTCTGACTGACCAGAGTTTTCGAATCTACACCCTTATGGAAATCGACTGTAAAAAAACCAGCCTTTGTCATTCTCTTCGTTTTTTTTTTTTGTCACGGGCTCTCCGTCTAGTAGATTTTAGTTTTTAATTGATTTCAGGATCTACTTAAAAAATTAAGACTATTGAAAATCAGCCTGTCATGCAACAAACAGTGTGCAAGAAAGTCGCTGAAATATGAGACCAATATAATGTAGTCAATATTCTAAATGTGGAATTAACAAACAGTAAAAAAAGGAGTTTCACAAAAATTGTGGATACAACTAGAAAATTTTCTCTATTTTTTATCAGGTAAACGAAATTTAAGATTTCTACAGAAATGGCTACATAAATGGAAGTGATTGAGCTGCTCGATGAAAATTGCTGGAGCATTTTGTAAATGCTAAGGAGCGTTTTAGTGAACATCAGCAATGTTTGTACCATAAGAACAATGTTGAAAGCAGCGGTATTACTCCAAAAATTGAAGCAGGCTTCCAATAAATCTTGAGATAAATCGAGAAACTAAAAAGCAAATTTTGGAAAATCGTGATAAGTTAAAACCTCTTATTGAAACTATTCTGATCTGTGGAAGACAGGGTTTGGCACTCAGGGAGCATAGAGATGATGGAAGAGTTGCTGAAAATAATGAAGGCAATTTTCGGGAGATTTTGAGGAATCAAGCGAAATATGATGATACCCTTCAACAAGTTTTATCTAATAACAAAAGCAATGCATTATACACCAGTTGGAAAATTCAGAACGAAATAATTAAAATTAGCAATAGCCTTATTCTTGAAAAGTTAGTGGCAAAGATAAATACGTATTTATATTTTTCCGTGCTTGTTGATGAAACGACTGATATTGCAAATGTTGAGCAAATGTCATTATGCATTCGTTGATTCTAGATTTTCTCAAGTCGAGGAATTTTTCTACAATGTCACAGGCAAAGAAATTTTCATTGCAATCATCAATAAACTTAGAAGTCTTGGGATAGATGGTATAACGTGCGAAAGTGTCATAATTCGTAAAAATAAAATGAGCCCTGAATCCGGCCCTATCTGGTCGGGGCCTTTCGTCTCTTTGTATCGCACCGCCCCACCCCGCACAATCGAAAATTCTAGTAACGTACTTTCGAATGACGTAGAAAATTTCCAGAAATGGACATCTGTATGACCTAATTGGGGAAACAGTGAACAGTGAAATAGTGAATATTAAGCAGTGAATATCCAGTGAATGATGAGTGTAATAAATAAATAAGTTGTTGAAAGTCAATATCTGTGGCTTTGTTGTTGGAATTTAATAGTAGTAAGTGAGAAATAAATTATATAGTGTTTGTTTAGAAATACCTCGAGGGATAGAACTTTTATTTTGTTTTTATTCATCAAATAGTGATTTTTACACAAACAATAAACAATTATTTAAGACCAATAAACATAACAATATGAATAAGCTACGCGGTCAAGGATATGATGAAGCGGCTGCAAAGAGCGGCATTGGTAAATTGTATGATTCTTTCCATACTCCGAAAAGATAGTCTGCGCTAAAACAATGTATGGGAGAATCAAAAATCAATTCTGGACACGAAAAATCGGAAAGATTTTGTGCCACAAGGCAGATTGAAAGATGTAATTCGGTTGCAGTTATTTTGAAGTTATATGATGGGATTGTACTGGCTCTAGATAAGATTTCTGAATGGCCAGATGAAGATTCTGCAAGTATTGCAAAACAATCAAACTGTACATTGAAAACCGCAGACTTTTTCATTTCTCTCCAAGTTATTAACCTAATATTCAGCTACAGTATCTTTTCGTGTAAGATACTACAACAACGTGATATTAATTTAAAGAAGGCAGTCAATTTAGCAGAAGATACAGTCTCTAAAATAAGAAATATTAGAGAACATTCTGACGCTGAATTTGTACAATTATTTACAAATGCTAAAAACAAGCAGAAAAGTATGGTTTTGCTCTGACTAAACATCGAACTACAGTCAGGCAAAACAAAGATACAATGTGAGTTTTATTGATCTAGAGGATTATTACCGTATCTCAGTATATATTCCATTCTTAGATGCTTTTCTAAACAATTTGGAACAAAGATTCACAAAGCATAAATTCGTGTTAGTTGGGTTCCAAGCCCTATTTCCTGCGAATCCTAATGAAATAATAGGTGCAGATTTTAAAGAATTTCATTCTTTAGTTTCTCACTTCGAAAATGACTTGAATGGTAGCTCTGATAAACTAATCATCGAGCTAAAAGTTTTTGTACAGATTAATGGGTAGATTAGAAGAAAATGAATGACCAAAAGATGCTTCAAGTGCCTTCAAACACTGCGAAAATAATATTCTTCTCAATATTAAGACATTGTTGCATATACTAGCCATATTGCCGCCTTTGTCGACTGCAGAAAATGAAAGAACTTTTTCCACATTACGTGGATTGTAAAGTTATTTTAGAAATAAGACATCTGAAAATAGACTGAATGGTCTGACTCTTCTTCCCTTCTACAAAAATATGACACCAACGGTCGAATCCATTTTAAATAAAATGGCGGAAAACCCTAAAAAACTAGATATTCGATCATAAAATAACTTAAATTGGATATTTCATATTTTTTCTTCATAATATACTTTCCAACTCATCTATTCAACAATGTTATGTAATATTTCATTTGAATTAAAGTTTTAGCATATACAGAACATAATTTTTGTTTATATTAGTTGATATGTAAATATTTTAATATTTAGAATCTAAATTATAATCAAGGTTCATATTTGAAGCTGTGGCCTATTTTCAAAGGAAGCATATTGGACAAAATATAATACCTACTTGAGCAAGCTGATTGCTGACGCTATCCAAACATAGATCTACGCTCTAAATCAACAAATTTTGACATTTGAAGTTATGTTTTAATTATTATTATGTTACTCAAGCATCAAATCAATGTGGTACTCGAGCATTAGACCCAAGCAGAAATAATTGGATTTTCTAGATTTAAAGAAGAATATTGTGTTATTATTTGGGTATATCGTGTATTTGTTTTTGTAATTTCTACTTTCGACAGTATCTTACAAGATAAGAGAATGCATACATAACCTAAAAAGCTGTGAATTTCAAAGTGGTTTTTTCTACTAATAACGATAAGTTTGAGTGGCTATTTTTGTTTCTTTTTGATAGTCTGTTTCAAGTTTCATATTAATTCGCAATTTTATATCAAGAAAACTACAAAAATTTGATCTATTTGAATATTCATAGATGGGGAAAAATTGTGACCTTTCTCTCCGAAGAGAGTTTGTCAAGTGCGTGGTCTTTTGGAGGCTACTGAGCTGTCACAATATGAAATTGCGAGAGCAGCAGGCGTCTCAAGAAGTTTTGTGAAGAATATTAAAAAAAAAAAATAGTTTTCGGCATCACTTTGTCGCCAAGAAGAAACGGTGCGTGCGGACGACGACGCATCGCGACTCCAAGAACAAGCAGAAGAATTCGAGATATCTGTGTTCAAAATAGGAAATTACCGGTACGTTTGCTCACAAAGAATATCAGAGATGACGGAATACTTGTTTCCCAGCGAATCGTCCAGTGACGTCTCGATAAAAATGGATTGATCGGAGGTAGACCTGCGCGAAAACCAAAGTTGACACCGACTATGGTTAAGAAACGACTTGAGTGGACTCGAAAATATATAAATTTCATCGCTGCGCTGGGAAAAGGTGAAAAATATGTCGTCAATGTTCAATGTTACAGATCAATAATATTAATATGTCATGTCAAACATTTGGAGCAATATTTGTCACGGCAGGTTAGTTTTTCCCGGCGAGTCCGTCTTCAAAGTTTTGTTGGAAAATCAGATGGCGAAAACCAGGGAGAAATATAAGCTCGACTGAATCGTCCCTACTGTGAAACATCCACTTTCTGTTATGGTCTGGTCGGTCATATCAGGAAAAGGGGCAGGCCACCTTGATGTCGAGGAGAAGACAATGCACCAGGATCAGTATAAAAAAGTCTTAAAAACCAGGTTGATATCACAACTCAAAGACTGGTTCTCTGCAGATGATGAACCAATTTTTATGCACAATGGTGCTCCTTGTCATAAAGCAAAGAGTATTACAACCTTCCTACATCAAATGGATATTGAAGTTTGGAGTGGCCTGGAAACTCTCTCCATCGAAAATGCATAGGAGCTTCTGAAGAGGAAAGAAGACCAAAAGTATCATTACAACAAAAGACAATTAATTGAAAAATCAAATTTCGAGCGGAACCATAGTTTCCATCTCCAAGAAATTATCCAGTCATGCATGGAAAACATGCCTGCACGAATTGCGGCCAAAGGAGGATCTACGAAATATTGACCGGATGAGAGAACTTTGATAGAACTTATATTATAACTACAGAATATAATTTTTTTTCTATTTAATTGGTATTATATTCAACTAATCGTTGAAAATGCAAAACAGTATGGAACACTTTGAGCCAGTTGCATAAAAATATCTAACAGGCTGCCAGTTAACATGCTGTTAACTAGATTTTCATTGACGCTCACCTGGAAAATAATAGATCACCTGAATATTCAACTTGTTTCATCTATATTGTGGGAGGAAGATGTCTTCCACAACATATAATTTTTGGTTATTCGCTTATCTCTAAGGTATTTAATATATTTTTTGGAATTTTTGATTTGTGTATTATTCATTGATGTTACTTGCTGAATGCTGGTACTATTGTAATATGTTCCAATGTTCTTTCATTGCTCCATTTTAGGCACTGATGTAGGTTTAATATAAACTGAAACATTTGCAAAATAGGAGATGTGAGCTTTTTATTTATCCTCCAAATTATCCATCATCCGTTGAACTTTTGACTATTATAATATTCCTGGATACGACCATTAATCTATTGATAGATTTTTATTTTGCTCCCAGAAAAATGCCATCGAAACGTGAATATAATAGCGATTATATCAAATTGGCCTTTATTTCAATAGAAAAAATGGACCTCAATGCGTTCAAACGTATATCCGAACTATTGTGACAGATCGCGAGAGTTTATCGAAGGCAAATTGATAAATTCAAAAAATAATTGAGCTTGGACCCAACGGAACACATTTTGGAGTATCAGAAAAAACATTGATTGCATTGTTTGAAATTTATTTCAAAATTGATTGCCAATTCCAAAAAAGCACACACATCGACAAATCTCTAATTGACGCCTTGAATGCTTGACGCTGTCGGAGATCTTCTAAGATAGAAAGCTCAAAAGGAAAGTCGTGAAATTCCACAACGAAAAGACACAGTGAAGTCGCGTTTTAAAAAAATATCGAATGATATTGAAGAATGTAGCAAGGAATGTACCCTTGAGTCCAGCAGGTACTTAGACCTACCCTTGGCTTGCTCAAGGGTAGGCGCTACGGGGGTATGTTGGCCGAGGGGATGAACGAGGAGGCACAAAAAGTGTCGCATCTTGGTGCCAAAAGTCAGTCAAGTGCCGCTTATTGTGCTGTGCGCGTCGTTCGTAATACGGTGTATGCCAGCCGCAGGACATTCTGCTGACGAAGACAGAAGTGTTACTAGAAGGCCGGAGCATTCCGACAACTTTCATTGTTTTTCCGGAAGCAATGTGAAATCCTACACTTTTCGGTGCTGATTTTCTGAATGATGCAGCCGTGGTGATAAACATCGCCCAACAGACGTGGAATTTCGCTGATCAACCCGATAAGGTGCTCCACCTCGAACACGAAAAACTAAACCTCGACTTGGGAGTCAAAACCATCTCCAGCATCAGGATTGACGAGGAATCAACCCTAAACCCGGACCAGCGTAGGAGGTTAGATCGCCTGATCTCGGAGAATGAAGCCGTCTTCATGCCAGGGGGAGAAGCGACACCGTATGCAAGGCATCACATAACCACGGATAACAGCCCACCCATCTCCATGCCACCGTACAAAATGACACCACAAAAGAAAGAGATTTTGCGTGCGGAGTTAGATCAAATGCTGGTGGATGGCGTAATCGAGGAGTGTGAATCGCCATGGGGCGCACCGGTTGTGTTAGTGCCCAAAAAAGACAGTAGTATGCGCCTGTGCATTGAGTACAGGCGTTCAAACGCAATTACAATCAGTAACAGTTATCCCATGCCGCGAGTAGACGAACTATTACATGAAACGGGCGGTACGGTGTTCATGTTCCCGTTAGATTTAAAATCAAGGTATCATAAAGTGGCTGTGAAAAACGCGGATCGCGATAAAACGGCGTTCGTTACGCCGTACGCCACGTACCGTTTCCTCCGGATGCCAATGGACCTGAAGAACTCTGGAGCTTCGTTTCAGAGGTTGATGGACAAGTTTAACAACGGACTGAAAAACCCTAAAGTGCTAGTGTACTTCGACGATTTAATCGTGTTGTCAAAAGACTTCGAAGATCATATCCATGATTTGCAAGAAGTGTTCGATCGATTAAAGTTGTTCAAGTTGTTCGCGAACCGTGATGAATGCACATTTGTTAAAACGGAAGTGAAATACCTTGGACATATAATATCACGGGAAGGTATCGCAACAACCGATCCCGCAAAAATCTGTGCCATACGGGATATGAAACCGCCGCGAAATGTGAAGCAGCTAAGAAATTTTTTGCAAACATGCTCGTGGTATAGACGGTATGTGACCAATTTCTCTCGAATTATGAAACCTCTCAGTGATTTGACTAAAAAGGATGCTGTGTGGATCAGGGGCGACGCGCAACAGTTTGCTTATGATGAGCTGAAGGATGCACTCATCACAGCGCCAATACTCCGGCAAGCGGACCCTACACTGCCGTATGTCATTCGAACTGACGCTAGCAGCTACGCCATCGGTGCGGTTCTAAACCAGGGGAAGGGGGCAGACGAACGTCCTGTGGAATACGCCAGTCATCTTCTTACCAGCGCGGAACGGAATTACAATACAACGGAGCGAGAAGCTCTAGCCGTCGTGCATGCCATCAAAATATTCCGTCGCTATATAAAGGGCTCCAAAATTCGCGTCGAGACAGACCATCAATCCCTGAAGTGGCTAATGTCTCTTCGATCACCAGCTGGTAGGCTTGCTCGGTGGGCTCTTTTGTTGCAGGAGTACGATCTGGAGATTCATTACACACCCGGCCGACGCAACGTCGTGGCTGACACGTTGTCCAGACCTCCATGCTGCGAAGACGATGTCAACGCCTGTCGCGTATGCACTTTCACCGTAGATCTTCCTATCGACGGTGCCAAGAAATTGAGAGAAGGCCAGCTACAGGACGAAGAAGTGATGAAAATCATTACTAGCTTCGAGGAGCCAAATCACCCCGATCTTCCCAACTGGCGAGCGAGAGGCTACGTTATGATGGATGACGTGCTGTACCGCTACGTGCCAAAGGAAGATTCCGAGAACGCCCAGTTGGTAGTACCTGTGGACGGTAGAAAGGATATCATGAAAGAATACCACGACGCACCAACACAGCAGGACACAATGGTACGGAAAAAACGTGCAGGCGCATTTCTGCGCGCTACTACTGGCCAGGTATGGGGCGCTATGTCGAGGAATATGTGAAGTCGTGCGTCAATTGTCAGCGGTACAAGCCTAGCAATTCCAAACCAGCAGGGCTCCTGCGGACGCTTGTACTGATGCAGCGCTTCGAAGCAATCGCTGTTGACCTGTTCGGACCGTTACCAGCCACTTCAGCAGGGCATCGGTGGGTGTTTATAGTGGAAGATATCAGCACCAGGTAGGTGGAGCTCTTCGCTTTGGAGGAGGCCACAGCAGCAACCTGTGCCAGGCAGTTGATAGACGAAATTTTTTTGCGCTACGGAGCTCCGAGACGTGTTACTTCGGACAACGGCGTACAATTCATCGGTGCAGTGATGCAGCAGGCAAAGCAGTGTTTGGGAGTGGATCAAACACTCACTCCTTTATACCATTCGGAGGCGAACCCTGTGGAAAGGCGAAATCGTGACCTGAAGACCCAGCTGGCCATACTACTGCAGTCCGATCACAGAGAATGGTCAGACAAACTACCCGCCATCAAGTACACGATGAACACCGCTGTCTGTCAGTCCACAGGTCAAACGCCAGCCTATCTTACGTACGGCCGCGAGCTGAAGACGGTCGATGACGTCAGGCGTGACCTGCGAGCTACGCTATCGAACGAGAATTTCTCAAGTGAGCCATATCAGGCTTTGTACACTTTTAGTTTTGGAAAAAAAATTTTCTTGATAATATTATAAATTATTTGTACAAAGTTTCACTTTTTTATCAAAATGTACATTATGAAAATTTTGAAGATTTTACTTTTTATTGTTCACGCAGTAAAATCATGACCAAAGCATTTTTATCACAGAAGCAAAATGCAGTAATTTTTTCAACAAGTTAAAACAGAATTAAATTTGAAAGGTCTGTCATGCGGCCAATTTTAGAACTAGTTTGACATTTGATGTGCATTAAACAAAAGCGCGCGAAAACAGAATGTACAGAAATGAACAGTTTTTGGAATGTTTACTCCAATGTTAATCGTCAAATACAGTGTTTTTAGAACACCAAATGTAAACTACCTAGAAAGAAAATTTATTCGACTGTCAAATTGATGGAATTTCATTTATTTAACTCGTACAAAAATGTAAGTCTTTATTGTATTATTCACAATTAGCTTCCATGCTTATCAATATTTTTGTGAATTAATCTGATGAATGATAGAACTTTTCAGTGTCCTGAGGAAGCCTTAAAATTAGGCGAAAGCTTGACGAATATATCAAAAGAGTGATCTTTTATTTGGCCAATTTTCATTGACTGTAAGACTGTAAACGCCCACGAAACATCTGTTACCTTAACTAATTGCAGTATATATATATATATATATATATATATATATATATATATATATATATATATATATATATATATATATATATATATATATATATATATATATATATATATATATATATATATATAAAAATTGCAAAAATTGCAGTTTAACGGTGTAACGGTTGTGATTGGGCACAATTTCAATAAATTTTGAAACTTGTAGTGGTAGTAATTTATTTAATTCAAATTCCAATATTTCGTGTACAGTTTTGACACTTCTTCAGGGAAAGCTACAAAATGGCGCTTATTAATATCACAAAGTCAATTTGGAAAAAATATACAATTTTTTACTTACAATTGGTATACTGATATTAAGCATAACAACGTTTTTGAAACAGAAAGAATCTTCATGAATTTTTGACAAGTAAATGTGTAGACCGAGACATAGTCCAAGATTAAAATATTATTTTAAGAAAGTTCAAGAGTAAAAATTTTTCAGATGTTCGATCACATTTTTACTTGATTGCACTGGCAAACAGAATACCACAGCCCAGCTGCGAACGACATATCGACATGCGCGTGAGGCATTCACGAGACTAGAACCAGCGGGGAGTTTGAATTTATTAATATTATTTTTTAGATTGTAAAAGCCACGAGTAAATTGTGCTCAGGTTTTGCGTATCTGTTTTAGCATTAATTGCTGTGTCAGAATACTTCTTGATATAGTACATTTCTAAAAACATATTTTTTCTACTCTATTTTTCATTCCCAGGACTAATGTCACCCTACTCTACGGCTACAAGCATTGAAAAGGTTGGAAAAGGTACTGGTACAGAACTCATATCCAATAAAATTATTACGAACACTACTTTTTAGTTCACGAACTCCCATCGAGACTAACGACGAACATAACAATATTAACGTAAATGAAAACAACAGTGTAGTTCAAAAAAAAGTATATATTTCAATTCCTAACATTAGCGAACTTACAAATAGACTGACAAACATTTTTAGCGACGAAGAACATCTAATTTTTGCTAAAAGAAATCTGAAAACTGTTAACTCTGTCTTTTCGAAACTTAAAGACAAACTAGATATTTTTCAACTATCAAATATAATTTACAAAATTCCTTGCGGTGGTTGTGCTAAGGTATACATAGGACAGACCTCACAGAAACTGAGAAATAGAATAACACAACACAGAAGCGACGAGAAATCGAATTTGAAAAAATGCGCTCTTGCAACCCATGTCAAAAAAACTAAACATCTTGTAGACTACGATAACACAGTTATTCTTGGCCGCGAAAGTAATTATAACAAACGGCTTTTTTTAGAAATGTACTATATCAAGAAGTATTCTGACACAGCAATTAATGCTAAAACAGATACGCAAAACCTGAGCACAATTTACTCGTGGCTTTTACAATCTAAAAAATAATATTAATAAATTCAAACTCCCCGCTGGTTCTAGTCTCGTGAATGCCTCACGCGCATGTCGATATGTCGTTCGCAGCTGGGCTGTGGTATTCTGTTTGCCAGTGCAATCAAGTAAAAATGTGATCGAACATCTGAAAAATTTTTACTCTTAAACTTTCTTAAAATAATATTTTAATCTTGGACTATGTCTCGGTCTACACATTTACTTGTCAAAAATTCATGAAGATTCTTTCTGTTTCAAAAACGTTGTTATGCTTAATATCAGTATACCAATTGTAAGTAAAAAATTGTATATTTTTTCCAAATTGACTTTGTGATATTAATAAGCGCCATTTTGTAGCTTTCCCTGAAGAAGTGTCAAAACTGTACACGAAATATTGGAATTTGAATTAAATTACTACCACTACAAGTTTCAAAATTTATTGAAATTGTGCCCAATCACAACCGTTACACCGTTAAACTGCAATTTTTGCAATTTTTATCTTTCAACTAGTCGGTTGTTACTACCCTTCTACTATATATATATATATATATATATATATATATATATATATATATATATATATATATATATATATATATATATATATATATATATATATATATAAATTTATATATATATATATATATATATATATATATATATATATATATATATATATATATATATATATATATATATATATATATTCATATATACGCTAGTTGTGTTTTGACGCTTTCTTACAGACTCGGCTTCGAAACCCCGAACAGTGTAAGTAACAAAAATACTCCAAATGTTATAAGAACAAATTATTGGCAAGATAAAATGTTGTCTTCAATTTGCGCTACAATGTGATGAATATACCGACGTTTTAGAATGTTATGAACGATTGTATTTGTTCGATTTTCAAATGACAATAGAACGTTTAAAGAGGAGTTACTATTCTCTCAAGAACGAGAAACGACATCGCAAGGTACAGACGTGATGGATGTAATAAGTCAATATTTCGAGAAATATGGACTTATAGGGCAAAACCTGGCTGGCTTTTGATCAGACGGTGCTCCTGCAAAGCTTTTACCTATTCTGGTTTTAGAGCTTTGATAAAAAAAAAAAAAATCCATCTGCAATAACGACGCACTGTGTTATTCACCAAGAGCTGGTGATCCATGACAACACGAAAATTATTGTTAAATGGTCCTCCATTACTTGAAGGTTGAGAACAAAAATAATGTTAAATATTAATAAATGTTCATCCGTACGAAGCCGACACGGGCTGCTAGTATTATACTATTTCCATATGATGAACAACGATTATTAATAATGATAAACTGAATTTATATATCAGTATAGATAAGATACTTGAGATATATTGTGATATTTAGTTTCCAATGATAGACATGATCAGATGAAAACTGTAATCGAAGAGAAATTATAGTGTTCAGAACGTTCAGAAGCACCAATTTTACCTAGTGTAGACAAGACAACTTTCATTTTCAACCGCCCGATAGCGCTAGAATCAATTCCCATAGCGGATAGTGACTACACTTATTGTCAGAATACATTGATTCAACATAAACATTAAACAATCACACACACAAGCAATTAATGTACGCGAGTTTTGGTTCATTCCACCTATAGCGCACACACACTGCTCAACACATCAACACAGTCAGTCTACTTGTGAACGGGTTATGAACAACATGTCAAGCTCATCGCAAATCACATTACATTTTCATGAAAATGAATATTCAATCGTCAATTGAATCTCCTAATCACTTTATTAACTTTTGTCCTGAAATCCTGTTCCGCTGACAGGTTATAGACCCAGTACCGCAACTACTTCGATGAAAAAACTATTCAGTGCGAACAGAGATAAGAAACGCTAACTATGCATTACGTGTTCTTCCGCGAGTTCGGTCATGTTTTGTGTTTCAAGATGAGTGCGAACAGCGCGAGAATCAAACTTCTTGATAAACAAAACTATGATATTTGGAAGCTTCAGATGGAAGCTATTCTCATAAAAAATGACATGTGGGAGTATGTTAGCGGTGCGAAAGTCAAGCCAACAATCCCAACACCATATTGGAATGGGAGAAGAACGATCGTAAGGCAAGATCCCACATAATCTTGGCTATCTCACTTTCTGAACTCAAGCAAGTGATAAATTGCGATACTTCGCGAGCCTTGTGGACGAAGCTCAGCGATATTTTTCAGTCAAAAGAGCCAGCTCAAAAAGCTACGCTTTTGAAGAGACTCACATTTCACAGAATGGCGAACGACGGAGACGTGCGCGAGCACCTCAACGAATTTTTCGAAACCGTCGATAAACTCAGCGACATGGAGATCATAATAAATACAGATCAACTGGCAATTATGCTCTTGAATAGTCTGCCAAGCTCTTACGAAATCTTTATCAAGTCACGTGACGACTGGCCGACTCAGGAAGCGTTGCGCGTAAAAATAGTACGCCGAACGATAAATCTGACGCCATCGCAAGCAGCGATTTCCGCCAAAGAAGAAATCACCGACAAAGAACAAGGACGATGAACAAAAAAATGGAACACGGCCAAAGTGCACGATCTGCAAAAAACTTGGCCACAGGCCATCTGACTGTTGATTCAACAAAAAGAACGAAAAACCAAACGTGAAAAAATCTACAGAATCCGGCCGCGTCTGCTTACATGTTGATAATGCTGTAGTGTCGGTAATGCAAGGACAACATTGGTGTCTCGATAGTGGTGCGACGACACTCTTGTGCCGCGACTCGGACAGTTTTCGCGATCTCGACAAAAACAAACGCTCTACGCTGAGCCTCGCGACTGATTTTTAGACTCGGATTGTTGGACAAGGAACAGTTTCGTTCAATACAAAAGGCCAATCAGCTTGATTGTGACACATGCATCAAGGGTGAGATGTCAAGAGCGCTGTTTCCACAGGAATCGGAACGTGGAACAAAACTGCTCGACATCATCCATACGGACGTTTGGGATCCTAATTCAATCACATACTTGGGCGGCTCTAGATATTTCGTCACATTAATTGCGACGCCTTCCGATGGTGCAAAATTTTATTCTCAAAATCAAAAGCTGACATATTTGACGCAATGGTTGAGTACATCGCGCTTGTTGAAAACATGACCAACAAACACGTCAAATGTCTCTAGTCGGACAACGGTCATGAATATCTTAACGGAGAATATGACAAGTCTCTAAAGAGCAAAGCCCTCACTCGACGACTCTTAGCGCCTCACAATCCGCGACAGAACAACTTCACCGAGAGGCGAAATCGTACATTATTGGATGCCGCCAAATGTCTGAAGCAGGAATCTGACTTATCAGATTCGATTTGGACAGAACTAATCAACATGGCAAATTATCTGCGGAACCAGCTACCGTCGCAGAGCTTAGGCGGACTAATCTCCGACGAATTAAGGACAGGCAACCTGACATTTCGCACTTGGAGATTTTTGACAGTCCAGTCATCTACCAGGAAGAAATAAGCTCGATCAACGTGGCCGCAACGGTATCCTGATTGGTTACCCAACCGAATCCAAGGGCTATTGTATCTGGGTGCCTGACAAAAATAAGGTAATAGTAAGCCGCGACGTGGAAGCACCAGAACAAGGACGAGATCAAGGACAAGTCCAAGAGCTCAAAAACGCCACCACTCCAAAAATCTCCGAAGAGAGCTCAACCAAACAAAAATCACCAGGAATGAACCAACCGAATCAATCAAAGTCCGAAGAATTCGATTCATTCCCCCAAACCAGCGCAGAGCAGCAGGCCGTTGACCTCAATGAATCCGGATGAGATGGAAGAATTTTGCGGATTCGACCCTGCCGATGACTTGAATCTGAATTGTTCACTCGTTTAATCGACAATTAGTTCCTATCACGATGCAAAGGACGACAGCGACTACATCATCGAGAGCGATGACAGATATGACACGATCATCGAAGAACCGATTAATGGAGTCGCGCCGACAGTCGACAACATCGGACGCACTCTACGTCCTCGACCGAGCAAAAAACAGGAGCTGACGGACATGCTACGAACACCGAAAATACATTTATCTCAGATCTTCCAATGAGTCAAGCAATGGGTGGGACAAACGCCCACGAATGGTTTCAAGCCATCACCGCAGAGGAAAAATCCGTCCTCGAAAACAACACCTGGATTCTCGTGGGCCGACCGCAGCGCTTCTAGGTCATCGGAAGTCGGATTGTATCACGGAAAAATACCGTTCGAACGGCTCACTGGGAAAGCATAAGGCAAGATTGGTTGCCCAAGAGTTCAACCAACAACCTGAGATTCACTTCTGACAAATTTTCGCCCCTGCTGCTGGTCCGGGATCCATCCGTTTCATAATGTCCTTTGCAGCCAGATTCAACATGAATATTTGGCAATATGATGTGACCACGGCATATCTAAACGGCAATCTTTACGACGTAATACATATGGAAGCCCCTCTAAACTACTAAAAAATCGTAGACGGGATAATTGCTCAGCAGCCCACCAGCGCCATTTCCGCCAAGGCCGAGAACGCGCTTAAGAATTTCGTAAAAGAAACAAAGTGTGTCTCCTGAAGAAATCGCTTTACGGTTTGCAACAGGCTGCCAGGCTGCCAGGCAGGTCGCAATTGGTACGACAAACTACACCAGACACTCAGGTCCTTAGGAACAACTCAAACTGATTCAAATCCCTGCATCTCCACTATCGGTTCAGGAAAAGATGCCACACTGATAGCGGTATACATGGACGACATCCTGATCGCCAATCGCCATGAAAAAAAGGCTTTAGAGTTGGATCGTGATCCGGCTAAACATTTTCGAATTAAGGACCTTGGTTACGCAAGTGCCGTAACCATTCCCATGGACATCAGCACCAAACTCACCAAGTGGTCCAACCTTTCCGAAGACGACGAGAAGCTCCCCTACATGGAGCTAGCAGAAGCACTCACCTAACTGTCCGTCTGCACTAGGCCCGATATCACCTTCGCCGTGAGCTGCCTTGGGCAATATAACAATTGCTATGGGCCGGAACACTGGACTGCCCCGAAAAGCGTGCTGCGATATTTAAAGAAAGCACCTTATATCGGTCTATCTTACAAGCGAGATCATCTTCCACTCAAGGACTACGTTGATGCGGACTGAAGCAGTTATGTTGAAGATCGTGGATCCTTCACAGGCTACATTTTAATACTTGGTGTGAGCCTGATCTCTTGGGATACCAGAAAAGAGCTCACCGTCGCCCTATCGATAACGGAAGCGGAATATATTACTCTAAGTACTACAAATAAGCCATTATCCTAAAACGTTTTCTTGAAGAATTGGGCTACGACGAGCTATCAAACCTTGTCGTCCATAGTGAAAACCGTAGTTTACTCAAACTAGCGGAGAATACTTTGTTTCACACCAGAACGAAACACATAGACATACGTCATCATTTTGTTAGAGTTGCTTTCCAGAATAAATCGTTTGTCGTCGATCACATTTCCACGTCTGATCAGATTGCCAATTTCCTGGCAAAAGCTCTGCCGAGACCAAAGCACAGGTGATGCACGAGACCCGCAGGACTTCATTTTCAAACATGAAATCAACGCTGACACAAACCCATCACTCGAGGGAAAGTGTCAGAACACATTGATTCAACATAAACATTAGACAATCACTCACACAATCAATGTACGCAAGTTTTGGTTCTATATCTAGTGTCGCCATCTGTGTATGTGCTCACTAAATCATTCCGCCTACAGCGCATACACGTTGCTCAACACACCAACACGGTCAATCTACTTGTGAAACAAAGCTCGTGGTACCAGCCAATATAAACAAATAAGTTATACTAACTCTATTCCATGGAAGATAATTTTGATCATAATACGAACTTTTAAATTACGTGGCGGCCAAAAATGTATTATTCTCATCATCAAATAATCTCTTATAATAATAATGTCCATGAATCCAGAGTTGTACTAGATACCAGGATCTGTTTCATAGTAATTTAGGCGCGCTAATTTTTTTTTCTTCATTTGATCGATATTGATTAGAAATTCTCCTGACTCAAGAGCCGACAGGACGCAAACAGAGTTTTTGGTATCAATTTAAAGTGCCTAAAATAGCAACTATAAATTTTAAATTTTACACAATGATGATTTAAAGCTTTGTTCACTTCTCTAAAGAAGCTTTTTATGAAATCAAAATTAATGCCAAAGATACACTTCATTGAAATTAAGCAATTTTAACCCTACTTTTGGAGCAAAAGAGTGGCAAAAATGAAGCTCCTTTTTCATTCAAATAATTTTTTTGGAAAGACAATGCAAGGATCTACTTCCGCAAGAGAAGAAATTTTAGGTATTGTCATTTATTTTTGAATAGAAGATCATTGAATTCTCTCATTTTTGAACATTGGTTTCGCACATGAAACAAGCATTAAACGCCATTCTTTATATATGGAGATAGATTATTGCAATTTAATTTAAAATTAGTGGAATTCGTTCTTAAAGTACTGTTAATAATGGTGTTATCAGAGGTGAATAATTGTATATTTTTGTTAATTGCATACTCGCTAGGTGGATCTGTCAGTGTTAATTCAAGGGATGCATGTGCGGAGCGCTCAACGATTTTGATTGGTACTCATTTAGTAGTTGATTTGTGATACAAATATTTTGTACCTGTCAATTGTCACCAGTGATAAAATGTTGATTATAATTTTTGACTTGTTTTGTGTTTTTGTCATCAAAATGGATTAACGCAGTGAATGAAAACTTTCACGACGTCGTATAAGTGCGGAAAACAAGATGCGGAAAATCAGAAAATAAGTGGTGAAGATTTGGTGAGTGATACTTTTTTCATATTTTGAATTAATTTGGATATTATTATTTGCCTCCTTACGGTGTGTTTGCTAATGCTTTTCACATAATTATTAAGCTTTCATACCGTGTGGTTCATCTGTCTATATTTCCCTTTTGAGTCAATTATTTTGAATATTACCGAAATATTTTGCGAACAATGTTTATTTACCAATTAATTACTCACATTTTTGCCGTATGGAATTTTCTACAGGGTGCTTCTTTATGTGCAATTATTTGCAATTCCATGATTTTCAATTGAACATTCTATATATTGTTGCTTATTCTTGAAGATATTTAATTTATCTTTGAGAAATATTAAGTTTTTTATAATCTTAAAATGATTAGTACAGGAGTTATTCATGTAAAATGAATATAGAATTGCATATTGACACAATTACGCGAAAATGGAGCCATTTTATATTCATTTCACATGAATAATTCCTGCACTACTAATTTTAACGATATCAAATCATGATTTTCTTGGAGAGGAATAAAATATCTTTAAAAATGTTCAACAATAATATAGGCTGCCTCATTCAAAATTGCATATTATTGCGTAAAAATGGAGATCTTGTAGAAAATTTCATACGGCAAAAATGTGGGTAATTAAATGGTGAATAAACTTTGTTTCAAAAATATTTTGAAATATTCCACTGATATCTGAAATAATCAAGTGGAAAAAAATATAATAAACTATTCACGGAAGATGATTGTGGCTATCAAATACTAATCTGCATGACACTTCCATAGAATACACTGACAATAATTTTCAGATTCAAAATTTCGTAAACTTTGTAACAATTTGAAGTATCAAATGTTATTTAGCTCCAGTAATTAACTCCATAAATGAATCTGATTTCACACACCTTCATCATGTTCCCAAAATATCCTATTCCGATGTATATAATTTTTTTTTTTTGTTTCACTATTTTATAAATGGATGGCAGTAGCAGCCCAATATCTCAACTAAAGATTATTGTTTCATTTAATTCATATTTTTCGATACTAGAGGTAAGATTTGGTAAATAGTGCGGGACAGTCGGTTTTGATCAAGACTTACGTTGTGACGTGTCCAGTGGCGTACAGTGGTAGATTTTATCTGAAGTAGTGCTTCGTACTCGATAGCGAATTTACCCACGTACAGTACTAACCCATGTTGGGGATTTCGTAAATATTCCCGCTGTACAATCGAAACATTTTTTTTGCTTCGTACGGGCATTCCGTACCGAAGGGTCCTTTTGAAGGGCTCCACCGTGCCAAGCCACCCTGTTATTGGGGGATCAACGTCTTCGCCACAGGCTCACCTCCACGCTGCAAATCCGACATCCAACTTCTGTATCGCATGCCTCGCGAATACCCTCTACTCCGAACCAACGGTCATCATACTCTGCCCCCCTTATTATCAACCTAGTGCTACACTTTTCCTTGACCCCGACATCATACCAAAGTACTTTGTTATGGTTTATCTATTATTATTATTATTTTACTCTATCGAAAATTCAATATATGGTAACTTTTTCCCATGATTTCGCTGTTCGTTTTTTGAATAGACACATACTTGTCAAAACCAATATCGTTTGGGTTGTTTCTTGTAATTTTGTCTGTCTGGGTTCCGCTATTCAAGAATCGAAGTGACATGGGTTCAGGTAAATTTTTTTGTCAAGCGGTGTATTGACCGGGAGATCTCCTTCGTGATTATTATTGATTATGTATGAGAAATTTTATTGTCATATTGAACTGCTGCTCACCATTACATATACCTTATATTTACTATCTTTATATTTATGTTTCTAATATTGAATACACTAATTAAATCAATATACTCCAGACCTTATGAGTTGAGACCCTTTTTTTTCAATTTCCCGATTCACCTTAAATTGCATGGCGCCCTCTTTCAGATTTATTTACAGGAGTGCCTTAATTTAAAAATGTCAAGAAAACAAGGTCAAACATACCCACCACCTTTAAACTATTACGACTGAGCTACCGGACATGCCGTTTGAGATCTGGTATGTGTTTACCCCCATTTTTAGGTCACAATTTTCTGCAACAAACTGTGTTTTCTTGCCAACAAACAAAAAGATCTGAGTATAATGAATCCAAAATAAAAGTAGTCATAGAAGACAGTTGCATTTATTTATATAACAAAAAGATCTATCTTCTATAACTACTTAAATTTTGGATACATTTTATTTATTTTTAAGAAACATAATTTTTTGGCAGCATCATCGGATGGTTCAGTAAACACAAATTGCATCATTGAAATCGAGTGTTTTTTTGCGGTCAGATATTTCATTCCGGAAGATGCCATTGCAACAAAAAAATTACCGTGAGCCACTTAGAAGATGGCATTCTAAAATTGAAACAAAATTTGAATAATTTTCACCAAATACAAGGACAATTGAATAAAGCGGAGAAAGAATTTTGTTATTTTATAGTATGAACCCTTTCAGGCGTGTTAATGCAAAAGGTATAATATTAGTTTGTGAAAAATTGAAATTCTTAAACAATTCTATTTCTTTTACTGATTTCTAGAAATGAAGAGTTTTGGAGAAAAAACATGGAGCCAAAGCTTATCGAGTTTCGAGCCTACTGCCAGAAATTGATCATTCGCGCCGAACCAGACATGCCTATAAGATTATATATAAAACTATAAGTTATTCACAAGACCTCTGAAATGGAAATCATTTTTGATAATAAAATTGCACATCACACTGGCTGGTACCCCAAGCTCTGTCTTTGACTATACTAGCAGTGTTATTTTAAGAAGAGTTTTAAGGCAATATAAATATTTCAAGCTATTTTAAAGGAAAATATTCAAATAAATTTTGTAGACATATGTGTTTTCCGTAATTTGTATCTGAAGATTAGTTTATAAAGTATTTGAGAAAATTGTAATTGCGTTAAAACACATCTTGACACAACGCTCTTAGTAGCGCCAAAAACAGAGCTCGTGGTACCAGCCAATGTCTCTAATATTACTATTGTGAACATGAAGCCGACTGGTGAGTTGATCAAATAATTCTTCAATTTTTTTTCCTGTACAGCTTCGACTCCACCTAAGTCATTTTCAGGAGTATGAACATGTTTACATTTCATTTCAAAACTAAATTCTTTCCACTTCTTATGATGACCCAGGTGGGATCGAAACTGTAAAGAAAAAGAAATAAAAAGCTACTGGATTCCCTTGACTCAAATACCATCATTCTACTTGCCAGTCGATTAACATCATCACTATTGAATTTTTATTTCTTGAATTTAGATGTACTTATTTTATTTTCCACAAATGTTTGTACCTTTGTTATTATCACGTTCAAAAAAAATCAGTTCAATTAGTTATATTGAATTTAATCTCAATTCGAGAAATAGAACTATTATATTTCAGTAAATTTTTGTAATTTTCTGTCAATTCAATCACCCGAAATTCCTAATTCTCAATATTCACGTTCACGTAATTTCATGATGCCTGTTCCTTCCCGCACCAAACAACTTCGACAGAGCGATAATCCACTAAATAAGTAGTGGGGGTACTATTCTAGACCAGCCTACCAAGTACTTCGTCTCTCACCGCGCTGGAAAGCTTACCTCACCGGGATTGTGACTGCAGCCTCTTAATACAAAATTTCTTCACGTGCACAAAGATTATAAGACATGTTGGAATCAGAGAATAATAATACTGCAAAAGGTGAATGATGAATTGCTTTGATGATTTGAGACTATGACATATTTCTTACATCATTCATTTGAATTTCAATCATAACATATCTGTAGATACAGAAACTACATTGCAGCAGAAAACAATGACAGTAGAAAGTATGACAGTAGAAAGTATGAATTTTGTAGACATATGTGTTTTCCGTAATTTGTATCTGAAGATTAGTTTATAAAGTATTTGAGAAAATTGTAATTGCGTTAAAACACATCTAGACACAACGCTCTTAGTAGCGCCAAAAACAGAGCTCGTGGTACCAGCCAATGTCTCTAATATTACTATTGTGAACATGAAGCCGACTGGTGAGTTGATCAAATAATTTTTCAATTTTTTTTCCTGTACAGCTTCGACTACACCTAAGTCATTTTCAGGAGTATGAACATGTTTACATTTCATTTCAAAACTAAATTCTTTCCACTTCTTATGATGACCCAGGTGGGAAAAGAAAAAGAAATAAAAAGCTACTGAATTCCCTTGACTCAAATACCATCATTCTACTTGCCAGTCGATTAACATCATCACTATTGAATTTTTATTTCTTGAATTTAGATGTACTTATTTTATTTTCCACAAATGTTTGTACCTTTGTTATTATCACGTTCAAAAAAAATCAGTTCAATTAGTTATATTGAATTTAAACTCAATTCGAGAAATAGAACTATTAGATTTTAGTAAATTTTTGTAATTTTCTGTCAATTCAATCACCCGAAATTCCTAATTCTCAATATTCACGTTCACGTAATTTCATGATGCCTGTTCCTCCCCGCACCAAACAACTTCGACAGAGCGATAATCCACTAAATAAGTAGTGGGGGTACTATTCTAGGCCAGCCTACCAAGTACTTCGTCTCTCACCGCGCTGGAAAGCTTACCTCACCGGGATTGTGACTGCAGCCTCTTAATACAAAATTTCTTCACGTGCACAAAGATTATAAGACATGTTGGAATCAGAATAATAATACTGCAAAAGGTGAATGATGAATTGCTTTGATGATTTGAGACTATGACATATTTCTTACATCATTCATTTGAATTTCAATCATAACATATCTGTAGAAACAGAAACTACATTGCAGCAGAAAACAATGACAGTAGAAAGTATGAATGATAAGATAGGAAATAAAGCACGTAAGTTATTATAAATTTTGTAAGTAATGTATTAAATTCATATTTTGAAGGAATTTTTTTTATTGCAGCTACAACCGTAATATATGGCTGGACAAAATATTTCAAAGAATCAGTTGACTACCAAATGAAAATAGGTAATCATGAAAAGCAGCATTCTCATTCCCATTTTATTCGGTATTTTTTTCAAAAATATCAAGGTGGTTCATGTGGCAACCGGCAAGCATCAACAAGCTTCGAAGTTAGTGCGAAAGAAATTGAAGATAATATTGATTCAGATTTCAATGATCCATATGAGACAGATGAAGATGAAAATTACAGGTCATCATCTGATTAAGAAATAAATTTGGAGTCAGAAATAAACAACGTACTATATATATAGGAAACGGCAGATACTACTCAACAACAAATCTTTCAAGGAAGAGAGCGTACTAAAAATCCTGCAAAATGGAAGCGAAATGTAATTAAGAAATTAAGAGATAATAGACAGAAAATGAGAGCTGGAAGTATGAAACATAACATGAAAGACAACTCAAAGATATATGTGATCCTCTCAAATGCAGTCTTAAATGCACTTTTTAACAGAAGATTGACTTAAAATATTTGGACATTATTGGAATCGGGGAGATTTAGATAGACAGCGAGATTATATAGTACGATTGGATGATTTCAAGAAAAAAAAGCGTGATACAAGATCAATGGCCAGTTGCTCCGTTGTCCCCTTACTTTTGAGTATCCTTTAATTGAACAATATCGTATCAAGACTAAAAAGTCAAATGTTACATGATAGTCCGTGAGACAGCGCCTAAATTTTTTGTTGATTACCGCTCATTTGAAACTTTGTGAGTGGCTTCATTGTGATGAGTCCGACAACTTTTTCATTTAGCAAAATTCTAGATTTGAGGGTGTTTACCCGCGAGGGCTAATTAATTGAAAGAATATTACCGTAATACTGATCTTTACACTAATCGAAAGATTTTTTGATAATAAAATGAAGGAAAAATATTGTCCGACATGAATATTGAGGCTACCAGTGAATCCGACAAGCCGCACTTGTCATAAGTATGTCGGTACTAATTGTAAGTATGTTGGTACTTATGACAAGTCGGACTCACCGGTAGCCTCAATATTCATGTCGGACAATATTTTTCCTTCATTTTATTATCAAAAAATCTTTCGATTAGTGTAAAGATCAGTATTACGGTAATATTCTTTCAATTAGTTAGCCCTCGCGGGTAAACGCCCCCAAATCTAGAATTTTGCCAAATGAAAAAGTTGTCTGACTCATCACAATGAAGCCACTCACAAAGTTTCAAGTGAGCGGTTATCAACAAAAAATTTATGCGCTGTCTCACGGACTATGAACATTGCTGTCATCATTTCGATTTGGCATTTTTTATTCAAGTGAAACTTGAAATTTAAGCTAGAGCGGTACAACTGGCCATAAATGCAGATAAAACCGAAAAAAGTCGACGAAACATGACATTTGTATACTTTTCACTAAATGTTGGAGAAATAAGTGAACGCATTCAAGTTTGCCAAAGAACTTTTCTTATTACGCTATCAATCAATCACCAAGTTATGGAGACTGTTGCAAAAAAAAAATTTCATCAACTACATACAACAGTAAGCCCAGACCGAAGTGGTCGAGTTCAGTGCAATTCCACAATACCAGATGAAATTAAATATACCGTAGGTTCGTAAACACATAGAGAGTTTTGACGTCATAGATAGCAACTACTGTAGACGTGACTGCGTGAAAAATATTTATCATCATTTTTCAACGTATCCAGGATGTATAACTTATACAAGGATTACTGCCATAGAAATTATACAATACATTCTGCTAATAACCATCTTTATAGACATATTTACACTCATGGATATGATATAGCTATTTATGCTCCAAAAAAGACCAGTGCGACATGTGCATGGAATATAAAAACAGTAATAATGAAGAGAAGGAAATTATGGATAGCGAAAAATAACATCATTCAAGAAACAAATAACTAGCAAGACAAGCTAGAATGGAAGATAAAGGAAAAGGGGAGAAGGAGAAAACATTTTGCGTCGCGGTAAATGATTTACAGCAAGTTTTGACATGTCCAAAAGCTGAAGCTTCGCAGTTTTATCACAAACTGAGATCTAACAATATATGATATAGCAAATGATGAAGATCACTGTTCAATGTGGCATGAAGCAATCGCTTCAAGAGGAGCATGTGAAATAGGTAACTACGTGTTTGATTTCGTTCAAATAAAAGTTGAAAAAAAAATAGAAGAGTCCGTATTTTATTCTAATAATTGAACAGGTCTAAGCCATTCTCAATTCATACAGGATGCGCAACAAAACCAGGAACATAAAAATTCACATTGGATTCTCAAATTGTGTGGATATTGGCTGTATATTTTAGAATAAAAGTATAGCAATAGAGAGTTGCTTGAAATAAATTATCACTTATTGCACGTCAATATTCGATGCAGTATCTGTTGCATTAGATATTAAGTGAATAAAATGTGAGATTTTCTTCAAAAATCAGATAGTAATGGAAATAAGAGCAAATGGAACATGCTATCAAGTTGATTTTGTTCAGATGCTATAGATATTCTACTGAATTGAATGAATATTTTCCATGGGTAAGAATCGATTTTGAACAACTCTTCATTAATAATAATTGTTGTAATAACGCGGAATTAAACTGTCAGAATGGGAGTTTGTTTCATCAGTTTTCTATTTCCATAGCTAACTGATTTTTGACGGAAATGTCATATTTTACATCCTAAATACCTAATGCTACAGATATTCTACTGTATCCAATGAAAATTTTTCATAAGTAGAAATTGATTTTTCATTCTTGTACTTTTGCTCTAACGTATACAAAAGAGCCAATATCCACACATTTAGAAAATCCTATGTTAAATTCTTATGTTCCGACGAAGCGCATTTCAGACTCTAATTGGTATTCCATACAGGCTTTTTGTTTTGTACCCTTTTCGTTGGGTTTTTCGTCTATGTTGCATTACTCACATTTGTTCCTGTACCATTTTCATCGTTCTCGTCATCTTGGAGCCATCGTTCAAATTCACCGACCATCTTCGCCCATCTCCGTGCCTGTGACGTCATCCTCGACATCTGTGTTCTTCTCGAGAAGCGACGCGCCGCCATCTTGCGATCTCATCATCGTCTCGATTTCCCGCTCCGGCGCAAAGCTAAGCACCATTCATTCTGTTTTATGCTCCAATTTACTAAATATTTTATTCATTACGTTGATGATTTTGTTTATTGCTCTGATAATTCTACTATATTGGGTGAAACCTTTGGTAATACCAATCAAACAGGTATTTAAGTTGCATGTATATTCAGTATTGCTCACGTTGTGTTATCGCCATACACGGGTGGTAGACGCATTCTACGCCGAATCGTGCGACATTATAGCTTTTAGAGAGCAGTTGGGTAGTCTAGTTTTATTTCACGAGCGTACTACGAACACTGAGGGTACCCCCATCTGTCGCGTGAGTTACATCGCACGCTTAGATCGTATTATACGACTGTTTAGTTGCCTGAACTCTAACCGCTGTCGTGAGCGCGATTCTCGCGGGGACTGTGCATGCCATTCGCGCGGCCTACCTAATTCTTTGGCCTACACTTACCAAGGTTTGATTGGCAGCTCCGAGGCCACCATTGTTGTAGTAATAAACCGAATGGTGAATAAAATCACTCAACGCGATATCACGCATTTCTCATTCAGCGCCCTGATTATTTCCTTCCCTCTTTCGCTTAGGTTCGGCGTTCAACCATCGACTGACCCGAGGAGCTTCTAGATCGCCTGGCGCCCAACAAATACAAAATCCTCCATCACTCAAAGTAGACCGCACGCCGTCTCCACCGAGCTAGCTGGGATCAACCCGGATAGGGGTTGTAGGGAGGTAATAAATTGGCGCCCAACGTGGGGCCTGATTGAATTTTTTTGGTCAATCGGGGCCTGTTTAATTTTTTTGGTCAATCGGGGCCTGTTTAATTTTTTTTGGGTCAATTGCATATTTGTTATTTTGGTTTTTATTTTCGGTTCATTGGGTCATTTTCTTTCATCTGTTCCTTATTAGCGGGTTTAAGTTAGTTAATTCTCTTTAAATCTATTTACGCATTATTAGGGTCACGCATTTATTCCTTCATTCATTTACCATTCATTCGCGCATTTATTCATTCATTGATTATTCGCTATTTCCCTTGTTTTTGTGTACTACTTACCACACATTGCCACTATGGATTTTCGTATGGATCCCTATCGTTTACTGACCGTCGAGCTCATCTACGAATTACTTGTACGCGATCTTGATACTGGAGGTACTGCCGCGGAAAGACGTTCATGGTTATCCACTCATCTCAAGACGGAGACGCCGAGACACGCGTTGGAGCTCAAAGCTAACTTAACGCCTGCTTAGGAGCTAAAAACTTGTCATCAACAACTCCAGGCTTTGTCGACCGCGTTGGAGAAGTTCGATTTCAATAATTTTCAAAATGACTATGCGCGCATTGGTAGTCTTTTAGCCTATGTCTCTCGACGAGACTGACCAACAAGCACATAAGGACTTAGCGGCGAAATGTCTCACCTGTGCGACAGAATTAAAATTAAAGTAGTCGGCCAAGGCTTCAGCTCCACTGTTGGGTGAGCATGAGCGCTCGTTGACCGGACCTGAAGTTGAGGAAAATCTCCCGACCGAAGATACCGCCCTCCCGCAATTGGAGACTGCTAGTAGTCCCCTCTCTTGTTCGGCAGATATGGAAACGCGTTTAGTACGAGCGCTTGAGAATTTGTCTTTCGTGTACCCTCCGCCTCGCCCTAAGCCTCAGGAGATGATTCCGGAATCTGACGTATGCAGGAGGCACGGGCTTGACGAGCTTTTTACAACAGTTACGAGAGAGTTACGGGGGTAGCGCGTAGCGTTACGCGAGCTCAGCTTCTCGCTTCCGCCATCGACCTATTTAGCGGTGACGCACTCACTTGGTTTCGGGTCCATAGGCATAGTCTTTTGTCGTGGGATGACCTGGTAGGCGCCCTCCGAATCACTTTCCTTGCGTGTGATTACGACTTCGACCTATGGACGGAAATCCGTAACCGCACGCAAGGAGATGAGGAACGGTCCTCTATCTTCATCGCGAGTATGAATTGTCTATTCGACCGGCTGAGTACTTCACCCCTTGAATCAGAACGGCTCAACCACATCAAACGGAATTTATTGCCGTACTTATAAAAAGAAATCGCTTTATTACGTTTCGTAACCGTGGGTGACTTGGATGATACCTGTCGGCAACTGGAAGAAATTTAATTGCGGACGAGACGATTTCAGCCTCCACCTACCGCGCAAAAATCGTTAGAGCCAGATCTCGCTTATCGTCGCGAACGTTCAGACTGACGTAACGTGAACTTGCACTCAGTGGATACTATGAAGTATGTGTCAGGAAGATGTCCACAACCGCTGCGTCAACATTGCTTCCGATGTGGTCAGCTGGACGTAACGACGCGTACCTGCCCCAAACGTACTCAGTCGGGAAACGGCCGTGGAAGACATTGAGCGATCGCGCTGTGTCTTCTCCCTCCCCTATCGCGATTAATTATGTGTCTGACATTTGACGTCACGAAAGTGAACAACTCGCGCGCAATCAAGTACTTTTGAGCAATCTACTGGAGCATAACGCTAACGACGAGCGACCCTTTTTGCGTATCCAAGTCTTCGAGGTCGAGTTTTTAGGTTTGCTGGACTCGGGTGCGACGAGATCCATTTTTGGTGGGCCAGGATGGGATCAGTTGCGTACTTTCGGTCTCGTTTTGGATAGGAAAGATTCCCCTGACTGCACTATCGCGAATGGAAGCTGCTGCGTGAGTTTGGGTTTCATCATCGTACCGGTTTCCCTTTTCGGATAGTGTAAGCTGATTAATTTCCTCGTAGTACCTGCGGTTAACCAGACTGTGATTCTCGGTCTCGACTTCTGGAAAGAAAATGGCTATTGTGCCTGACTTGCGTCGCGATGTTTGGACATTCAGTCCCGTTTCTACGTACCTCGATAGCGTGAAAACTACGTTGACACTGACAGGCAAAGAGCAAGCGGGGCTCGACCATTTTTTAGAGGCCAGATGGAGTGCCATGGGCACGACTTTGGGTTGTACGGACCTGGTGGAGGATGAGATTGTTGTTACGGGTGCTCCAATCAAACAACGATATTATTCAGTCTCACCTGTGATGCAGCAGCATATCAATGATGAGCTGGATAAGATGCTGAAGGAGGGTATAGTGGAGCCATCCAACAGCTCATGGTCTTCACCGATTCTGTTGGTCCCTTAAAAGGATAAGATCTACCGCTTCTGCGTCGACTTCCGCCGGGTCAATCAAGTGACAAAAAAAGACGCTCGGAGTTGCCAACGGGCCCGCTACCTGGCAGAGGTTGATAGACAAGGTCATCAATGCCGATTTACTGCCTAACGTGTTTATCTACCTGGATACATCATCGTAATCTTGCGAACTTTCAATGAACATATCGCCCTTCTCGACCAAGTTTTCCTACGGTTGTTTGCGGCCGACCTTACGGTTAGTCGAGAGAAGAGCCAGTTTTGTCGTTCCGAGATTAAATACCTGGGTTACGTAGTAGACAAGCACGGTCTGCATGTCGACCCTTCGAAGGTTGAGGCCATCCTCAACAACCCTCCGCCACGCAATGTCAAAAAGGTGCGATCATTCATCAGTATGTCGGGTTGGTACCGTCGCTTCGTCCCGGATTATGCCATTTTGTTGTTCCCGCTGACACAGCTGCTGCGCAAGAACAAAAAGTTCTTGTGGACCGAGGAATGTGAGCGGTCGTCCACGCTCTTGAAAGAAAAATTAATCAGCGCACCCATTTTAACGTGCCCCGATTTCGACAAACCTTTCGCAGTGCAAACGGACGCCAGCGCCTACGGACTCGGTGCCGTTTCATCCCAAATCTTTGATGATGGTGAGAAGGTCATCGCCTACTCAAGTCGCTCATCAACGAGGGCAGAACGTAATTATAGTACCATTGAGCGTGAGTGTCTAGCGGTGATTTGGGCTCTTGATCGATTGCGTCCGTATATTGAAGGTTCCGAGTTTACAGTGATCACGGATCACTATTCCATATTGTGGTCGAGCACGTTGAAAGTTCCAACGGGTAGACTTTGTCGTTGGGCTGTACGGTTACAGCGGTACTCCTCCACGGTCCAACATCGTGAAGGAGAGGATCATGTCGTCCCTGACTGTTTGTCACGATCTGTGCCGATGATCGATGTAGTTGACGTGCCCGATAACGTGCCTGCGGATAAGTGGCAGAGCGAAATGATTAGGCGCGTTATTAAAAGCCCTAGAAAGTTTTCGACCTGGCACGTGGAAGGTACCAAACTTTATCGCTTTGTAAAAAACAAATTACCTGCGTTAGATGGTGATGAGCTGGCCTGGAAGCTGGTCGTCCCGAAACCGAAACGGAGCGCGATTATCGCTGATGCACACTGTGTGCCGACTGCTGGACATCCAGGCGCCTATAAGACATTCCATTGGCTCAGCCAACGGTATTATTGGCCTAAAATGAAGTGCGACGTAGCCAATTACGTCAGGAGATGTCGCGTTTGCCTAGAACAGAAACCGGTTCAGCAACAATTCAATATATTCTTTCATAGATGATTTTACGTACCTGATAAACTTGATAAACGTTTTTATTGAATAATAATCCTATTCACTTAGTTATTCATCCTTTTCAGGTATTCATATCAAGTATTCTATAAAAGTATTCGAGTACAAGTATTTTGAGTACATTTTCTGACAAGAGTATCTGTATTCGTTATTCAGTATCTAAACGCTATTGATTGTATCTGTATCCGGTATTCGAATACATATTACTAGTGTCCGTACTCAGCTCCGGTCTCGAAAGGCGCATCTTCGCCAAGATCAGCTGTACCCGAGAATACGGACTCCAAAGGAACACCCGCAGAACAGTCTTTCGCCATTACCAAGGAGTAAGAGGGGGAGGAGGGAATCTGTCTCTATAAATAAACCTGTAAAGACTTCACGTTCTGGTAGAGTAACTATCAAGCCAAAAAGTTCCATTCAATATTTATCAGATATTTTGACAATTATTGGTTATGTTATAGTCACTTTTCTCGGAAGAGCCTGTAACCTCTCGAGGACGCGTCCCCAGGAGGCGAATTGGGAAAAGTCTCTTAGATATGGGTGGTGAGAGAAAAATGAAGTACCTCCCGCGGACCAACAGGCAACAACAGCAGCGTCTGACCTGAAGCGGGCGGCTGCAAACAGCATCTGTCACACAGTGTGCGTCTGATTAATAGGACCATCCATGAATGAAGGTTTTGACGTTGGGTCTTAACTTCTCAAGACATAGAAAAAAACAAAACGAAAATCATGGGCAGAAAATGAAACAAAAAGCTTCCCCGGGTGGTGCATCACACTTCACATAAAGGGAGTCCCATCGGATACAAGGGGGAAGGGGTACTTCTACTTTAGATATTCAAGCTGATTCAAGTCGTAACCAGAAAAACAAACATCAGAAAATTTGGAATTGGAATGTACAAGGATGGAAGAGTAAAGGGAGAGGGGTGATTGACGAATTTAAAAGAATGAACGTAGACATAATGCTGGCCAGTAAAACTAAAAAGAAAGGAACGGGCATAGAATTCATATATGGTATCTTACACTGCTAGAGCGGAGTAGAGAAAGAGGAAAGAGCATAAGCTGATGTAGGAGTCTTTATCAAAAATGAACTTAAAACCAATATTCAATGATGGGGATCCATATCCGAGAATATGAAAATACATATCAGAGACATAATAATCCTGGGAGCTCACAGGTCAAAAAAGAACAGCCTAATATCTGAAAAACAACAGTTTATCGCGACACCAGATGAGCAAATAAAATCGGTGAATAGTTCACAAGAAATAATACTAGCAGGTGACTTAACTGGAAGAATAGGACAGAGAGAATACAATATTACAGAAGATTTGGAGAAGTTTCATGAAATAATAACGAGAAAAAATTATCGAACTATGCGAACTACGTGATCTGAGAATAACGAACGGATTCTTCCAATACAAATTAATACATGAATATACTTGGACACAAGACACGAGAGGAATGAAATCAAAAATAGATTACTCAATTGTAAGGATAAAATATAATAATAATAATAATTGTATGCAAGCAGAGCTTATACAAGAGAGTGGTATAATACATTCGATTTGTGTACATATGACGTTCAATAAAGTATAATTTTAGTAATATATTCTGTTCAGAAATAGTTATTTATTAGTTCTTAAATATTCAGAGCAAAAGTTCGTAATTGGAGGGCGGATAGAGTGTAGTTGTATATATCGTACATTTGTTTCTTCGTTTCTGCTTTCAGAAGTTGTATGATGGAAGTTTCATCATTGGTAGTGCGGTACTTTTCCAGGTAAATTGAACGGGGTACAACAAAGAAAGGGCATCTGAAGAAAAAGTGGAGGAGATCATCCAGTTCCATGTAATTGCAAATTGTGCAGATATTACTTAAATTGAATATGTGAGCTACTCCCTTTATGAATAGTTGAGCTTTATCTCGTGTGGATGCTATTCTAATTTGACTAAATATTTTTATCACATTGTGATTAGTTTCTGTATCTAAGTAGTGGGTTTCGCTGCTAGAATAAGTAATACTTCTGTAGATAGTGCTGTAAGACGAGTCAATTATTTTTCTGTCATCCTCATCACAAAGGTATGAGCTGAATGTATTCACCGTATCGTCTGTGTGGTATTCTAGAGCGATATAACTTTGTTCACTGCAGATGTCTGTGCATTCTATCCTTGCTAACATGTTCTCTATTTGTGTCACCCAATTAAATTTAGCTATGTTTGATTTCTTCTTGTCTAGTAATACTAATTTATCATAGCAGAGCTTTGGATATCTGTTATTGTTCATTAGCATCAATTTTTTTTTATATGAAAACTAGAAGCTCTAAATTTAGACCCGTTAAATAGATTTTTGAAAAAACATACTTGCACTTTTTCTATTTCATCTATATAGTGAAGACTGTATATTTCTGCTGCATAAAGCAATGTGGGGAGTACAACAGTTTTGTACAGGTGTTTTTTTGCCTCCCAAGAGGTCATTTTTGATTTCAAAATTAAATTTTTAACGTTAGCTGCCGTGCATTTTGCTCTGCTGATCATTATGTTCTTGGCTTTGTTGTAAAGACCTGAGCTACAGAACAAAATTCCTAGATATGTATATTCGGAAGTTAATTCTATTATTGAGTTTTGGCAGTTGAAGGTCGCTGTAATTGGTCGTGGTCTCCCTTTAAAGAATCTCATGACTTTCGTTTTTTGATTATTGATTTGGAGATCGTTGTTATAGCAGTATTTTTCCAGGCAATCCAATTTTTTCTGGATGTCTAGTACAGAGTCGCCAAGGATCACCAAATCGTCTACATAAAATAGCATAATTATGTCTGTAGAGCTATTAATGTAGACACCTTCAATATCTTGTTCTCTAAAGTAGTTCTCGATATCCGCAATAAAAAGGCTGAATAATAATAAAGGGCTGAGTGTATCTCCTTGAAGAACTCCTCTATTCACATTTATGGACTTCGTATATTGTCTGTTAATGTTCAGTGTAATTGAAGCATTATCATACATCTTCTTCAATATTCTTACTAATTTTGCGCTCACTCCTGCATGAAAAATTTTATCCCATAATTTTGTATGATTGATGGAATCGAAGGCTTGTTTGAAGTCTACAAAGATCGCAAGAGTATCTCGCTTTTCTATTAGGCGTGTCTAAATTATTGCGTTTAGTGTGAAAATGTTATCTGTGCAAGACCTTTTTTTCCTAAAGCCACATTGGGATTCAGGAATGATTTCAAAACATTCAGCCCATGTTTCGAGACGCTTAGTAATTATGCTTGTTAGGACTTTCAAGATAGTATTCATCATGGCTATTCCTCTATAATTAGATGGATTGTTCTTATCACCTTTTTTATGAATCAAGGTTACATTACTTTTGCAAAGATTGAACGGGACTAATTCAGTGTCAATACATTTATTCAGGAAAGTGAGTTATGCAGAGAACCAGTTTTCATTCAAGATTTTCAATATTTCGTTTGGTATCAGATCTGGGCCAGGTGTTTTATTCCTTAGTGTAGACTGAAGTTCATATTCTGTCATCTCTGAGTCTAAAAAGGGATGTTTGGCATCAAAGAAATTTATTTGTATTGCTGTAATTGGTTTGTATAAGTTTTCATAGAATATTTCCCAGTTGTCTACGCTAATAGGATTTGGAGCTCTATTCTTGAAATTTTGTTGCCTATAAATTTTCCAAAAAGTTTTACCATCGCGTATGTTATTTATACTTCTTTGTATGTTTGTGGTATATTCTCTCTTTTTCATACTTATTATGTCTTTGTATCTTCTTTTGTCCTTTATATATTGGTTTAATTTGATTATATTATCTCTATCTTTTATAAATTGCTGGTAGCTTTTTCTCATTTGTTTTTTGTTTTTTACGCATAATTCGTCATACCACGGTTTATTCTTGTTGATATTCATATTATTTCGCATACTATGAATAATATCTACTTGCTTAAAGACCGTATAGTAAGTAGATACAATTTTCTCGTATAAATCAGAGGAGGAAATTGTTGGACTTGTTGGTATTTCATGTTGTTGCATTTTTGTTTGCACCTCTTCTATCTTGTTATCCTGCCAAATGATCCGTTGCTGAGGTTTGGTTTTAAGTTGTTTTAATTTGCTTCCAATTGGGACTGTTATTTCCAATTTCAGTACTCCAATGAGATGATCCGATAGGAGAATCTTATCCTCAACTTCAAAATCATGTATCAACTTGATACTGTTGATATTGATTCAAATCAAATCCAGAATACTTTGACCTAATTTGCTAATATATGTTGGTTTTGCTGGGGAGTCGCTCTGAGTTCTACCATTTAAAACATATAGACCTTCGTTTTCCATCATTTCCACCAAGTCTTTTCCTTTCTTATTAATTTTATCATCGGCCAGCCTATAATGGTTGAGTCTTGAAGAGTCGAATATTATATCTTCTGCTTGATTTCTATCGCCGATGTGTGCGTTGAAGTCTCCTGCTATGATTATTGGGAGATTTACGTATTTCTCATTTGTTTCTTTTATTAGGACGGATAATAAATCCAACATAGTATTATAGTCGTAGCTATATGACAGGTAGAGAAATATTAATATTATTGAAGTTTTGCATTTTTTGAATGAAATTTTTAATACGATCCAGTGAACTGATTTTTCTATCTCTTCTATTTTGCAAAATTCTTCCTTTGCATAAATGGACAAGCCGCCTATTGCTCTACCTCGACTTGCATCTTTTATAGCCCCGCTTGAATTATAGCTGTATCCTGTATTTAAAAAGTTCGGTTTGAAGATGAGGTTTCTGTCTTCTACCCATGTTTTGCATACGCATAAGATATCTAGATTTTGTAGTAATTTATTTGAGCAATATCTAAGATACTAAAGTTTTTATAGCCCTGCATGTCCCAAAAACCAAATTTAAGAAGTCTACTGTCTTCGTTTGGTTTGCTACTGGTGGTAATTTCTATTGTTTTCGAGGGGTAGTTTGGTTTCTTGGACGTAGAGTTCGGTCCAGTGGTTCATCTTTTTTTTTCTCTTGTCTTTAGGCTCTTTCGTTTTTTGACTGATCGTTGTAGTTTTTTGGAGCGATTGTAGCGGTAAGATTGTTTTGGCTAGACGTATTTTCTTTGTTGTTTTTATATTAACTATTTTCTTCCTGATAGAGTGTTGCATTGCTACAAATTTCACTATTGTCTACATTAGTTTCTAGCTCAATCAATTGTGGAGCCGATGGTATAATAGGTGTTGACCGTGACAGTCTTCTATTTAAATTTTCATTATACTCTTTCTCATGGTCTTCTTGTTCTGGTTCCAAATCGTCAACAGAGTATTTTTCTCCATCAACAATGAGCCAAGATTCTTTGATGTAAGCTGTACGACCATCTTTTCTGGCTGCTTTTAGATGCGGCAGTAAATTATTTTTCATTTCTATCTGATTTTTTGTAAGATCTTCCTCTATATATATATATCTTGCTTCCTTTCAGAAGTTTTCTATTGTTCAAGATTTCATATTTTTTGTTCAAGTTCCAGAGAGAAAGTAAAATAGAGCGATTCTTGGAGTTTTTTTTACTACCGATTCTGTGTATAACTTCAATATCCTCATTATTAATATGCAGCTTCAAGGAGTTTCCTATTAAATTCAAAACTTTATTCTGTAGGATGTTTCTTGATTCATTTACTACTTCGGGTATACCGTGTATAACAAGATTTTTCTTTTTTGAGAATTTTCCAGTTTTTTTAATTGAATATTCTTTTGATCAATTGTTTCTTTTAGACATATGTTCTCTTTTTTCAAGTCAAGTACTTCATTCTCAAGTTCTATAGCTTTCTGTTGGTTTTGAGTAACTTTCTGCATTATTTTTGATTCAGCTAAATTAATGGCACTCATCGTACTTTGCCTGCTTTCTTCAATTTTGCTTAAAATTAAGGCAGTATTCGGATCGTCTGACATCCTGAGAAAATATCCTTCAAATTGAGATATCAAAATGTATCAATGCAATATTTATTTTTTATATTCAGTAAAATCAACACTGGAGATTATATTAATTAATTTATATCAAATTTATTTCTGTTTATTTAACTTCAACTTTTCTACCATTGGCAACACTGATTTCAATATACGTATTTCGACTGTATTGTCAGTTTCGTTCTGCTGAGTAGATATTTAAGCATGCTTAATTAGGATATTAATCACTTACTTAAGTCAAGGTTGACAGTTTTCTTTTATATTCATTTATAAAATGATATTAAATATTAAGATAAAACTTTACTTACATATATTATTCAATGCTTTATAGATTTATGATGATTGTTGTATTAATTTTCACTACATACGATTCAAATTTGTGATTTTTATTCGCACGACTTAAGTAAATATCTCTACAATCAGTGTTGCCAGCACTCTCTTGCAAGGATAAAATATAACTTTAAAATAAGAGATGTAAGAGTAAAACGGGGAGCAGAATGTGGGAGCGATTATAGACTATTTATAATCAAAAAAAAAAAACACAAAAATAGAGATGGACAAGATAAACAAAAAACTAAAAATATATCTCCTCCAAGAAGAATCAATAAGAGATCTATACCAAGAAAGACTCGACAAAAAATTAACGAAATTTGTTTTTACAGCAGTAGAAGAAACATACAATGAGATAAAGAAAGTACGGAATGAAGCAGCATTAGAAGCTTTGAGAGGAATAGAAGAAGAAAAGGCAAAATACAAATGGGTGATCCTCGACAGCATACGAAGCATAATAAAGAAAAAGCAAGACAAATACCACAAATAGCTCAGCTCAAAAAACAAACAACACCTTGAAGAATACAGAGAACAGGACAGAAAAGTAAAACAGTCAATTATTAAGAATAAAAATTGAACCTGGCTTAGAGTGTGCTCAAACGAAGCTCAATACATGGATGAAACAAGGAGCACTGAGGCGTGGAGAACAATCAAAACATTAAGAACAAACTCAAATAGAAAGTTCGTATTTTGTACATAGACGACACAGAATGGAAAAACTATCAGAAAGATCTCTTCACCAAAAGAATACAAGAATTTCTAACAAATGCTTCAACCCGAAAAAAAAAACAGCACCAAAGAAACTATAATATGATTACAAGATGTGATAAATATGATAAAACCTCTCAAAAATAACAAGGCAGCAGGCCCGGGAAACAGAGCCCAAGAACTCATCAAATATGGCGCAATTAAATTATTCCAAATAATACAGCAGATATTCCAGCGAGTGATAAACGGAGAAAAGATGCAAGAAGAGTGGAAGATAGATAGATAGAGAGGGGGAGGGTGAAGAACACGCGCACCGAGGCCACTTTAAGGGCTCATTGTGCTACCTTTGGGTGCACAGCTACATGCTACTGGTCTTGAAGCCAGTCAACGCTGAGGAAGAAGGCTAACAAGTCAGCAGCAGGAGTTGTGCTAAGTGCAGCCATGGAAGGCCATGCTTCCCCCAGTATGGATCTTCTTTTACGTGATAGAGCGGAGCATTCGCAAAGAATATGCTCCACTGTTTCATCGTCGTCCTTGCAGCCTCTACAAAGAGGACTGCTCGAAATTTTTATTCGGTGCATGTGCTTATTAAAGCGACCGTGTCCTGTAAGGACCTCTGTGAGAAGTTTAAGATCCCTTCTTGAAAGTCTTAGGAGATAATTGGCCAGCTCGGTGGATGGCTTGGGGATAAGATTTCTCGTTTGTTTGCAGTTAGTTGAAGTGTTCCAGCTGCTGGAGAATTTCTCAGAAGTAATTCTGTGGATTATGTTTCAAAAAACAGTTTTTGATAGGGGCAATATTGGTTCTGGACCGTAGGGTCGAACTGACGAATCTTGTTTAGCAAGGTTATCTGCACAGATGTTGCCTTCATTTCCATTATGCCCTTTTACCCAAATAAGTTCCACAACGTTATGTTGAGATATATTTGACAATGCAAGGTGACAGAGTTCGACAAGCCTAGATGTGAATTTCCATCCACTTAGGCTGCGAAGAGCAGCTTTACTGTCTGTATATATCTTTATATTTCTATTTATAAATTTGCGTTCTTTGATCAATGTCGCGGAATGCAAAATTGCAAAGATCTCTGATTGGAAGACGCTGGGGTACTGTCCTAAGGGTATACTGACATACAAGTTCATTTGTTCTGAAAAGATACCAGAACCAGAACCTTTTCCTTTCTTGGAATCGTCAGTAAATATTTTAATATCAGAGGTTGAGGATATCTGATCATCTAATATGATTTGATAAGATTTATCAGAGTAGAATTTTGGAAGAATGGAGTCGGTACTCATCTCTAGGAGAGGAGCACCCGATGTTGCCTCCCTTAAGATGGTGCAATGCCTGGTATTAGCTCCAGTGTTAGGATACAAACCTAAGTGTAGGAGGCGAAGAATTCCCTTCGTAGCAACCTCCTTTGATCGTGCAGTTGATTGTCTGACTCTAGGCCACCAAACAAGTGCACCATAGGATATCATTGGCCCAATAATAGCAGTGTATAGCCATAAGGTAAGCTTTGGGCTAAGACCCCAGGTTTGACCTGAGGCTCGACGACATTGCCAAAAGGCTATACAGGCTTTTCCAACTTTGAAGTTCAGATGTAAGCTCCAGTTGAGTTTGCTGTCAAGTATGATGTCCAGGTACTTGACGAAGTGTGGAAATCAGCACATTTAACATCAATTTACAAGAAATGAGATGAGAAAAACTGCGAAAATTGCAGAGGTCTTAGCGTAATCGCCATAATGGCAAGTTAAAATATTGAAAAATGAAATAAAGATACATATAGGGTATAAAATAGGCTAAAAACAAGAAGGATTCACGGTGGGGAAGTCATGTGTTGACCATATTCATACTATACAACAACTAATCGACAAAAACAGAGGAAAAATCAAACAATTCACCTAGCTTTTGTCGACCTAAGAAAAGCATACGACACCTTACCAATAAACATTCTATGGACCGCGATGGAGAACATAGGGATATCTTCTGTAATAATTCAAGCAATACAAGAATTATATACAAACAATAGAATCCAAATGAAGATCAATGGAAAGCTAACAGATCGATTTAAAAACACAAAAGGTCTTCTTCAAGAGTGCTTCACATCGCCAACAATTTTTTAAATATTTTTAGAGCACACACTGCAAAACTGCAGACGAAAATGTGAGGGTATGAGTGTATCAATAAGAAACGAAAACAGATACAGACGATCAGGTATTAGTAGCCCAAGATGAAGAAGATCTAAGCTATATCCTCAGAAAACTTAAAGAAGAATATGAAAAAAATGGAATGGAAATAAATCACGAAAAAGCAAAATACCTGGTAACAAACACGGAAGGAGCACAAGACCTAAAATTAGGAGAAAATAAAAAAATCAAAGGGGAAAAAAAATCCAAACACCTTAGATTCACAATATCCAAAGATGGAATGAAGTCAAGACTAGGACAGACACGAGCATGCGTTAAGCGCCTCCGCCCTCTAATATGGGACAACTGCATATCTAAAAACACAAAAAATAGAATCTCCCATTCAATTATACAAAGTATTCTTACATATGAAGCGGAATGTTGAATTATTAGTAACAAGAAAAATTAAAGCAGAATCAGGGCGACAGCAATGGAATATTGGCGCAGATGCTATGGAGTCACGAGATTTGGAAGAATTAGAGATGAAAACATATTCAACAGAATGAATGTGGAAAAGAACACTATAGACTACATCAGAAAAAGAAGGCTGATATGGTATGGTCATGTTAGAAGAGCCAATAACACCAGGTGAATGAAAAAACCAGTGAGAAGAAGAAGAAAAGGCAGATCACGAAGCTCTTGACGAGACGAAGTGGAAAAAGAGGATTAGAAGAAGATGAATGAGAAAATAGAGAAGAATGGAGAAACTAGTTAAGAGAGGGCGAGCGACCAAGGCTGTAAAAAAACCTATATATATATACATATATATAGTAAGTAATATTCAGGCTGTACATGAATGCAAAGCAATAAACATCCATTTTAATAATTAAATAAAGTTTTTAGAAACTTATTTACGAAGATCAACAAATTAATTGGCGCAGTCGGTAGGATTCTGAGAAGAGATTCATCGAGAATAATCCGTCAGTATCCACTGTTCATTCAGAAGAAGAATCTTCCAATTCCGAGAGGTTATCATCGTGTATCAATCTATCGGCATCAAACAGTCATCCAAAAGGGCATCCATCGAAGACAATCTATTTGTGATGAAGATTGCTACATTGGTATTGTAAGTTGCTTTCCTTTGTTTAATTTTTATGTCAAACTCCTCGCGTTCATCAATTTTCATCGAGGATAATAGTGAAAACGAGCAAAATTTAGAATATAGAAATTCAATACCAGAAATAGATTTGAGTTCAATATTTTCTATTTTAAATATTAACGAAGAAATAGTTGATGTAGAAAACAATAGCTGTTCAGATATGGCACCTCCTAAACTCGGAGCTAAATTATCAGAGATAGTTCCTAGATTTGATGATAATGCAACAGAATTATCAGCATTTTTAGATATTGCAAATGCTTTAATAACTACTTATTGGGACCCAAGCCCAGAAAATATTCATTGTGCTCAAAATATCACAGTAATATATGGTATTTATGCAAAATTAAATGGTCCCGCAAGCGGAGTTTATACTACGTGCATTTCAAAGACTTGAAAACAGTTAAAGATGCGTTGGTCGCTCACTTTGGAGACCAACGAGACGAAAATGGCTCATTGTTCGACTTAAATCAATTACGTAAAAACGATAACGAGAGATCTTCACAATATTATACTAGAGCAATGTCAAATCTAAGTGCTTTGAATAATTTTATTGAAATTCACGAAGCAAGCTAAGGAATCAAGACAGTCAAAAAAAAATTTTATAATACACATGCTTTGAAAATGTTTTTAGCTGATTTGAAAGAACCCCTAAGTTCAACTATTCGAGCTATGAAACCAAGCAGTCTCGCAGAAGCTAGACAATACATAATATCAGAAAATGATATTAGACATTTACAAAAACCTAATTTTGATAAGAACAGAATTCATGTTCCTAAACCAAATGTAAATTCACATTTTCAAAGACAACAATATTTTAGACCTCCACCACCACAATATTATAATAATTATTCCCGATTCCCAAGCAACCCCATTAACTTGCAACCCCGACCAATGCAGCAGCCTCTAAGATTCTTAACTAACCAACAAGTGTTTGGAAATCATTCCAAACCTAACGCAACAAACTTTTGGAGACCTCAGGGCTCTGCCAATCGTCCTATTCAACCAAAACCTGTCCCTATGAGCAGAGTATCGCATGGAGCATTTTCAAAACCTAATACCGGAATGAATGAGTTTCAAAACCGCCAAACACAGAATCACGCTGTAGAAGAAATGTATAACGTAGAACATCACACGCAATTTTACGAGAATAACGAATATTCTCACGAAAATCACGAAATTGACGAAACCGATTATAATCCACAAAATGGCGACTCAGAAAATAATTTTGAAACTCAGTCACTCGAAGACGAGCAAAATTTTCGCGAGACAAGTTAAACAACGAACCAAACATAGAGTTACATTCAATATATGATTAAAAAAAAATCCGTTCATTAAAATTTCAAATTATTATTCGACACAGGAGCGACACAATTATTTTTAAATCCAGATATAGCCGAGAAATATTTCAAAAATTCCATCAGAAAAGAAAATTTTACTATCTCTTCAATATTTCAAACAACAAAAAGAAATGCTTGTATTGAGATACCTGCATTTCCCGAATTTAACGTCAATAAAAATATGAAGTTTTATTTATTCAAATTTCATCATTCAAAATTCAGTATTAAAAACACCAAATACAAATTTAAATCCATCCTATTATGAAACTAAAAATAAATTACTATTTTTTGCACGAATAGAACCATGTACTTTGGAGACAGTTAAAATTCCTGTCAATGTTAGTAACGGAGACATAATTATTCCACAAACAGAAATTTCCAATTGCTTTATCGGAGAATGTGTTACAAATTGTTGTAATGGTTATGCACCTGTTGACGTTTATGACAGTACGAACAAATCTCAAGAAATATATTTGTATGAACCCTTTTAAGTAAATTCGTTCCAAAACGAAGAATTTGAATTATTCAATGCTATGGTTTATTATGATAATGACGAAAACGCCGAGTTTATTGATGAATCCAATATTACTAAATTAATTCGGACCAAACATATGAATTTCGGAGAGAAAAATCAAATAGAAAAATTAGTAAAATCATTTTCATATATTTTTTATCGCGGAAATTCTCCACTTACATTCACGAATATAATTAAACACCGAATAATAACTACCGACGGGACTCCTGTATACACAAAATCATACAGATATAGTGTAGTCAAAAATATTTGGCGATTGACTTGACTCGCTAATAATTAGGGCTGGCGTAACTCAGCAGGTATTAAGTCTACTTGTGTTCAGGAGCTGATTAAATTATTTTTCCCATTTTCTTTCTTGGGTTCTGATTGTGGTAATTTTAACGGTATATTTTCATTAAAGTTGTTTTTTAGAAGACTATTAATTGGGATAATTTTATAAATATCATTTTAGTTGTTCTAAATCTTGAATTCATTAGTTCAACAGTATTGTCGCAGTAAACATTAAAAATGTTACAACCTGAGAACAAAAATTTCGAAGAAAGTACCACAATCGCTAATAAGAAACGCAAATATTTATCAGAAGATGAATGGAGGGAATCAGTGATCCACCCGATCTATAAGAGAGGAGATAAGACATGCTGCGAAAATTACCGAGGGATAGCGCTGCTAGACGTGGTTCATGAAATACTAGCAGGATGTATTAAAAGAAGGATACAAAATGGAGCCGAACAGATTTTAGGTCAATACCAGGCAGATTTTAGAACAAACAGATCGACAAATGATTCAATATTCACATTAAAGCAAATTCTTGCTAATAGTTATGAGCACAATATCCCTTTGTATATGCTATTCATAGATTTCCAACAGGCATATGATACAATAAAGAAGAAAAAGTTATATGAAATCATGAGAGAATTAGGTATATCGGAAAAACTGATACGACTTACAAGCATGACACACAGTAATTCGATGTGTAGAGTGCTAATAGAAGGGAAAATTTCGAATACATTCAGAGTTAATCGTGGACTGAGACAGGGCGACCCATTATCTCCAGTGTTGTTCAATCTTACCTTGGAGTGGATAATTAAAGAAAGTGGTATAAGTACGAATGGAACAATATTTCATCATAGATGTCAAACTCTGGCTTTTGCGGACGACATGGCACTTTTAACAAGAACAAAGAAAGAACTCGAGATAAGATTTAGAAGTCTGGAAGAAATAGCAAGCTCAGTAGGACTACAAATAAATGAAACCAAAACAAAATACATGGTATTACAAACACTCTAAAGTACAGAAGGAACAGGTCTCAGAATAATAGAGGACGACGGGAGGATATACCAATTTGAACAAGTGCAGAGTTTCGTGTATTTAGGGGTAGAAATCACTAATGATATCGGAGGAGACCTAGAAATAAAACCACGATTGGTACGGGGAAGCAGAAGTTCGGGAGCTCTAATAAAAACTCTAAAATCAAAAAAGTGTTAATTTCAACGGAAGTGAAAATATACGAAACCATGATAAGACCATGTGCATTATACGGATGTGAGCTATGGGTTTTAAATAAAACTGATCAAGTTAAAGTTGAAATTTGGGAACGACAGATCTTGCGATTGAGATTTGGAGGGAAAAAAGAAGGTGATATGTGGATAAGAAGAACTAATACGGAGCTAAAGGAAATGGATGGGCATCCAGGAATATCCAATGTGATAAAAGCTCAAAGGTTGAGATGGCTGAGACATATTATGAGAATGTCGGATGAAAGAATTACAAAAGTGATGCTAGAGAAAGGTATTTAAAAGAAAAAAAGAAGGGGTCGTCCAAAAGAAAAATGGTTCAATGCGATTAAGAAGAACATTGAAGAATTTAGAATAAAAAACTGGAGAACTCTAACGCAAGACAGGAATAAGTGGAGAAAGACTGTTAATGAAGCCGTGGGTCTATAGGAATGGAGTGCTGTTTAATATATATATATAAAACAAATAGTTTTAAATGTGTTCAATTGGTGTTTATTTTCTGTAATTGTTTTCTACTGATGCTTGTTTGTATGTTGTACATATTTTGTATATATTTGTGTATAAAAGGTGAAAGTCGTGTAACTTTTCTAAATTTTGATGATGGTGTAAAAACCGATACACGTGTGAAGATATTTAATAAAATTTATTGAAACAATCAAGTATAAATTTTTAAATCAATTCAAAAAATGTTTGCATTATATTGTAATAAAATATTCGGTTTCCTGCAAAATTTCTCCTCTTTTTATTATTATTTGTATCATTTTATGAAAATCTCACGTGAAAAATATATTATAAATACTACCCTGGTAAATATAGCACCATGAATCTCATCAATCCTCTTGCGGAGTACCCGCTGAGATACCTATCGCCAAATAATTTTAACTGTACTATACCCTTTTATACACAGACCGGAAGTAGAAAGACAAATTAATAATATGCTAGAACAAGGAATAATACGACCAAGCGATTCAGCATGGGCAAGTCCTATTTGGATCGTACCGAAGAAGGCAGATGCCTCAGGAAGACAAAAATGGCGTATAATTGTCGATTGTCGAAAGATAAACGAAAAAACTGTTGACGATCGCTAGCCAATGTAACGATACCCTTCGCTGATGGCGTGGTTGTTACTTTTGACGTCGCTGTTAACGGTGTGCTTGTGCGCCAATACGGTCGGTGACGCAGTTTTCCTATGGCAGACGGCTGGATAGCTCAGACGGGAAGGGTTAGGGTTTTCAAAAATAATCATCAGGAGATAGGTGTCACAATGAGATTTATTACATATAAAACGATGACGATGAACATAGAACATTATTTCACAGGAACATGTACGGTGATACTTCGGCTGACGGTGACGGACGGCTGTACATGACATTCGACACCAGCGGTCGCAACACGGACCCAGGCGGTCGCAGATGACAAGAAACTTTCTATGCGGGTGGAATCAGACTTGCTCCCTCGCAGTGATTCTACGTTAAGGCGGTTCAATACTGTGAAGTCACCAGATGACTCCTCCAGCAGTGCTTCTACGTTAAATCAATCAAACGCTTCGAAATCACAAAGACTCCTTCAGCGGTGCTTCTACGTTGAATAATCAAACGCTTCGAAATCACGAAGACTTCGACAGCGGTGCTTTTACGTTAACGAATCAAACGCTTCGAAATCACGAAGACTTCTTCAGCGGTGCTTCTATGTTAAATAATCCAACGCTTCAAAATCACGAGGACTTATGCAGCGGTGCCTCTACGTTAAATGATTCAAAATATATTCTAAGTTCAAAAACAGCAGAAATATTCAAAGTTAAAAACAGCAAAAATATTCTCAGTTCCTTTTACGGACTTGGAAAAAAGCAAAACAAACTCACAAATTGTGTCGGACAGTTGTGCTAACGGACTTAGCACAAAAACTCCACTTGGACGGTGAACACTCTGAAGTTGAGCTCGGTATCGAAACTGGTAGCGTACTTGGAAAGGCTGCTCAGAAGACTGGACTTACAAAGAAGTGACTTAAGTCGGCCAGAAGGCCTTATTTATACCCATATTTAAATAAAACCTTACTTAACATGTTTTTTAAATTAAATCCATATTACCGCTAGCAATAATATAAAGGAGACATACAGAAAAAAGAAGAAGTAATTTTACAAATACAAATTTCATTACAATAATACATTTCCTAATACTCTCCTGTCGGATACATCCTTTCCTGATTTTATTTTCTTGATATTAAAATTGTCCTAAATAGTTTTCCGATCGGTCGATAATATAGTTTATGTCGGTAACTTGAAACTGTCAAACGTCAGGTGTTTTTATTTGTGTCTTGTCGGAGGTCATGAACATAACATCAAAAAATATACAATATACATACATACATACATATTTACGGGACAACGGTGGATTACATTCAGACTTTATTACGGTAAGATACAAGACATAAATACAGATCATACGATCTCAATTTCTTTTAATTTCAGGTGTTTATAAAACCTAACTTTACTCGTCCACATGTGAAATATTGAGGGTATTTAAAACAGTTGAAGACCGATGAACTGACGGTAAGCGACGTTGTATGTTAAAGCAGAGTTACTAAATTTAAAGTTTACAGGGTGCGCAAGAAGTGGATCAATTGTGATGGACTAAAAAATTATTTACGGTAGCAGAAGGCTCTGGAATGTGCAACAGTGATGGATTTTCGGGCCTAATTCGTCACATTCCTGATATCCTAGACAGATTCGGACGTTCACAATATTTTTCGACATTAGATTTAGCTAGTGGCTTTCATCAAATTGAAATGCATCAAGACGATATACAGAAGACCGCATTTAATGTTCAGAACGGACATTATGAATTTTTAAGACTTCCCTTTGGCCTGAAAAATGCTCCGGCAACCTTTCAGCGAATAATGGATAACATTTTAAGAGAACATCTAAACCAAACCTGTTTTGTATATATGGATGACATAATTGTATTCTCTGCTTCTCTTCAAGAGCATCTAGTGAATTTGAAACAAATATTTCAGAAATTACGCGACAGTAATCTCAAAATGCAACTCGATAGATCTGAGTTTCTAAAACAAGAAGTAATTTTTCTTGGACACATCATAACACCAGATTGAATCAAATCTAATCCAGAAAACATTAAATCTATTCAAAACTATCTCCTACCAAAGACAGCAAAAGAAATAAAAGCATTTTTAGGATTATTAGGGTACTATAGAAAATTTATTAAAAACTTTGCAAAACTAACTAAACCTCTAACATCATGTTTAGAGAAAAATGCAATTATTGACACACAAAAGACCGATTATGTAAACTGTTTCAATATCTGTAGAAATCTATCATCCAATGAACCCATATTACAATTCCCCGACTTCGAGAAACCATTTATTTTGACGACCGATGCGAGTAATTTCGCGATTGGCGCGGTTTTATCACAAGAAAAAGTTGGATCCGATCTTCCAATAGCATACGCGAGCCGCACGCTTAATGAATCAGAAACAAAAGACTCTACTACCGAAAAAGAGCTATTAGCAATAGTATGAGCAGTAAAACACTTCAGACCATATTTTTTTGGACGTAAATTTTATATTTACACAGATCATCGCCCATTACAATGGTTATTTTCCATCAAAGAACCAAATACCAAAATTGTTAGAAGGTTCACAGAACAAAAACGCGGACGCTTTATCTAGAATTCAAATAAACGCGAACGAAACAATTGAAGCTTCAGGCGGAATATTTGATTACATGAAAGAGTTTAATAAAAAATTAAGTAACGTTGACGAAGGTAATTGTGATAAAAATCTAGATAATGTTTCATTAATAGTTGAAACTGATAACGAAAATCTGAACGAAGATATATCTGATAATAACACTATTCATAGGAACAGAGAAAATCCGATTATAGGCATACCTATTTCTGACAAACCTGTTAATTATGGAAAAAATCAAGTAATAATATCACAATACATTTTGATCCAAAGAAACCAAGAGTTGTAAGATTATTCCAAAACACTCAACGATTTATAGTAGAAATTTTGAAGAATAACTTTACGCATGACGTTATTGAATTTATGAAAGAATATATAGTCCCAAGAGTAAGTTATTATTTGTATTTTGCAGACCCAATATATGAAAGGTTCAGTTCTGTAGTTCAGAATATTTAAAAATTCGGAAATAAATTTTGTCAGATATACACAGAAATTATTTGACGTAGAAGATCAAAACGAAATAAAAGAATCAATCCAGAATTAACATGAAAGCAAGACTCACCATCGAGATCTTGACGAAACAGAAAATCAAATGAAAAAGCTTTATTACTGGCCAAATTTGCGTAAATCAATTCAAACATATATCAACGAATGCGAAATATGTTTAGAGACCAAATATGACAGAGTACCGTTGAGATCAAAATTTAATATATCTCCTACCTCAAACAAACCCTTTGAAATTTTACATGTTGACACTATCACATTGGATAAACAAAAATTTCTCACAATCATTGACGCATTTTCAAGATATGCGCAAGCCTATAAATTAAATTCTGGACAACTATAGAAATCGTGAACAATCTCATCAAATATTTTACACATCACGGCATACCAGATCATATAACATCGGATAATGGTCTCGAGTTCAAAAACTCCTTAATCAAAGATTTACTAGACATTCACAAAGTAAATTTGCATTTTATAAGTTCCCAACATCCCGAATACAATGGTTTAAAAGAAAGATTCCATTCGACTCTAATTGAACATGTTGGATTGTTAAACAATCAAGAAGTATATTCTAAAGACCTGATAGAGATTAAAATTAATTATGCACTTTTAGCATACAACAATTCCATTCACTCAGATACCAGACTGAAACCCAGTGAAATCATTTCAGGACATTTAGAAGTAAATTTACCTTTAGATATTGAATTACAAAAGCAATTAGTGACCAATTATATTACAAATCATAGGGAAAAAATTAAACTATTATGTAACAAAATTAAAGACAGTAACGAATCATACAAACAGAAAATGCTAATAAAAAACATGAAGAATTACCGGACATTCCTGAGACAATCTATATTAAGAATAAACAAAAGCAAAGTGAAACAAAGAATAAATTTAAACCTGAACAAATTGAAAAAATCAACCCTGAGCTGAAAACAGCAGAAATAAAGCCAGAACATGGCAACACATCAAAAGACATCCATCTTTCTAATATCAAAAGACCCAGACTTAAAACATATAGTTTTAAAAATAAAATAGAACGCAAGAAAAACAAATTCAAAATTCTTGAAAATAGAACGCCAGAAAAACAAATTCAAAATTCTTGAAAATAGATTAGTGAAACGTTCTCCATTGTTACAGACTTGTGACCCTTCACATGACAAGGACGCAAAAAGTACAAGTACAAAATCTAGCAAGTAATCCTGGCATCCTTCCTTTTAAATTAGGATATGCCAAAATCCAAACAGCCTCACATACCTTCCTACATTATATCGATTTACTTCCCATAAGAGATCAAATTAATCAAGTAAATAATGATTATTTAAATTTGAAAGATGTTATAAATTCAGTCCCTTCAGAATTCTTCCAATCACTCAAGAATTATTATAAACATTCAGAGTATGAATTAAAAATTGTCAATTATAAAATAGAATCATTTTATCATGAGAAACGACAGAAACGAGGTTTAATTAACCCTTTAGGTTCACTTGTGAAATTTATTACTGGTAATATAGATCATGAAGACGCTAAGGAAATTCATAACAATATTCTAGAATTAGAAACAAATCAGAATAAAATTGTTGCTAAACTGAATAAACAAATTTCTCTCTCAAAAAACATAGGCTGGTACCACAAGCTCTGTTTTTGGCTATACTAGCAGTGTTATTTTAAGGAGAGTTTTAAGGCAATATGAATATCTCAAGCTATTTTAAAGGAAAATATTCGAATAAATTTTGTAGACATATGTGTTTTCCGTAATTTGTATGTGATGATTATTTTCTAAAGTATTTGGAAAAATTCTAATTGCGTTAAAACACGTCTTAACACAACGCTCTTAGTAGCGCCAAAAACAGAGCTCGTGGTACCAGCCATAATGTCTAATATTATTAGTTCACTCACGTTAATTACTGAAAATCAAAATATAATCGAGAATAAAACGAACGAAATAATTCGAACATTGAATGAAACAAAATTTAATTTCATATGTTATTTAGACACTTACGAAATCCTAGAACAAATAAAGCTCATTCTTGATTCTTCGTTAAATTTTCTATCATACTTAGAAAACGCTGTAACTTTTGCTGGTTCGAAAGTTGTACATCGCAATATAATTTCTCATCAAGAATTGAAAGATGTCGTGAACGAGTTATATTCAATTTATGACCATGAACAGTTGTTATTTTCCAACACCAACGATCTCTTCAAAAATTATAATGTCATTGAAACTAAAGTATATGCAATGAACGAAAGAATCATGTTTTCACTAGATTTCCCTCTCGTACATCCAGAAATATTTGACTATTATCATTTATTTTCAATTCTCAATGAAAATCAATCATCATTCCATCCTCAACCTACCTATCAATTAGTAACAATGCTTACCAATATAGTAATGAAGAATTTATCGACTTACAAACCGAATTTCTTTGTAAAAGAACAAATTTGCTGCCTCTTCACAAAAATCAAGAATGTTTAACATCTATTCTATCAACCCAAACTACGGCTATCAATTGTCAAAAAGTTCCAGTCAAAATTACTCAGCAAATCATCTTAGAAATCAATAAAGCACATTATATCGGAATATTCCCAAAATTACAACGAGTACAAACAATGTGCAACGAAAATACAATTGCTTCACTGAAAGGAGCGTACCTATTTGTTGTTCCACCAGATTGTTCATTCAAAACATTTTCTCTTGTTTATCAAAATAAAATGAAGACAATACCCGGGCATCCATTGAGCCTAGAGAAAATAAACATGCAAAATTCATCAATAGTACAAGTCAAAGAATTGAAGCTGGACAAGTTATCACTGGATAAACTTCATCAAATTCAACTACAAGAAGCCCAAGAGCTACCAATCGACACAATCAACCTCCAGATGAACTATTCAAGAGGATCGATTATTTGTGTCACCATTTTCGCAACAATAATTATTTTATATTTTGTTGTTAAAATTATAAACAAAATGTTACAGAGGAAACAAGTCAATCGAAATCCGAGGGACGTCGACGAAACACAGGTTGTTCCACCCTAGAGTTTCTTCTTAAGGATGGAGGTGTTACCTGTCAATAGCCTGCTGACTTAAACACTTCTGGCCAGTTCACACGGACTTTGAACTATATCTTATTTCATCTTGTCAGTACATGTGTAGTGGATGTAATATAGTTAAGTTTAAGTAATATTCAGGCTGTACATGAATGCAAAGCAATAAACATTCATTGTAATAACTAAATAACGTTTTTAAAAACTTATTTACGAAGATCAACAAATTTATTTATTTATATATATATATATATATATATATATATATATATATATATATATATATATATATATATATATATATATATATATCTATATATATATATCATCATCATCATCATCATCATCACAATTCAAAGAATTATTGCAAGACGCTTCAGCGTTAAAATACATTTTGCGAGGTGGATTACTTCTCTTCTGCTTTAATAATTTTTATGTTCTTTTTTTGCGTTGATTGTTATTTTTTTCCATAGTTTCCGGTTTTTACATTTGGTTCTCCATTCCTTGATATTCATTGCTTTCATGTCTTCTTTCATTTCTCCCAGCCATCTCTTCCGGAGTCTTTCTCTGTTTCTTAGTCCTAAGAGTATCCAGACAGTTATTTTTTTGATTAATTCTGCGGGTGTTCTTCTCATCATGTGGCCGTACCGTTCCAGCCTTATCGCTTCTATGTATTCAGCTATATTCTCACCTTCGAGAGTTTCTTCTATTTCTGCGTTTATTATCAATCTCCTTTCTCCATTTATCGATACGTTGGGTCCAAGTATGGTTCAAATTACTTTTCTCTCAAAATTTCTTAGATCTTCTTCTTTTTTTTCATTTATTGTTATTGTTTCCATGGCGTACGTGACAACTGGTCTTATTAGTGTCTTGCTAATACGTATCTTCGTTTTCTTGCTTAATTTTGTACTTTTCAGTAGGGTTCCGTTTCTCCCGTAGGTAGGCTTGAATTCTTTTTTTAATTCGCCCTGCTATTCTCCCTTTGTCGTTTTTCTCTATTGATGCTCCTAGGTAGTTGAATACAGATACGGACTCAAATTTGTATGTATTTGTCGTTAGGTGTGTGCTTGTGTTTCCTCCTTTTGTTAAATTTATATACTTCGTTTTGTTTACATTTATTATGGGTCCTGTTTTTCTTGCTGCGTTATCCATTTCCTCAATAGCAGCGTTTCCCAAAGTGTGTTCCGCGGAACCCAAGGATTCCGTGGAAAAGTCACTAGGGTTCCGAGAACCAGTTACACTTTTCATAGAATAGTTGAATTATTCTGTCTGTTAGATGATTTCACTGTTACAAATATTATTTCGGAATAACGCGAAGAATGTATCGTAAATAATCCATTACTGTAGAACGTCCGTGAAGTGACTACACCGTAGTGTCTAGATTCGGTCCCAACACAATGAGGGGGTGCAGCGATGTGCAAGGAATGGCTAGCGATATGTTTTTCAGCCGTACCTGCTTTGCGCGGTATTCAATTACCAGCAATATCTTTAGCGTAACGAAAAATCTTTGGCTCATAAATTATTGTTAAAGTACGGTTAATTGAGTTGTGAGATATTCACTGATAAATATGAGTGTGTTTCGCGGAAATATACGTACCGCTAATACTTGGATACAAGTATCATGCATAACTGGCTGAGGACTGGACGGCTATCACAAGATATTTCAAGCTCAAACGTTGTGGCTGATCATGAATGAAGAGAAAAGACCCAAAAAAATATTTTCGAGAATGTTGTTGCTGGTTTTTCGATAGGATTTGTTTGATTTTTTTTTTATTCCATTTTCAGCGTACCTACCATGAGATAATATCTCACTCTGAGGTCATTAGATTCAATAATTTATAACAATGAATCAAAATAACAATATAAGAGATTTCTCAAAGCCTGGTTTTACCAAATATCAAAAATTGATGAGAGAATTTTCAAATTACGATTTTCTATCAACCAGAAAGCTCCAATTTGCTTTTCTGAAATATTTGAATTAGTGACATATCTGCTCATGCCAAAGAATCACAGAATTATTCCACCACTTTTTGCTTTATTAATTCTAGTGTGCGTAAAACACGCCATCAAAATCAGCAAAACGTGGAAGAGTGAATAAAGAGGAAAAAGCTTGAAAAAAAAGAAGATACGATAATTCTTATTTGTCCTTTAGATTTATACCTTTTGGGAATACCGAGGAACCAAATGAATTATGCCTTATTTGTAAAAAAAAATCTGGTTGATAGTTCTCTGGCGCCTGCAAAGCTGAAACGACACTTTGATACAAGCCACATGAATCTGAAGGATAAATACATCACTTTTTTTTCAAAACACAAAGAGATATATGAAGCCACAGTATCCAGTTAACATAAATTCGCACAAACCGACAATGAAAATGCTACTGAAGCATCTTTCCTCCAAAGTTACAGGATAACTCGATCTGGCAAACTACTGTAACGATACCCTCGCTGATGGCGTGGTTGTTACTTTTGACGTCGTAGTTGAAAACTGCTAACGGTGTGCTCGGGCGCCAATACGGTCGGTGACGCAGTTTTTCTATGACGGACGGCTGGATAGCTCAGACGGGAAGGGTTAGGGTTATCAGAAATAATTATCAGGAAGTAGGTGTCACAATGAGATTTATTACACAAAACGATGACGATGAACCTAGAACATTATTTTACAGAACTCTTGCACGGTGGTAACTTGGTTGACGATGACGGAACGGCTGAACATGACACTCGACACCAGCGGTCGCAGTACGGGCCCAGGCGGTCGCAGATGACGAGAAACTTTCTATGCAGGTGGAACCAAACTTGCTTCCTCGCAGTGATTCTACGTTAAGGTGGTTCGATACTGTGAAGTCACCAGGTGACTCCTCCAGCAGTGCTTCTACGTTAAATCAATCAAACGCTTCGAAATCACGAAGACTCTTTCAGCAGTGCTTCTACGGTCAATAATCAAACGCTTCGAAATCAAGAAGACTTCTTCAGCGGTGCTTCTACGTTAAATGATCAAACGCTTCGAAATCACGAAGACTTCTTCAGCGGTGCTTCTACGTTAGATAATCCAAAAAATATTCTAAGTTCAAAAACAGCAAAAATATTCTTAGTTCAAAACAGCAGAAATATTCAAAGTTCAAAATAGCAAAAATATTCTAAGTTCCTTTTACGGACTTAGAAAAAACAAAACAAACTCACAAATTGTGTCGGACAGCTGTGCTAACGGACTTAGCACAAAAACTTCACTTGGACGGTACTCACTCTGAAGATGACGCTCGGTATCGGAACTGGTATTGTACTTGGAACGGCTGCTCAGAAGACTTGACTTACAAAGAAGTGACTTAAGTCGGCCAGAAGGCCTTATTTATACCCATATTTTAATGGAACCTTACTTAACATATTTTTAAAATTAAATCCATATTAGCACTAGCAATAATATAAAGAAGAAATACAGAAAAAAGAAGAAGTAATTTTTCAAATACAAATTTCATTACAATATTACATTTCTTAATACTCTCCTGTCGAATACATCCCTTTCTGATTTTATCTCCTTAATATTAAAATTATTCTAAATACTTCCTCGGTCGGTGATAAAGATTATGTCGATAAGTTGAACTGTCAAAATGTCAGGTGTTTGTATTCGGGAATTTATCAGCGGTCACGAACATAACATCAAAAAATATAAAATATACTACATATTTACAGGACAACAATGGATTACATTCAGACTTTATTACGGTAAGACATAAGACATAAATACAGATCATACGATCTCAACTTCTTTTAATTTCAGATGTTGTAAACACATAACCTTATTCATCCACATGTGAAAGATAGTAAACTGTATTGGAAGCAGCTGAACACGGATGAACGAACGGTAAGTGATGTTGTATGTTGATGCAGAGTTACTGAATTTAAAGTTTACAGGGTGCGCAAGAAGTGAATAAAATTGTGATGGACTAAAAAATGTTTGACGGCAGCAGAAGGCTCTGGGATGTGCAACAGTGACGGATTTTGGAGCCTAATTCGTCACACTACATACAATTGCAGAGGACTCAATCAAACCATGTATACTAGAAACAGTTGGCTGCATACTTGGGAAAGACACAGCAAAGAAATCTGTTTAAACAACACTGTATCTGATCGGATTCACAAAATATCCGATCACATTGGAGATGAACTCATATACAGATTGAATGCTCCTGATATATTTGCAATGCAACTTGATGAAAGTACAGACGTTGCTGGTCAATCAATGCGCACAAAATATCCCTCTTTGAAGACATATCAATGAATAACTACCTACTCTTGTACCTAGCTACTCATATACTAATATCATATTTCAAAACGCATCGCAACTATATTTTTATTTTTATTTTTTTTTTCGAATATAACTTCCTCGATAATTTCTAATTCCCTAGAAGAATGAATCCATGTTGCGCTTAGTCCGATCTTATAACGCGCGTAACATAAAGCGCGAAATGTCCGTTATGGCACTCGAGTGAATAATAGTAATGATAAATCGTACCAACTATACAGCGCAGCGCAGTGATAGTGAACCATGACACGGCCAAACGGCCGCCGTGCCGCGCACAGTGTAGAACAATGACAGTCAGCCAGTCAGTGTTTTGTTTGTCACTGTCGCGTTCAACGTTGTCAATGATACGCAAAAGTTTTTTCAAGGAATAAAAATAAAAGTTGAATCAAGAATAATTCATGGTAAATACTACAAAATAATTTGGTATAGATGCAATCATAAACCTTTTCTAATGTAAATCTCAATAATTTCTGTGATAGAAGATATAGACTGTATCTTTCTATTTTCGTTTATTCAATTAGATTGTATTACCCATCAATACTAACACTTTTACTATGAAGAAACACCTACCTACCTACTCGGTCTAAATATATGAGACAATAATTCTTTTTTCGTTTTCGTTTAGTAATCGCACTGTGGGTCGTGCTAGACCTGTTGATGTAATGAGTATTTATTATCGATCTTTATAGAATAAAATTTCAATTTGAAGCGAAATAGAACTAGTGAATTCCAATAAAATAAAATAAAAAAATCAGACGAACTTGCGGCCGAATCCTTAGCTGGATCCATTTTCAAGTATATGAATAATATAATGACACTTCCTTAAATTAATATTATTATATCGCTGACTTTTATAATAACCTTCAACTCAGCGAAATTCAGTATTCTAAAAAACATGTTATTCCCCAAAGTAGAAAGACTATACATCCCTTAGTCAAAAACATGTTTTTCTCCAATTTAGCACGTTTTGACATAAACTTTGCATATAAATACTTTTAGTTTAAAATTTAGGATCATTCTTGTGTTAACTACAATCAATGTAACAACGCTTCTGTCTTATAATAAACTTTTTAAAAACAATTTTCAGAGTTTCAATAATCTAAGTTGTATATAGCACCTTTAACTTCATCATTCAATACTTTACAGCAAATTGTTGGAAGCGATCTCGACAAAACAGATGATGCGAAAAGTCTTTGTAAAGATACCTTGAATAAAGGCAAGCTAAAAAGGGAGTCTGACATACAAGTTGAGAGGCCAAGTGGAGAAGATAAAAAAGAATATGACCAAGAAAAAGGGCAAAATAATGAACACGAAGAAAGAAAGAAGAGTGGACAATCAGAGCAAATTGATCATAATGAAAAGGAGTTACATAGTTACACTACTTAGACCGTCAGATAGTCGTAGATTTAAGTGCCCCATTTTGTTTTCTCTGCCTTCAAGAGTTTTGATAGGTATGTATATTTGGAGTATAATAATGCCAAAATCAAAGCTGGACCGTGTGGCCAACATAATAATAATTAATTTTAAATTTTGATCCAATTTTCTTATTTCTGCCATGCTTTCGAAATGGAATTTAGGGAAAAAAGAGTCAGCAAAAAACAATAGGCAGAAGTGATCCACTTTGCCAAGGTTTTGGAATGAGAGCTCGATTATGCAAAAAAATATATAAATTGTTCACGTTCTTCTCGTTTCTGCCGTTTGGTCATATGAAAGTTGATATTATAAGTATCTCGTGAAAACGAATGGCATAAGTTTTTCGAATGACCAAGTCAAGATATGCACAAAAACATTCAGACTTTCGCAAGATATTTAATTCGTGGTGAAAACTAAATCCTAAAGTGTCTAAACACGAGAATTCTGGGAGCCATCTCTCCTGTTTTGAAAAATGGAAAATTTTAGAAAATGGATCGAAATTCCAGAAAACGATCGACCATGATATCAACATCAAATTGTGTTTGACCGAGAAAGAATGAAGTGGCGTGACATTTTGAGCCGCCTTTTGGATGTTATGCTATTCCTGGCACGCCAAAATCTACCTTTTAGAGGGCATAGACAGGGGGTTACAACAGATAATAGAGGAAATTTCCTAGAATTGGTTAAGCTACTGTCGAAATATGACCCAGTTCTAAAAAAAACACATGCTAAGTGTTGGAGATTTTAAATTCGATCGCGCTTGTCTGCTTCAAGAGCCACTTGTCAACTCGTTGCCGCGCAGTTCGCTATCTGTACTTTGCGCAGTCGCCAATTGCCAGCCATTGAATGCACATATCATAATCTTTAATGTATTTATTTTCTTTGTTCAAATATAGAAGTTGTGTCTTTATTTACGGTCTTGTGTTTTACTGTGAAACTTGGATTCATGGAACCCTCATCCTGACAGATTATGGGACCAGGAGCACGATCGTGACAGCAAAAGAAAAGGTGATAGTGTGTGACCGCGTGTGAAAGTTTTGGACCGCCATGAATTCGTTGAACGTGTCGAGGATCAAACTCCTCAATAATAGTTATTTACATAATTAGTTATGAAAAGTGCCATATTGTTTGACGAAACGTAATATTTGCCAAAACGAGCGCAGCGAGTTTTGCAAATTACGTGAGTCAAACAATATGGCTTTTCATAACGTATTCTGTACAAAATTTTATCTAATTCCGTCAGAATAATTTTAACTATATTTTTCAATGAGAACATCTCTCATGTCACATCACCAAATTCAGATGACTGTGATTCATGACCATCTATTGTTACTACAGAAACAAGAGTGCACTGAAATAAACAAATATCGAATTTTCACAAAACGTCAAAATGATTCTTTTAAATGTGCTCAAGCAGTAATATCCTGAGTGATATAGAACCCTTTGATATTAAAGACTCTGCCAATGCTGCATACTGTGAATAATAAATTTTTCTTTTAATTGTACGCAGATAAGTATAATTGATTAGCTCTGAAACATGGCCAGTTACGTAAAGTCATTACGTAACTACTTTATGCTACTTTACGCAACTGTTGCATTACAGTTATGAAAAATGGGACGTTGCATAACGTCAGAAATTGATGTAAAGTTTGACTTTTCAAAACGGAATTAGATAAAGACAATTACGACACGTGGAAGCTGCAGATGCAGGCAGTGTTGATCAATCATGATTTGTGGGATTACTTGAGCGGTACAACGGTGAAGCCCGCACCGGGTGAGAACAACGCGAACGTGGCCAACGTGCAGGCATGGACGACGGGAGATTTGAAAGTTTTGAAAGTGCGATTCAACATTATTTTGTCTATAAGTCCGAATGAACTCAAACAAGTTAAAAATTGTCAGACATGTGGATGAAACTAGAGGAGATCTTCCAATCAAAAGGTCCGGTAAGAAAGGCAACGCTCCTGAAGAAACTAATGCTGCAAAAGATGGCAGAAAGAGACGATGTGCGCGCGCATCTTGACAGTTTTTTCGACTCAGTCGACAAATTGGACGGAATGGACATCGAAATTAACGCGGATTTGCTAACAATCTTACTTTTGTATAGTCTTCCCGCAAGTTTTGAAAATTTCAGATGTGCAATAGAATCGCGAGATGATTTACCTACACCGGAAGCTCTCCGATTTGAAATCATTGAAGAAAGTGAAGCTCGTAAAAGCGATTCGCAAAATACATCGAACGCTATGTTTGTCAAGAAGGCAAGTTGGAAAAATCGAAATTCCAAAGCAAAAACTGTTAGAAGTGATAGTGAAAAACGCCAAACGGACAGAAACTTTCGATGCTTTCAATGTAACAAGCCAGGACATAAAGCTAATGTGTGTCGAAATAAAGGCAAAACAGAAAGTGCGCCACGTGTTGATGACGGTTGCCTAAAGATTTCTGGAATCACGGCATCAAACACGAAACAAAAGTGGTGTCTGGACAGTGGCGCGACATCTCACTTATGTCACGAAATCGATCATTTCCGCGAGATTGATGATTCGAAACAAAGTAAACTTAACCTAGCAAATAACGCAACAGCTGATACGATCGGTGAAGGAACGGTTCATTCCGTCGCGAACACGGGCGGCGACAAGAAAGACGTGTCGTTGAGTAACACGTTGTACGTTCCGAGCTTGAGGTCAAACTCACTTTCTGTGGGAAAAATCACCGATCGCGGATTTACTGTTTGTTTCCTCAAAGATGGGGCCACCATCGAGAGTTCGAGCAACGAAGTTGTGTTAACCGCGGTTAGAACCGATGATCTGAACTACGTGCGCGAGGTACGGTGTGCAAATGAAACATGCGTCGTCGCATCGAATTCGCAATGCAAAGTATGACTCGAGGAATTATACAGACGCCTAGGCCATGCCAACACTATATGCGGAGTAGACATAACAAATCCAACTGAGACTTTGGACTGTAACATTTGCCTGAAAAGAAAGATGACCAGAACCCCGTTTCGAAAGAGGTCCGATCGACAATCGAAGATCCTTGAACTGGTTCACACAGACGTTTGCGGACCAATGAGGACAGAGTCCCTATCAGGGGCGAAATATTCCGTGGAGTTCATTGATGACAGTAGCAGATGGTGCGAGGTCAGATTCCTGAAGGCAAAATCGGAGGTAACCAGAGCCACCCTCGAGTACATCGCCCTTGTCGAGAATCAACAGGACGCCACAGTCAAGTGTCTTTAGTCGGACAATGGAAGCGAAAATATCAACAGTGATCTCGATGGTTACCTAAAGAAGCGTGGTATCAAGCGACGCCATTCTGTTCCACACAATCCACAGCAGAATGGAATTGCGGAGAGGAAGAACCGCGCTCTAAACGACGTTGCTAGATGTTTGCTGTTGGAGTCGAACTTTCCCAACACTTTTTGGGCTGAGGCAGTAAATACTGCTAACTATGTTCGGAACCGTTTGCCCACGAAAAGTTTGAATGGGCATACACCTCATAAATCCTGGTCAGGTAAAGTTCCAGATGTCTCTGATTTTAGAGTTTTTGGAGGTCAAGTTATCTATCTGGACCGAGACCATAGACACGGGAAACACGATAGCCGGGGGAAAGAGGGCATCTTTCTTGGCTATGCTGAGGAGTCCAGGGCGTATCGAGTATGGTCACCAGAGAAACGCCGAATACTAATTACACGTGATGTAAAGTTCGTCGAACCTGGAAGCAGTTCAGAAGCCCATAAAGAAGGTGCAATCCCACAGGCTATAGTACTAGACAGACCTCAAGTTGCAGAATCGTTTTCTGAGCCAGCTATGCCAGCGCGTGAGCAGGAGAACGATCAACAAAGTATGACCTCAGAACAAAGCGATTCTCTGGGATTCAACTCCGACGATGAAGCCTTACAACTCAAAGAATCCAGCAACAGTGAAAATCAGAACAATACCAGAGGGATAAATGCCAACCAAGCCAGCGAACACGACATTGATGAAGACGAGAACAAAAGCCAAAATCTTCCAAGAGCTCCGGATCGATCCAGAATTCTCAGGTCTGGTTCAAGGGGAAGACCTAAAAAGCTTTTTAACACTGTTTCAGACCACACCAAGAAAGCCCGCATAGTTGAAGAACGTTACCTTTCCAAGGTAGCTATGAGGGATGCTCTCGGAGGATCTGACGCTAACAAGTGGCGTGAGACCATCTTGAAAAACGAAACATGGACGTTGGTCGACCAACCTAATGAAAAACGAATATTGGAATGTCTCATGGTTCTGAGGAACAAATTTCGCGCTGACGGCATGTTTGAAAGAAGACAGGCCCGCTTGGTCGCTCAGGGTTTTAACCAGAAACCAGGCATTCATTTCACGGAGACTTTCGCTCACGTAGCCAGAGTTAGCTCTATTCGTCTTCTTGCATCACTCGCCGCTGAGTGCGGCATGAAGATTAGGCAATTTGATGTTGAAACTGCTCACCTAAACGGACATCTGGAAGAGGAGATCCTGATGGAGCCACCAAGAGACCTGGAAGAAATTTTGCAAAGCATCGTAAACGACAAACGTCACAAGGATGACACTCACAGAGCAAATAACATGTTGCAGACACTAAGAGAAGGGGACAAGGTTTGTCTCTTGAAAAATACGGATTACGTCAAGCTGGAAGAAGCTGGTACACCACACTGAGCAATACCTTAAGGAAATTGGGTAATACTCCTTCTAAATCCGATCCTTGTTTGTTCTATATCGAATCTGGAGAAGATGCAACTATAATCGCTACGTATGTTGATGACATCCTAGTTGCATCACGGGATGAGACAAAAGCAATGAAAATCAAAGAAGGATTATCAAGAAGTTTTGAAGTCAAAGATCTAGGAGAGATAAAACATTGCCTTGGGATCGAGTTCGGACGCAACATTCACTAGATTTCGTTGCATCAAGGAGGCTACATTCACGAACTGCTGTCGAAGTTTGGGATGTCCGACTGCAAACCCGTGGCCAACCCCATTGATCCGGGATCTATATTGAGGAAGAAGAATGTGCAATCGCCAGATGATCTGAAACTCCCGTATCGGGAATTGGTTGGTGCACTCACATCCTTAGCGACGACCACACGACCAGACATCTCATTCGCTGTTAGTCACCTGGGACAGTTCAATAACTGTTACGGTATCGAGCATTGAAAGGCAGCGAAACAAGTACTACGCTATTTAATGGACACCACCAAGATAGGGCTAACCTTTGGCACGAACTCTGAAGCACTCGTGGGCTACACCGATGCCGATTGGGGCAGCTGTCCGGATGATCGACGATCTTACACCGGCTACATATTTAAACTAGGGGGAAGTCCGATTTCCTGGGACTCTAAAAAGCAACGTACGATTGCGTTGTCTGTAACGGAGGCGGAGTACATGGCTTTGTCCGAAGGCGCTGAGGAAGCCATATACTTGAGACGTTTTCTGACGGAACTGGGGTTTTCTCACCTCGGCAACATGAAGATGTTTTGCGATATCATGAGTACGCTGAAACTGGCCAAAAATGCGATGTTTTATTCCCGAAGTAAACACATCGATATTCGCACCATTTCTTGAGAGACGTGGTGAAGGACAAGGAGTTCGGCCTACTTCACGTGGCAACTGATGATCAGATCGCTGATTTCCTAACGAAGAATTTGCCGAGAAAGAAGCACGAACGATGCTTGGACTTGGTGGAGCTGAGTTTCTGCAAATGTGTCACCGCGTTTAACCGGCTCGAGGGGAAGTGTTGGAGATATTTAATTTGCGCGCTTGTCTGCTTGCGGAGCCACTTGTCAACTCGTTGCCGCGCAGATCGCTATCTCCCTCTCTATCCGCTGTACTTTGCGCAGTCGCCAATCGCCAGCCGTTGAATGCAAGTATCATAACCTTTGATGTATTTATTCTCTTTGTTGTGTCTTTATTTACGGTCTTGTGTTTTACTGTGAAACTTGGATTCATGGAACCCTCATCCTGACACTAAGAATTGAACATGCTATCACCTGCACAAACCGCAAACGGGTAGATTCATATTTGTCCGAAGACATTTAAAATAAGTTCATAAACCTTTTGGAGAAGGAAGCGAGAGATAACATTGTGAACGACATAAAAAATGCCAAATATTCTGAAATAATTTTCGATAGCACTCCAGACATATCACATGTTGATCAGACAATTTACGTGCTAAGATATGTTCATATTCAAGGCGATCAAGTTGAAGTGAAGGAATCATTCCCAGGTTTCTTCTCAGCTGGAGAGACTGCAGTTGATCTTGCTGAAACTATCCTTACATAGCTGGAGAGTGATAATTTAGACATACATCTATGTAGGGCCCAAGGATATGATAATGCTGAAGCCATGGCAGGAAGTAAAGTACAAGTAAAAATCAAAGCACGCAATCTGAAAGCCTTGTTCACGCCTTTTCTAATCATTCGTTTAATCTATGTGGGGTGCACTCATTTGGGAGCGTTACTTCAAGTTCAACTTTTTCGAAACTGTAGAAAGAGTTTGCACGTTCTTTCCATCCACACATGCATCGGTGGGAAATAATGATGAAAAATATAGGCGTGTCCGTTAAACGACTATTAGAGACAAAATGGAGTGCTCATCACAACGCTGTTAAACCACTGAAGAATAATTTTGAGAAGCTTGTATCAACACTCGAAGAGATGTGTGATTCCTGCACCAGCAAAGAAAACTTCGAAACAAGAGAAGCAGCATCAATACTCGTACCAGCTTTGTGTGACTTCAGTTTTCTATGCTATCTTTCCTTCTGGTGTGAAGTCCTAGAAGAAGTTGATCAGACACAAAAGTATATACAAACATATGGGCTAAAATTGGGAAAGTGTGTAATAAAAATTAAAGCTCTTGAAAATTTGCTTCAAGGTCAACGCAACCAGATTGTGAAAAATATTTGCTACACAACAAAAAAATGTGAGGACTTGGACATGCCGATTAAAGGGAAAAAAGGAAGAAGGAGAATTCAAAAACAAATGCGTGAAGAAATGACTCGAGGTGCTGGACTTCCATCACCACAAGAGCTGCAGAGAGTAATGTTAGAGTGTCCCGTCATGATAGATTTTTCGAAGAACTAGACCATCGTTACAAGGCAATGGATATCATTCTGGTTACATTTAATGTTATTCAGCCTAAAACGTTGGCAACATTACCAGAAGTAACTCTTCGTGGAATGGTTCCAAATATGTTGAAAATTTACGATGAATTTTCAGCAGAAGACATCGTGTTGGAGGTTTTACGATTGAGGCGCCATTTGGAAGCCGCCAAGAAGCGATTGGATGGACTATATTGCAGCTTCTCAGATTCGTTGTGAGACAAGACTATTCTGAGTCTGTTCCAAATTTAGCGCTGTGTCTTCGTTTATTTTTAACAATCTGTGTTTCGGTGGCTTCATGTGGAAGACGCATTTCAAAGTTAAAATTGATGAAATTTCACTCAAGGTCCACAATGAGCCAAGCGCGACTAACCAATCTTTCGATCTTATCAATTGAAAAGGACCGGGAAGTCAATATTGATAATGTAATCGAATGCATTGAAACTATCTTATCGATTTGACAAAAAAAAATACAATTGCGATCACATTACAGTGAACTAGTACAATGAAACATAGCTTACATGATATATTTTTCACATTTTTCGTGCTGTCGTGTTCACAAACAATGCACACACTATAACGAACACATCCTTTAATACAAATTTCTTTCAAATATCAATCTTAACAGATATTTACTCTCATCACTGATCCACTGACTTCATAACGCTCCAAGATTATGGATATCAGTTAATTTCCGCAACTAATTATGTCTTTATGACATCAATCTTTGGCCCAGAGATAGAGCTTTCGTCTACGAATCGACAGATACCAAGTTTGAATCGCTTTCGGGTAACATTAAATTTCTTATACATTCTTTCTTTTATACAGATAACCATTCTATCAATATTACTTACCTAAAGCATCATCATCCACATTCAAGGTATTTTATGTTAGTTATTATGTGCTAAACACATCTTGCATACCTCTAGTTCACATATACCAATAAAATGAAAAAATCCAATAGCATCCATGATCCACAATTTTCATTTCCACCCAGCGGACATTAATATCTATGAATCCTCTATCATCAGAGAATTGATGAAAATTGTTACCATGGTTTGAAATTGAGAACTTTCGAAGCAGAAGTCAGCTCAATCATAGGGTACTTTCGGTGCACGTGTTACAAGAATAATATTTTCATAATATCCGAACAGTGTATTTCACCAAATGTCATTTTAGTTTCTCTCCTGGTACCCGTAGCGCTGGTGATCACTTTCAAGGCGACATTGGCTGACTACAGTACCAGCTATCTATATATAAAGATCAGTAATTAAAACATTCACTAAAAGTGACGATCAGCGACCGATTCGAAAATAAATTAGTGTACTGTAACCTACAATATTTCAGAATAAAATTTGTGACAATATGTTGTGTCTTGACACTTGAGCTTCATCATTCATTCAAATTTTATTGAGAAAACTCTCAATTGTCGTATTCTGTAGCAGGCACATCAAGGACTAGTTCAAAGCGTTGCTAGAAAATAAAATCTTCAATAAAGCGCATAAGAAAAAAGTCATATCATCATACCATTTTATATCTAACAAAGAATACAGAAACTGAAGAGAATTGTCCAAGCTTCCTGTAGAAATACTGTAATGTCACAAAATTATCAGGATTAATATCACGCGTCTATATATCAAATTAACTAGCAATAGTATTGATGATATTTTCAGGAACCTGCAGAATATAACATGCACATTATTCATATCATTATCGATTTTTTTATTATTTCAAGTAAACCGTACTTAACAAATAGTATAACACAAAATACTCATACATAATATCAAAATATTTCTATTATTCATTTACATTCTTCATGAAAGGGATCCAAAGTTCTCAAATCCCTCCAGGTAGGAGGTAGATTCCCATGTAAATGATTATTGCATCTTTTACAAGGATCACTAAATAAAGTTCCAAAACTATGTAACCATGTCTGAAATATTAATAATAATTAACGCAGGAGAAAAACACAAATAATGTAAGCAGCGTAATTAACATGTTCAAGTAAATCAGATCTATTGGTCTGGATTATGATATATCATTTATTTATTTCAAATACACTCCCAACAGGCTCAAAAGCCCAATAAGAGAACAGGAAATACAAAAAATTGTAAAATTGTAACACCAAAATAAATTGAAAACAGGAAACATTCATATTTTTCAGTCAATTTGGCAAACTGTTCAGGACGATGAAGGCAGCACTAGAAAATTTATGATGATAAATGTTTCACATACGATAAAGACGGGACAAGCATAGTACATTGGTTCGAGCAGTAGGAATACCTATAGAAAATTTGGGAATAACGTATAGTTATATAGGGTACATAGAAGGGAAGGATCTCAAATAAGTGGAGTCATCAATTTCACCATGAATCAGTTTGCTGAGATGAAATACAAGCTGTGAATCACGACGCTCAATGAGGCTCCGGGAATTAAAAATTTTCAACAATTCACTATAGTGAATATGATAATCAGGATAACTGCCATTCAATTTTAGATATAGGAATTTGACAGATTTTTTCTGAATATTATCAATATGATTCCGATGAATTTCGGAAATCGAGCTCTAGATAATTGAGCAATATTCAAGTTTACTACGGACAAATGCGTAATATAATGCTAGAATTGGAGCTAAATCATGAAAGGAACGAGTACTGCAGATGATAAAACTTTACATAGGAATGTCAACATTATAGATGCGGTTGTAATGGAATAAAAATGATAGTTCTGGATCAAAAGTGACGCCAAGATCGTCAATGGTGAAACAACGTGACAGTAGTGTGTTATCAACTTCATAATCATTCACTAAGGTTGATGTTCTTCTAGTGAAACACATGACATGACATTTATTTAAATTTAAACCTAAATTGTTCAATGAACCTCAGATGGATAAGTTGTCCAAATCGTTCTGAGGAACCGAGCATCAGCAGGAGTTGAAATGGGATAAAATAATCTCCAAAATATTTCCAACCAATTATTTTGCTTATCTAATTGCTACGTATGCTTCATCAGGTGTTCAGCCAGAGCTGTAGAATTAGGTTTACATTTAACATCACTTTTGTGTACTATTATTCTATCTTTTAACAGTCTCTATGACTTACATATTCAAGTGAACAGTCTTTGCAAACTACATCTGATTGTTTCTGTGAAGAAGTAGGATCCTTCAATTTTGTAAACAGAGATTTGATGCCTGTGCAACTTCTCTGGCTTATTATGAGTGAATCATCCATGAGCATTTCTTTAAGTTTGGGTGTTCAGGTCTGAAATATAAGGAGGTGAAATGTATCTTTTGTTTTCAATGCTGTCTCCAGTGTTATTGATCAAATTATGTTGAGCACTTTCTTGTCTTTGTGAAAAGTTAAAGTAGGGACAGTTCAACAATTTTTTGGGATAACCATTCTCTAGCAATATATAACGTAGCTTGATTAAATTTGTTTGATGGAACACAGGAAGATATATTTCCAAGAATTAATTTCAAACTTAACTTGAACAAAAAATCGAAATAATGACAGCAAAGTTGAATGTTGAGTTTCGGTACGATATTATTCAGTTAACCCTACTGTTCTCCGCGTAAAAGCTATACACATATGCTCTTCGAGTCATAATGACCCGGCATGGTATTCTAAGGACATGATGATTATAAATTATTAAAAAATTGTTATAATTTCAAATTAAGGTTCATTTGTTATATAATATAAACAAATTTTACAATATCACATGCCAAAATTCAACAATGATGTAAGCTTCAGCCTGCAATGAGCTGTTGCGCAGTAAAATTTTACTCATAGTATGAACGGTCAATCACGGGAAAAATTGGGTACAGTTTCACTTAAAATATAAACTGTCAATCACAGAAAAAATTTCAAGAGTTTCACTTATAATATAAACTTTCATCAATTTAGAATGTCTTATGAATAAAAAACATCCAAATTTACTGCCTAAGCACTGAGAAACAAGATATTATACAACAAATTTTTCAAAGCCCATTTTATACATAGTAAAGATCTGTTGATAAAGATTATTATAGATTTTATTGTATTAAATTGTTAGTTTTATGAATTTCATAAGAATAGGTCTCATAACTCCTTTTCAATAACACTTATTCAATAATTCCTTAGTCCTTAATGCATAATAAATTATTGAATAAGTCTTTTTATACAATACATATTATAAAAAAAAGGTGCATACAAATGAAATACTGTCGATATTCACTTGTATAAAACAAGCTAATAGAATTCATCTCTAACAATCAGTTGTATAGATTCTAATAGACATTTTATAAGACATCCACCTCTCCCGAGTGCTCCTTCCATTCTCAAAGTGCAAGTTAGTGTAGTAGGCTGGGTGTGTGGCTTGTGTTTGAAGCGTTTTAGGGTATGTTGGTGCATAATTCAGAAAAACTGTTAGTGAAACAAATGTATTTTATGTAAAAAAAATGTGTAAATAGACGAAAATGAAACTCAGAGTTATATGTGTATAGACATAGAACATTTTCATTATTTCCTATGGATTATCTCATGTTTCATGTATTTAACTTTAAAGATTAGCAATATCATTCAGAAAATATTGTTATATATTATTCATGTTCTCTTCTTTATCTATATGTATTGGTATGATATTTCTATTTATTATTATTTATAATTATTTTTAAACTGTCAATAGGTTTTTCTTTATCAATATATAATTATTCAATTAAAATAAAATATTATATAATTCTTAAAGACTTTGTTTAATATTTCCTATCACATGAATAATTAGATTCATAAAATACAACTGTTAAGAATCATTAAACATAATTTATACAGATTATTGTTCAGTTTTATAGGTACTATTGCACAGCTTTGCTAGAATCTATTCAAGTTTTCAGATAAAGGGATATAGAATTGATGTATTAACTTTTATACAAATATAACTAGAATACGAATTCATTGAGATTTATAAAATAGGCTTGCTGTCACTTTTTTAAAAGAATATTCTAATACCTAGTATGTGAATTCACATAGTGGTTAGAAGAAATTTCTCTCAGTGAGGATGCCGAATGTACTAAGACTACTCCACTATCAACTCCATCAACTTTCAGAGTACCTAGTGCTGTGCCTTTAACTAGTACTGCTTATTATGCATCGGAAATATCCGAATCAAGGAGTGATTGTGAATCAGAAAAAAGTGACACAGGCAGTACCAGAAAATTATTCTCTCAAACAATCCTAAGCTCTAGTTTTCGAAGAATATCTGAATATGCTGATATGGGGTCAAAAGGAGTTCGGTTGACAAATAGTATTATATACATGATTTGTAGAGTCTCCCAACCTTTTCAAATAGTAGAAAATGAGGGTTTTCTGAACTTGATGAGAGTCGCTTGTCCATTGTACAAGGTGCCTTCACGATTCACTATGAAAAGAATGTTGGAAACCAAGTATGATGTTATCAAAGAACACTATAAAGAAAAACTTCAGGAAGCGAGTAGTTTGACTTCAACAACAGATATTTGGACAGCCACGATGCAAACAAGAAGTTTTTGGGAGTAACAGTGCTATTTTGTAATGAGGAGGAACAATTAGAGTCTGTAACGTTAGGAGTTTCTGATTTAATTCAATCTCATACCGCAGTATACATAGCGGAAACATTATTGAAGGCTTGTAAAGAGTGGAATATTGAAATCATTAAAATTCTGGCAGTTGTCACTGATGCTGGCGCCAACATCGTTAAAGCAGTAGATTTTGCTTTTGGTAGAAATCGCCATATACACTGCTACGCCCACATGTTGAATTTGATGGCACAAAAATCCATTGAAAAAACGCCTAATTTGCCTGACCTAATAACTGTGGTCTAAAAAATTGTAACATGGTTCAAACAATGCGTTACTGCTAGTGATGAATTGAGGCAAGAATCTGCTTTGAAGTTGATTCAAAATGTTTCCACACGTTGAAACTCAACATTTCTTATGATTGAAAGATTTTTGAAACTGCGCCCCGCAAAATTATTAATTGCCACACCAGTGCGCCGGAAATGTTGAATGCAAAACAAATAATTTATCTATCTGAAGTGTGTGAGATATTACGACCCATTGAAATTACTACCCGCGAAGTTCATGGTTAAAAATATATAACATGTAGTGATGTTATATCACTTACCAGATTACTTACTATGAAAGTGGCTGGCTTCCAACCGAAACAAACAATCGCAGAGAGTTCAAAAAATAACGTAATTACAGAAATTAAAAAACGATTGCAACATATTAAAAATGTTAATATCCTTTCTGTCGCTACTTTCTTGGATCCTCGATTCAAAAATATACATTTCCAAGATGCAATAGCCTGTTCCAGAGCCGTTAGAAGTGTCAAGAAAATGATTTCTGAAATTGAGGTGCATGAACAAAGTGAAATTGAACAATTGCCTGAGAATTCCACAACACAAGAAGATCAAGCTTTAGATATATGGAGTTATCACTATAAACTTGTTAGTGAGAAGAATGATAATTTGTCTATACAACGTGACACGGATATGCCCACGGAACTAAATTATTATTTAAAAAGTCCTGTAGCTGATTTAAAACAAGATCCATTAGTTTTATGGCAAGTTATAGGATCCACTTATCCGAAGTTGAAGAAAATAGCCATCAAATATTTGTGTTGCACAGCAACTTCAACAGCTTCAGAAAGACTTTTTTCAAAAGCTGGGCAACCTTTATATCAGCAAGGAAATAGATTAAAAGGAACACTTCTGACAAAGTTACTTTTTTTGCAAAGTGTGCCCAAGAAATACTGAGATTGTAATACTTTTCCTAATTTGTGTGAGAATTAAGAAATGCATTTAATAAAGAAAATATTACAATATAATAGGTTATGCTTATTTTATTGCATAACACATCAATCTTTTCGGACATCGATGTATTTCTTCCGATATATATCGTATATTGATATTATTGAGTCGATGTTGACATCGATGTCAACATCGATGTTTTCCTAATATCGACCATCCTTAGTAAGGCTAAATTAAATATCGTGTTATCCATTAGTGCAACGGAATTAAAGCAAATAAAAACATGCAATACATCACGAGAAGTATGACTGAGGTTACAAAGTATCTATCAGTCAAAAAGACCTGCCCGAAAAGCGACCTTGCTGAAGCAACTTATGCTGAATCGCATGTCTGAAGATAGCGACGTGCGTGAACATGTGGGGCAGTTTTTGGACGCGGTTGACAAATTGAAAGACATGGAAGTAAACGTGAATCCAGATGTACTCGCGATCGCGCTCTTATATAGCTTGCCGCCAAGCTATAAAAACTTTCGTGACGCAATTGAGTCAGGTGACGAATTGCCTGATCCCGATGCTTTAAGAATAAAGATCGTTGATGAGTGTGATGCTCATAAGAATGAACGATTATCTACATCAATATTCGTGAACAAAAATTTCAAACAATCTAGAAATTACGGTACTTAAACTACAAGTTCAGGAAGTGATAATACGAAAAAGGAAAAAAAATGGCGAGAATAAGATGCAATAAGTTCAAATTATTTGGACACAAAGTCGCACAATGTCGGAATTAAAATACAAATAACGAGTCCGCAAAAGTATAAGAGCAAGTGTCCCAATGCGTGAGTGAAGCGTTACTTGTACGGTTGACCGGAAGCGTGCACAAATGGTGCCTCGACAGTGGCGCGACCTCGCATCTATGTTACGATGTAGATTCCTTCTCGAATGCCAATTTCTCGAAACACAGAAAATTGAATCTTGCGAACGACGGCTCTACTGTAAGTATCGCAGAGGGCACAGCGAAGTTAGTGGCTGACGTTTTCGGTAAAATGAAAAATGTATCTCTAAATAACACTCTTCATGTACCGAACTTACGGGTTAACTTGTTATCTGTGGGAAAGATCACAGATCAAGGATTCAAAGTGTTATTCGATAAAAATAATGCCTCAGTTTTGAATACAAACGGTAACGTGATTCTAGTTGCGGACAAAACATACGGTCTTCATTATGTGCAGGAATACGGAGAATCCGCTCGCATTGTATCCGAAACACCTGAAGTTACTGCTACCAATCCAAATATTTCGTGACATCGGCGTCATAGACCCGGTTTCACCAAGGTCAGTTAAATTTATCTTGGGGTTATTTTGAGTTAGTAACTATAGTTACAATTGTATAAACAATAGTCTCCATATAGAATAACCTTTAGATAAATTTAACTGGAGTTGATGAAACTGGCCCTTAGACATTTGAATGTATCGGATCTTCGCGAAGCAGAATGTAATGGAGTCGTGCGCGGACTAAAATGTGACAAATTGGGAGATGAGTCGGAGTGTAACGTGTGCCTGAGAAGCAAAGTGTGTCGAAAACCGTTTCCAAAGAAGTCTACACGCGAGACAGACTTGTTGGACTTGATTCATTTGGACGTGTACGGACCAATGCGCGTTTCTTCCTTGAGCGGAGCGAAATATTTCGTAGAATTCATCGACGATCATTCGCGAGGTTCGATTCATCAAATCCAAGGGCAAGGTTTTTAAGGCTACTAAGGATTATATCGCTCTCGTTGAAAATCAAAAGAACCATATGGTCAAATGTCTACAATCCGACAACGATTCGGCAATTCTGAACAACGAGTTTAATGAATATCTTAAATCTCATGACATTAGAAGACGTTTGACCATCCCATATAAACACGAAAAAACGGTGTTGCGGAGCGCAAAAACCGAAGTCTTTTGGATACCGCATGATGCCTGCTGATTCAATCAGGTCTACCCCCACAATTCTGGGCTGAAGCGATCAATGCAGCCAATTACATAAGAAATCGATTTAGCTGTCGCGTATATTGCATCAATCGAAAACCTGGGAAAAGCAAACTAGAAGAGCAATATCATGAAGGTATCCTCGTTGGATTCTCGGAAGAATCGAAAGGATGCCGAATATGGCACTCTAAGGGAAGGAAAGTAGTTATATCGCGTGACGTGAAGTTTCCATTGCAATCATCCGCTAGCGATGATGAATATCAAGAATTCTTTCCAGAGTATCGATTCGAACGTCCCAGAGAATAGTAGAGCAGAAGAATTAGTTGAAGTAGAAATAAACTCTCCAGTCATCGAGCAAGACAATGCGGGTGACATATCACCCACAGTGAGGAGAACATCTGGCCGACCAAGGATAATCAGAACTGGACAACGTAGCCGACCACGGAAGGTATTCAACAATCCAGTTGCACAGTTTGCGCAAGAAGTAGTTCCACCTGAGCAAGTGTTTCTATCAGAAGTACCAATGCGACAAGCCCTGATAGGTCGCAACTCTGACGAGTGGCGTGACCCAATGGCATGAGAAATCCGGTCGATTATCAAGAATGATACTTGGCAGCTTATCGACAGACCAAGCAATACTCAAATCATCGGCAGCAGGATTGTTTTACGTAACAAATTTGATTCTGATGGTAATTTGGAGCAGCGAAAAGCCCGGCTTGTGGCACAAGGCTTTGCACAACAACCTGGAAAACATTTCATGGAAACTTTTGCTCCAGTTGCTCGTCCGAGTACTATTCACTTGATTGCTGCACTTGCCGCTCAACACAGGATGTCCATAAGGCAGTACGACGTCACTACGACGTACCCAAATGGTGAACTTGACGAAAAGATTGTCATGGAACCACCTAAGCAATTAAAAGAGATCTTATCTATTATTACTGAAACAGAAGAAGATCAACAAATTAGAATGAAAGCAAAGAACATACTCGCGTGCATCAGCAATGGTGACAAAATATGTCAGCTCAAGAATTCCTTGTATGGTTTACGCCAGGCTGGATGACAGTGGCATGCCAAGCTTCGCCAAGTTCTGCTGAATATTGGCGCAAAAGCGTCCAATAGTGATCCATGCCTATATTATATGAGGGATGGGAAAGACATCATTCTAATTGCAAAAGGCGTTTGTCGATTCCGATTGGGAAAATTTTCTAAATGATCGACATTCATACTCCAGATACGTCTTTAGATTGAGTGGATGCCCTCTTACCTGGGATTCACGCAGGGAGAACAGTTGTTCTTTCCTCAACCGAGGCGGAGTACATGGGGCTTTCTGAAGGAGTCAAGAAGGCAATTTATTTGACTAATTTGCTATGTGAACTTGGATTTGAAGAATTGGCAGACATCAGAATTTTCAACGACAATGTCGGTGAATTGAAGCTAGCCGAAAACCCTGTATATCATGCTAGAAGCAAACATATCGATATACATCATCACTTCATCCGCGAGGCTTTGGCTACCAAAGGTCTGCAAGTGGCTCATGTTCCAAGCGAAGAAAATGTTGCTGATATTCTCACAAAGAGTTTGCCTAAACCCAAAATTGAAAATTGCATTCGATCATCCGAAATGTCAAGAACAGTGAGATAACATTGAAGACTTGATGTCAAATCGAGGGGAACTGTTGAAATATAACGTTATCCATTTAATTGACGATCGCCACCATCCTGTTCGACAAGCGTAGAATCGGCTGTATTCGGATGTTTCCGTGTGCACAGACGATCATGCGCAGTGCGTCGGCTAGTCAGTCTCAATCTCTCAATTCGTACACAATAACGTACGCATTTAAGTTCATGTTCAACCTTTATTATTTTTCGTAGTTAATAAAGTTTTTACGTTCTTAGGTTCATCGCTGTTTTATTGTTTGTTCAAATATAAAACCACTGCCACTCCAAACAATTCTTTCAAGTTTTAGGATGATACCATAATTTTTTCAAATATTCAAATTGTGTATAATACTATAAAAAAAAATTAAGTGCCGTTGTTTTTCAACAGCGCTCATGCTATATAAAGGTTGCTTGAAATCCTATTTTCAAAGTTAAATTAAAACTATAAACAATACAGATCAAGATTAGGAAGCGAGACTTTTCTCCTCTTAATCTTTTTTTCGATTTTCACTATCACTCATAGTTTCTGAGTTATTGTAAGAAAACTAGGCGACTTTTTTTGTTTCCATTTTTTGTTAACAACAATAAATTGCAATTTTTGTTGGCAAAAAAAATCCAGAAAACGTCTAAATTTTATTCCGAATCGAATGAGCTATTGCTCATATTTTTTGGACTCTCCAAGCTATTTTTCTCAGAAAACTCACTTCTCGACTAGACTAAACAAATTATGGTTGGCAATTGGTTGATAAGGCATTTTTTTTTTTTTTTTTTGTTTGAGGGTGACCAATTGCAGTAGAGATTTCAGGTATTCAACAAACATCAAAATTTGATATTATTATTCATTTCGTAAAAGCAAAGTAAAGGTCATATTTATAGAATTTTTTTTGTTTATACTCAATCTGAAAACTCTGAAATTCATGATCTTGACAGTGATCTTGATATCAAGGATAATGCCGATGAATTATGGCACCAATCATCGTCGTTCAAATCATATTTTCTCAATGATACATTCTTTTCCATCACAATTCTCATAATGTTATATAAATAATTTTTTTTTTAAATATTTATTACAAAAATGAATAATTAACTGATCAACAATTGAATAAAAACTTCGTGAAATCATCAATATCTTAGTAGGAATTTATAATTAGTGACTACATTCTCTTGAATTAATAAAAAAAAAAAAAACTATTATCGATAACAGCTGCAGTCCGCACGCATTACACGTGCGATATCGCAAGATTTCGCAACCTTGTAACTTGACTGACTGGTCACAATCCCACCTGAAGATTGAGTGACAATTTCTATATCATCAAACAAAACGTTTTATGTTTGTTTAAACTTTTATCAAGTCGTTGCATGTATTTTTAAATCGATACATGTTTGATTAGACACCTGATACATCTATCCCACTCATCGTCTAACTGACCAGAGTTTTCGAATCTACACCCTTATGGAAATCGACTGTAAAAAAAACCATAAAAACATAAAAAAATAGGACAGTTTTCTGAAAAGTTCAATAATCGGAAAAATGCTAAGGAGCGTTTTAGTGAACATCAGCAATGTTTGTACCATAAGAATGATGTTGAAAGCACCGATATTATTCTAAAAATTGAAGCAGGCTTCCTATAAATCTTCAGATAAATCGAGAAGCTAAAAATTAAGTTTTGGAAAATCGTGATAAGTTAAAACTTATTATTGAAACTATTCTGTTCTGTGGAAGACAGAGTTTGGCACTCAGGGGGCAAAGAGATGGTGGCAGAGTTACTGAAGATAATGAAAATAATTTTCGGGAGCTTTTGAGATATCGGGCGAAATATGATGATACCCTTCAACAAGTTTTATCTAATAACAAAAGCAATGCATTATACACCAGTTAGAAAATTCAGAACGAAATAATTGAGAATAGCAATTGGCAAGTTAGTGGCAAAGATAAATACGTCTTTATATTTTTCGTGCCTGTTGATGAAACGACTAATATTGCAAATGTTGAGCAAATGTCATTATGCATTCGTTGCATTGATTCTACATTTTCTCGAGTCGAAGAGCTTTTTCTACAATTTGATCCACTTGAAAATGTCACAGGTAAAGAAATTTCCATTGCAATCGAGCCTTCTGACCCCGCACGGTGGAAAATTCTAGTAAAGTGCTCTCGAATGACGTAGAACATTTTCAGAAATGGACATCTGTGTATATATAGACAAACGACCTGACTGAGGAAATAGTGAACAATGAAATAGTGAATATCAAGCAGTGAATATCCAGTGAGTGATCAGTGTTATAAATAAATAAGTTGTCAAAAATAAATATCTGTGGCTTTGTTGTTGAAGTTTAATAGTAGTAAGTGAGAAATAAATTGTATAGTGTTTGTTTAGTAATACTTCGAAGAATAGAACTTTTATTTTATCTTAATTCATTCAAAAGTGATTTTTATTTCAACAATAAACAATTATTTAAGAGCAATAAACATTACAATATGAATCATAACCATCTATCGGCATCAAACAGTCATCCAAAAGGGCATCCATCGAAGACAATCTATTTGTGATGAAGATTGCTACATTGGTATTGTAAGTTGCTTTCCTTTGTTTAATTTTTATGTCAAACTCCTCGCGTTCATCAATTTCCATCGAGGATAATAGTGAAAACGAGCAAAATTTAGAATATAGAAATTCAATACCAGAAATAGATTTGAGTTCAATATTTTCTATTTTAAATATTAACGAAGAAATAGTTGCTGTAGAAAACAATAGCTGTTCAGATATGGCACCTCCTAAACTCGGAGCTAAATTATCAGAAATAGTTCCTAGATTTGATGGTAATGCAACAGAATTATCAGCATTTTTAGATATTGCAAATGCTTTAATAACTACTTATTGGGATCCAAGCCCCGAAAATATTCATTGTGTTCAAAATATCACAGTAATATATGGTATTTATGCAAAATTAAATGGTCCCGCAAGCGGAGTTTATACTACGTGCATTTCAAAGACTTGAAAACAGTTAAAGATGCGTTGGTCGCTCACTTTGGAGACCAACGAGACGAAAATGGCTCATTGTTCGACTTAGATCAATTACGTAAAAACGATAACGAGAGTTCTTCACAATATTATACTAGAGCAATGTCAAATCTAAGTGCTTTGCATAATTTTATTGAAATTCACGAAGCAAGCGAAGGAATCAAGACAGTCAAAAAAAATTTTATAATACACATGCTTTGAAAATGTTTTTAGCTGATTTGAAAGAACCCCTAGGTTCAACTATTCGAGCTATGAAACCAAGCAGTCTCGCAGAAGCTAGACAATACATAATATCAGAAAATCATATTAGACATTTACAAAAACCTAATTTTGATAAGAACAGAATTCATGTTCCTAAACCAAATGTAAATTCACATTTTCAAAGACAACAATATTTTAGACCTCCACCACCACAATATTATAATAATTATTCCCGATTCCCAAGCAACCCCATTACCTTGCAACCCCGACCAATGCAGCAGCCTCAAAGATTTTTAACTAACCAACAAGTGTTTGGAAAGCATTCCAAACCTAACGCAACAAACTTTTGGAGACCTCAGGGCTCTGCCAATCGTCCTATTCAACCAAAACCGGTCCCTATGAGCAGAGTATCGCATGGAGCATTTTCAAAACCTAATACCGGAATGAATGAGTTTCAAAACCGCCAAACACAGAATCACGCTGTAGAAGAAATGTATCACGTAGAACATCACACGCAATTTTACGAGAATAACGAATATTCTCACGAAAATCACGAAATTGACGAAACCGATTATAATCCACAAAATGGTGACTCAGAAAATAATTTTGAAACTCAGTCACTCAAAGACGAGCAAAATTTTCGCGAGACAAGTTAAACAACGAACCTAACATAGAGTTACATTCAATATACGATTAAAAAAAAATTCCGTTCATTAAAATTTCGAATTATTATTCGACACAGGAGCGACACAATTATTTTTAAATCCAGATATAGCCGAGAAATATTTCAAAAATTCCATAAGAAAAGAAAATTTTACTATCTCTTCAATATTTCAAACAACAAAAAGAAATACTTGTATTGAGATACCTGCATTTCCCGAATTTAACGTCAATAAAAATATGAAGTTTTATTTATTCAAATTTCATCATTCAAAATTCAGTATTAAAAACACCCAATACAAATTTAAATCCATCCTATTATGAAACTAAAAATAAATTATTATTTTTTGCACGAATAGAACCATGTACTTTGGAGACAGTTAAAATTCCTGTCAATGTTAGTAACGGAGACATAATTATTCCACAAACAGAAATTTCCAATTGCTTCATCAGAGAATGTGTTACAAATTGTTGTAATGGTTATGCACCTGTTGACGTTTATGACAGTACGAACAAATTTCAAGAAATATATTTGTATGAACCCATTCAAGTAAATTCGTTCCAAAACGAAGAATTTGAATTATTCAATGCTATGGTTTATTATGATAATGACGAAAACGCCGAGTTTATTGATGAATCCAATATTACTAAATTAATTCGGACCAAACATATGAATTTCGGAGAGAATAATCAAATAGAAAAATTAGTAAAATCATTTTCATATATTTTTTATCGCGGAAATTCTCCACTTACATTCACGAATATAATTAAACACCGAATAATAACTACCGACGGGACTCCTGTATACACAAAATCATACAGATATAGTGTAGTCAAAAATATTTGGCGATTGACTTGACTCGCTAATAATTAGGGTTGGCGTAACTCAGCAGGTATTAAGTCTACTTGTGTTCAGGAGCTGATTAGATTATTTTTTTCATTTTCTTTCTTGGGTTCTGATTTTGGTAATTTTAACGGGATATTTTCATTAAAGTTGTTTTTTAGAAGACTATTAATTGGGAAAATCTTATAAATATCATTTTAGTTGTTCTAAATCTTGAATTCATTAGTTCAACAGTATTGTCGCAGTAAACATTAAAAATGTTACAACCTGAGAACAAAAATTTCGAAGGAAGTACCACAATCGCTAATAAGAAACGCAAATATTTATCAGAATATGAATGGAGGGAATCAGTGATCCACCCGATCTATAAGAGAGGAGATAAGACATGCTGCGAAAATTACCGAGGGATAGCGCTGCTAGACGTGGTTCATGAAATACTAGCAGGATGTATTAAAAGAAGGATACAAAATGGAGCCGAACAGATTTTAAGTCAATACCAGGCAGATTTTAGAACAAACAGATCGACAAATGATTCAATATTCACATTAAAGCAAATTCTTGCTAATAGTTATGAGCACATATCCCTTTGTATATGCTATTCATAGATTTCCGAGAGGCATATGATACAATAAAGAAGAAAAAGTTATATGAAATCATGAGAGAATTAGGTATATCGGAAAAACTGATACGACTCACAAGCATGACACACAGTAATTCGATGTGTAGAGTGCTAATAGAAGGGAAAATTTCGAATACATTCAGAGTTAATCGTGGACTGAGACAGGGCGACCCATTATCTCCAGTGTTGTTCAATCTTACCTTGGAGTGGATAATTAAAAAAAGTGGTATAAGTACGAATGGAACAATATTTCATCATAGATGTCAAACTCTGGCTTTTGCGGACGACATGGCACTTTTAACAAGAACAAAGAAAGAACTCGAGATAAGATTTAGAAGTCTGGAAGAAATAGCAAGCTCAGTAGGACTACAAATAAATGAAACCAAAACAGAATACATGGTATTACAAACATTCTAAAGTACAGAAGGAACAGGTCTCAGAATAATAGAGGACGATGGGAGGATATACCAATTTGAACAAGTGCAGAGTTTCGTGTATTTAGGGGTAGAAATCACTAATGATATCGGAGAAGACCTAGAAATAAAACGACGATTGGTACGGGGAAGCAGAAGTGCGGGAGCTGTAATAAAAACCCTTAAAATCAAAAAAGTGTTAATTTCAACGGAAGTGAAAATATACAAAACCATGATAAGACCATGTGCATTATACGGATGTGAGCTATGGGTTTTAAATAAAACTGATCAAGTTAAAGTTGAAATTTGGGAACGACAGATCTTGCGATTGATATTTGGAGGGAAAAAAGAAGGTGATATGTGGATAAGAAGAACTAATACGGAGCTAATGGAAATGGATGGGCATCCAGGAATATCCAATGTGATAAAAGCTCAAAGGTTGAGATGGCTGGGACATATTATGAGAATGTAGGATGAAAGAATTACAAAAGTGGTGCTAGAGAAAGGTATTTAAAAGAAAAAAAGAAGGGGTCGTCCAAAAGAAAAATGGTTTAATGCGATTAAGAAGAACATTGAAGAATTTAGAATAAAAAACTGGAGAACTCTAACGCAAGACAGGAATAAGTGGAGAAAGACTGTTAATGAAGCCGTGGGTCTATAGGAATGGAGCGCTGTTTAATATATATATAAAATAAATAGTTTTAAATGTGTTCAATTGGTGTTTATCTTCTGTAATTGTTTTCTACTGGTGTTTGTTTGTATGTTGTACATGTTTTGTATATATTTGTGTATAAAAGGTGAAAGTCGTGTAACTTTTCTAAATTTTGATGATGGTGTAAAAACCGAAACACGTGTGAAGATATTTAATAAAATTTATTGAAACAACCAAGTATAAATTTTTAAATCAATTCAAAAAATGTTTGTATTATATTGTAATAAAATATTTGGTTTCCTGCAAAATTTCTCCTCTTTTTATTATTATTTGTATCATTTCATGAAAATCTCACGTGAAAAATATATTATAAATACTACCCTGGTAAATATAGCACCATGAATCTCATCAATCCTCTTGCGGAGTACCCGCTGAGATACCTATCGCCAAATAATTTTAACTGTACTATACCCTTTTATACACAGACCGGAAGTAGAAAGACAAATTAATAATATGCTAGAACAAGGAATAATACGACCAAGCGATTCAGCATGGGCAAGTCCTATTTGGATCGTACCGAAGAAGACAGATGCCTCAGGAAGACAAAAATGGCGTATAATTGTCGATTGTCGAAAGATAAACGAAAAAACTGTTGACGATCGCTAGCCAATGTAACGATACCCTTCGCTGATGGCGTGGTTGTTACTTTTGACGTCGCTGTTAACGGTGTGCTTGTGCGCCAATACGGTCGGTGACGCAGTTTTCCTATGGCAGACGGCTGGATAGCTCAGACGGGAAGGGTTAGGGTTTTCAAAAATAATCATCAGGAGATAGGTGTCACAATGAGATTTATTACATATAAAACGATGACGATGAACATAGAACATTATTTCACAGGAACATGTACGGTGATACTTCGGCTGACGGTGACGGACGGCTGTACATGACATTCGACACCAGCGGTCGCAACACGGACCCAGGCGGTCGCAGATGACGAGAAACTTTCTATGCGGGTGGAATCAGACTTGCTCCCTCGCAGTGATTCTACGTTAAGGCGGTTCAATACTGTGAAGTCACCAGATGACTCCTCCAGCAGTGCTTCTACGTTAAATCAATCAAACGCTTCGAAATCACAAAGACTCCTTCAGCGGTGCTTCTACGTTGAATAATCAAACGCTTCGAAATCACGAAGACTTCGACAGCGGTGCTTTTACGTTAACGAATCAAACGCTTCGAAATCACGAAGACTTCTTCAGCGGTGCTTCTATGTTAAATAATCCAACGCTTCAAAATCACGAGGACTTATGCAGCGGTGCCTCTACGTTAAATGATTCAAAATATATTCTAAGTTCAAAAACAGCAGAAATATTCAAAGTTAAAAACAGCAAAAATATTCTCAGTTCCTTTTACGGACTTGGAAAAAAGCAAAACAAACTCACAAATTGTGTCGGACAGTTGTGCTAACGGACTTAGCACAAAAACTCCACTTGGACGGTGAACACTCTGAAGTTGAGCTCGGTATCGAAACTGGTAGCGTACTTGGAAAGGCTGCTCAGAAGACTGGACTTACAAAGAAGTGACTTAAGTCGGCCAGAAGGCCTTATTTATACCCATATTTAAATAAAACCTTACTTAACATGTTTTTTAAATTAAATCCATATTACCGCTAGCAATAATATAAAGGAGACATACAGAAAAAAGAAGAAGTAATTTTACAAATACAAATTTCATTACAATAATACATTTCCTAATACTCTCCTGTCGGATACATCCTTTCCTGATTTTATTTTCTTGATATTAAAATTGTCCTAAATAGTTTTCCGATCGGTCGATAATATAGTTTATGTCGGTAACTTGAAACTGTCAAACGTCAGGTGTTTTTATTTGTGTCTTGTCGGAGGTCATGAACATAACATCAAAAAATATACAATATACATACATACATACATATTTACGGGACAACGGTGGATTACATTCAGACTTTATTACGGTAAGATACAAGACATAAATACAGATCATACGATCTCAATTTCTTTTAATTTCAGGTGTTTATAAAACCTAACTTTACTCGTCCACATGTGAAATATTGAGGGTATTTAAAACAGTTGAAGACCGATGAACTGACGGTAAGCGACGTTGTATGTTAAAGCAGAGTTACTAAATTTAAAGTTTACAGGGTGCGCAAGAAGTGGATCAATTGTGATGGACTAAAAAATTATTTACGGTAGCAGAAGGCTCTGGAATGTGCAACAGTGATGGATTTTCGGGCCTAATTCGTCACATTCCTGATATCCTAGACAGATTCGGACGTTCACAATATTTTTCGACATTAGATTTAGCTAGTGGCTTTCATCAAATTGAAATGCATCAAGACGATATACAGAAGACCGCATTTAATGTTCAGAACGGACATTATGAATTTTTAAGACTTCCCTTTGGCCTGAAAAATGCTCCGGCAACCTTTCAGCGAATAATGGATAACATTTTAAGAGAACATCTAAACCAAACCTGTTTTGTATATATGGATGACATAATTGTATTCTCTGCTTCTCTTCAAGAGCATCTAGTGAATTTGAAACAAATATTTCAGAAATTACGCGACAGTAATCTCAAAATGCAACTCGATAGATCTGAGTTTCTAAAACAAGAAGTAATTTTTCTTGGACACATCATAACACCAGATTGAATCAAATCTAATCCAGAAAAAATTAAATCTATTCAAAACTATCTCCTACCAAAGACAGCAAAAGAAATAAAAGCATTTTTAGGATTATTAGGGTACTATAGAAAATTTATTAAAAACTTTGCAAAACTAACTAAACCTCTAACATCATGTTTAGAGAAAAATGCAATTATTGACACACAAAAGACCGATTATGTAAACTGTTTCAATATCTGTAGAAATCTATCATCCAATGAACCCATATTACAATTCCCCGACTTCGAGAAACCATTTATTTTGACGACCGATGCGAGTAATTTCGCGATTGGCGCGGTTTTATCACAAGAAAAAGTTGGATCCGATCTTCCAATAGCATACGCGAGCCGCACGCTTAATGAATCAGAAACAAAAGACTCTACTACCGAAAAAGAGCTATTAGCAATAGTATGAGCAGTAAAACACTTCAGACCATATTTTTTTGGACGTAAATTTTATATTTACACAGATCATCGCCCATTACAATGGTTATTTTCCATCAAAGAACCAAATTCCAAAATTGTTAGAAGGTTCACAGAACAAAAACGCGGACGCTTTATCTAGAATTCAAATAAACGCGAACGAAACAATTGAAGCTTCAGGCGGAATATTTGATTACATGAAAGAGTTTAATAAAAAATTAAATAACGTTGACGAAGGTAATTGTGGTAAAAATCTAGATAATGTTTCATTAATAGTTGAAACTGATAACGAAAATCTGAACGAAGATATATCTGATAATAACACTATTCATAGGAACAGAGAAAATCCGATTATAGGCATACCTATTTCTGACAAACCTGTTAATTATGGGAAAAATCAAGTTATAATATCACAATGAATTTTGATCCAAAGAAACCAAGAGTTGTAAGATTATTCCAAAACACCCAATGATTTATAGTAGAAATTTTGAAGAATAACTTTACGCATGCGTTATTGAATTTATGAAAGAATATATAGTCCCAAGAGTGAGTTATTATTTGTATTTTGCAGACCCAATATATGAAAGGTTCAGTTCTGTAGTTCAGAATATTTAAAAATTCGGAAATAAATTTTGTCAGATATACACAGAAATTATTTGACGTAGAAGATCAAAACGAAATAAAAGAATCAATCCAGAATTAACATGAAAGCAAGACTCACCATCGAGATCTTGACGAAACAGAAAATCAAATGAAAAAGCGTTATTACTGGCCAAATTTGCGTAAATCAATTCAAACATATATCAACGAATGCGAAATATGTTTAGAGACCAAATATGACAGAGTACCGTTGAGACCAAAATTTAATATATCTCCTACCTCAAACAAACCCTTTGAAATTTTACATGTTGACACTATCACATTGGATAAACAAAAATTTCTCACAATCATTGACGCATTTTCAAGATATGCGCAAGTCTATAAATTAAATTCTGGACAACTATAGAAATCGTGGACAATCTCATCAAATATTTTACACATCACGGCATACCAGATCAAATAACATCGGATAACGGTCTCGAGTTCAAAAACTCCTTAATCAAAGATTTACTAGACATTCACAAAGTAAATTTGCATTTTATAAGTTCCCAACATCCCGAATACAATGGTTTAAAAGAAAGATTCCATTCGACTCAAATTGAACATATTAGATTGTTAAACAATCAAGAAGTATATTCTAAAGAACTGATAGAAATTAAAATTAATTATGCACTTTTAGCATACAACAATTCCATTCACTCAGATACCAAACTGAAACCCAGTGAAATCATTTCAGGACATTTAGAAGTAAATTCACCTTTAGATATTGAATTACAGAAGCAATTAGTGACCAATTATATTACAAATCATAGAGAAAAAATTAAACTATTATATAACAAAATTAAAGACAGTAACGAATCATACAAACAGAAAACTATAGAATATGCTAATAAAAAACGTGAAGAATTACCCGACATTCCTAAGACAATCTATATTAAGAATAAACAAAAGCAAAGTGAAACAAAGAATAAATTTAAACCTGAACAAATTGAAAAAATCAACCCTGAGCTGAAAACAGCAGAAATAAAGCCAGAACATGGCAACACATCAAAAGACATCCATCTTTCTAATATCAAAAGACCCAGACTTAAAACATATAGTTTTAAAAATAAAATAGAACGCAAGAAAAACAAATTCAAAATTCTTGAAAATAGAACGCCAGAAAAACAAATTCAAAATTCTTGAAAATAGATTAGTGAAACGTTCTCCATTGTTACAGACTTGTGACCCTTCACATGACAAGGACGCAAAAAGTACAAGTACAAAATCTAGCAAGTAATCCTGGCATCCTTCCTTTTAAATTAGGATATGCCAAAATCCAAACAGCCTCACATACCTTCCTACATTATATCGATTTACTTCCCATAAGAGATCAAATTAATCAAGTAAATAATGATTATTTAAATTTGAAAGATGTTATAAATTCAGTCCCTTCAGAATTCTTCCAATCACTCAAGAATTATTATAAACATTCAGAGTATGAATTAAAAATTGTCAATTATAAAATAGAATCATTTTATCATGAGAAACGACAGAAACGAGGTTTAATTAACCCTTTAGGTTCACTTGTGAAATTTATTACTGGTAATATAGATCATGAAGACGCTAAGGAAATTCATAACAATATTCTAGAATTAGAAACAAATCAGAATAAAATTGTTGCTAAACTGAATAAACAAATTTCTCTCTCAAAAAACATAGGCTGGTACCACAAGCTCTTTTTTTGGCTATACTAGCAGTGTTATTTTAAGGAGAGTTTTAAGGCAATATGAATATCTCAAGCTATTTTAAAGGAAAATATTCGAATAAATTTTGTAGACATATGTGTTTTCCGTAATTTGTATGTGATGATTATTTTCTAAAGTATTTGGAAAAATTCTAATTGCGTTAAAACACGTCTTAACACAACGCTCTTAGTAGCGCCAAAAACAGAGCTCGTGGTACCAGCCATAATGTCTAATATTATTAGTTCACTCACGTTAATTACTGAAAATCAAAATATAATCGAGAATAAAACGAACGAAATAATTCGAACATTGAATGAAACAAAATTTAATTTCATATGTTATTTAGACACTTACGAAATCCTAGAACAAATAAAGCTCATTCTTGATTCTTCGTTAAATTTTCTATCATACTTAGAAAACGCTGTAACTTTTGCTGGTTCGAAAGTTGTACATCGCAGTATAATTTCTCATCAAGAATTGAAAGATGTCGTGAACGAGTTATATTCAATTTATGACCATGAACAGTTGTTATTTTCCAACACCAACGATCTCTTCAAAAATTATAATGTCATTGAAACTAAAGTATATGCAATGAACGAAAGAATCATGTTTTCACTAGATTTCCCTCTCGTACATCCAGAAATATTTGACTATTATCATTTATTTTCAATTCTCAATGAAAATCAATCATCATTCCATCCTCAACCTACCTATCAATTAGTAACAATGCTTACCAATATAGTAATGAAGAATTTATCGACTTACAAACCGAATTTCTTTGTAAAAGAACAAATTTGCTGCCTCTTCACAAAAATCAAGAATGTTTAACATCTATTCTATCAACCCAAACTACGGCTATCAATTGTCAAAAAGTTCCAGTCAAAATTACTCAGCAAATCATCTTAGAAATCAATAAAGCACATTATATCGGAATATTCCCAAAATTACAACGAGTACAAACAATGTGCAACGAAAATACAATTGCTTCACTGAAAGGAGCGTACCTATTTGTTGTTCCACCAGATTGTTCATTCAAAACATTTTCTCTTGTTTATCAAAATAAAATGAAGACAATACCCGGGCATCCATTGAGCCTAGAGAAAATAAACATGCAAAATTCATCAATAGTACAAGTCAAAGAATTGAAGCTGGACAAGTTATCACTGGATAAACTTCATCAAATTCAACTACAAGAAGCCCAAGAGCTACCAATCGACACAATCAACCTCCAGATGAACTATTCAAGAGGATCGATTATTTGTGTCACCATTTTCGCAACAATAATTATTTTATATTTTGTTGTTAAAATTATAAACAAAATGTTACAGAGGAAACAAGTCAATCGAAATCCGAGGGACGTCGACGAAACACAGGTTGTTCCACCCTAGAGTTTCTTCTTAAGGATGGAGGTGTTACCTGTCAATAGCCTGCTGACTTAAACACTTCTGGCCAGTTCACACGGACTTTGAACTATATCTTATTTCATCTTGTCAGTACATGTGTAGTGGATGTAATATAGTTAAGTTTAAGTAATATTCAGGCTGTACATGAATGCAAAGCAATAAACATTCATTGTAATAACTAAATAACGTTTTTAAAAACTTATTTACGAAGATCAACAAATTTATTTATTTATTTATATATATATATATATATATATATATATATATATATATATATATATATATATATATATATATATATATATATATATATATATATATATATATATATATATATATATATATATATATATATATATATATATATATATCATCATCATCATCATCATCATCACAATTCAAAGAATTATTGCAAGACGCTTCAGCGTTAAAATACATTTTGCGAGGTGGATTACTTCTCTTCTGCTTTAATAATTTTTATGTTCTTTTTTTGCGTTGATTGTTATTTTTTTCCATAGTTTCCGGTTTTTACATTTGGTTCTCCATTCCTTGATATTCATTGCTTTCATGTCTTCTTTCATTTCTCCCAGCCATCTCTTCCGGAGTCTTTCTCTGTTTCTTAGTCCTAAGAGTATCCAGACAGTTATTTTTTTGATTAATTCTGCGGGTGTTCTTCTCATCATGTGGCCGTACCGTTCCAGCCTTATCGCTTCTATGTATTCAGCTATATTCTCACCTTCGAGAGTTTCTTCTATTTCTGCGTTTATTATCAATCTCCTTTCTCCATTTATCGATACGTTGGGTCCAAGTATGGTTCAAATTACTTTTCTCTCAAAATTTCTTAGATCTTCTTCTTTTTTTTCATTTATTGTTATTGTTTCCATGGCGTACGTGACAACTGGTCTTATTAGTGTCTTGCTAATACGTATCTTCGTTTTCTTGCTTAATTTTGTACTTTTCAGTAGGGTTCCGTTTCTCCCGTAGGTAGGCTTGAATTCTTTTTTTAATTCGCCCTGCTATTCTCCCTTTGTCGTTTTTCTCTATTGATGCTCCTAGGTAGTTGAATACAGATACGGACTCAAATTTGTATGTATTTGTCGTTAGGTGTGTGCTTGTGTTTCCTCCTTTTGTTAAATTTATATACTTCGTTTTGTTTACATTTATTATGGGTCCTGTTTTTCTTGCTGCGTTATCCATTTCCTCAATAGCAGCGTTTCCCAAAGTGTGTTCCGCGGAACCCAAGGATTCCGTGGAAAAGTCACTAGGGTTCCGAGAACCAGTTACACTTTTCATAGAATAGTTGAATTATTCTGTCTGTTAGATGATTTCACTGTTACAAATATTATTTCGGAATAACGCAAAGAATGTATCGTAAATAATCCATTACTGTAGAACGTCCGTGAAGTGACTACACCGTAGTGTCTAGATTCGGTCCCAACACAATGAGGGGGTGCAGCGATGTGCAAGGAATGGCTAGCGATATGTTTTTCAGCCGTACCTGCTTTGCGCGGTATTCAATTACCAGCAATATCTTTAGCGTAACGAAAAATCTTTGGCTCATAAATTATTGTTAAAGTACGGTTAATTGAGTTGTGAGATATTCACTGATAAATATGAGTGTGTTTCGCGGAAATATACGTACCGCTAATACTTGGATACAAGTATCATGCATAACTGGCTGAGGACTGGACGGCTATCACAAGATATTTCAAGCTCAAACGTTGTGGCTGATCATGAATGAAGAGAAAAGACCCAAAAAAATATTTTCGAGAATGTTGTTGCTGGTTTTTCGATAGGATTTGTTTGATTTTTTTTTTATTCCATTTTCAGCGTACCTACCATGAGATAATATCTCACTCTGAGGTCATTAGATTCAATAATTTATAACAATGAATCAAAATAACAATATAAGAGATTTCTCAAAGCCTGGTTTTACCAAATATCAAAAATTGATGAGAGAATTTTCAAATTACGATTTTCTATCAACCAGAAAGCTCCAATTTGCTTTTCTGAAATATTTGAATTAGTGACATATCTGCTCATGCCAAAGAATCACAGAATTATTCCACCACTTTTGGCTTTATTAATTCTAGTGTGCGTAAAACACGCCATCAAAATCAGCAAAACGTGGAAGAGTGAATAAAGAGGAAAAAGCTTGAAAAAAAAGAAGATACGATAATTCTTATTTGTCCTTTAGATTTATACCTTTTGGGAATACCGAGGAACCAAATGAATTATGCCTTATTTGTAAAAAAAATTCTGGTTGATAGTTCTCTGGCGCCTGCAAAGCTGCAACGACACTTTGATACAAGCCACATGAATCTGAAGGATAAATACATCACTTTTTTTTCAAAACACAAAGAGATATATGAAGCCACAGTATCCAGTTAACATAAATTCGCACAAACCGACAATGAAAATGCTACTGAAGCATCTTTCCTCCAAAGTTACAGGATAACTCGATCTGGCAAACTACTGTAACGATACCCTCGCTGATGGCGTGGTTGTTACTTTTGACGTCGTAGTTGAAAACTGCTAACGGTGTGCTCGGGCGCCAATACGGTCGGTGACGCAGTTTTTCTATGACGGACGGCTGGATAGCTCAGACGGGAAGGGTTAGGGTTATCAGAAATAATTATCAGGAAGTAGGTGTCACAATGAGATTTATCACACAAAACGATGACGATGAACCTAGAACATTATTTTACAGAACTCTTGCACGGTGGTAACTTGGTTGACGATGACGGAACGGCTGAACATGACACTCGACACCAGCGGTCGCAGTACGGGCCCAGGCGGTCGCAGATGACGAGAAACTTTCTATGCAGGTGGAACCAAACTTGCTTCCTCGCAGTGATTCTACGTTAAGGTGGTTCGATACTGTGAAGTCACCAGGTGACTCCTCCAGCAGTGCTTCTACGTTAAATCAATCAAACGCTTCGAAATCACGAAGACTCTTTCAGCAGTGCTTCTACGGTCAATAATCAAACGCTTCGAAATCAAGAAGACTTCTTCAGCGGTGCTTCTACGTTAAATGATCAAACGCTTCGAAATCACGAAGACTTCTTCAGCGGTGCTTCTACGTTAGATAATCCAAAAAATATTCTAAGTTCAAAAACAGCAAAAATATTCTTAGTTCAAAACAGCAGAAATATTCAAAGTTCAAAATAGCAAAAATATTCTAAGTTCCTTTTACGGACTTAGAAAAAACAAAACAAACTCACAAATTGTGTCGGACAGCTGTGCTAACGGACTTAGCACAAAAACTTCACTTGGACGGTACTCACTCTGAAGATGACGCTCGGTATCGGAACTGGTATTGTACTTGGAACGGCTGCTCAGAAGACTTGACTTACAAAGAAGTGACTTAAGTCGGCCAGAAGGCCTTATTTATACCCATATTTTAATGGAACCTTACTTAACATATTTTTAAAATTAAATCCATATTAGCACTAGCAATAATATAAAGAAGAAATACAGAAAAAAGAAGAAGTAATTTTTCAAATACAAATTTCATTACAATATTACATTTCTTAATACTCTCCTGTCGAATACATCCCTTTCTGATTTTATCTCCTTAATATTAAAATTATTCTAAATACTTCCTCGGTCGGTGATAAAGATTATGTCGATAAGTTGAACTGTCAAAATGTCAGGTGTTTGTATTCGGGAATTTATCAGCGGTCACGAACATAACATCAAAAAATATAAAATATACTACATATTTACAGGACAACAATGGATTACATTCAGACTTTATTACGGTAAGACATAAGACATAAATACAGATCATACGATCTCAACTTCTTTTAATTTCAGATGTTGTAAACACATAACCTTATTCATCCACATGTGAAAGATAGTAAACTGTATTGGAAGCAGCTGAACACGGATGAACGAACGGTAAGTGATGTTGTATGTTGATGCAGAGTTACTGAATTTAAAGTTTACAGGGTGCGCAAGAAGTGAATAAAATTGTGATGGACTAAAAAATGTTTGACGGCAGCAGAAGGCTCTGGGATGTGCAACAGTGACGGATTTTGGAGCCTAATTCGTCACACTACATACAATTGCAGAGGACTCAATCAAACCATGTATACTAGAAACAGTTGGCTGCATACTTGGGAAAGACACAGCAAAGAAATCTGTTTAAACAACACTGTATCTGATCGGATTCACAAAATATCCGATCACATTGGAGATGAACTCATATACAGATTGAATGCTCCTGATATATTTGCAATGCAACTTGATGAAAGTACAGACGTTGCTGGTCAATCAATGCGCACAAAATATCCCTCTTTGAAGACATATCAATGAATAACTACCTACTCTTGTACCTAGCTACTCATATACTAATATCATATTTCAAAACGCATCGCAACTATATTTTTATTTTTATTTTTTTTTTCGAATATAACTTCCTCGATAATTTCTAATTCCCTAGAAGAATGAATCCATGTTGCGCTTAGTCCGATCTTATAACGCGCGTAACATAAAGCGCGAAATGTCCGTTATGGCACTCGAGTGAATAATAGTAATGATAAATCGTACCAACTATACAGCGCAGCGCAGTGATAGTGAACCATGACACGGCCAAACGGCCGCCGTGCCGCGCACAGTGTAGAACAATGACAGTCAGCCAGTCAGTGTTTTGTTTGTCACTGTCGCGTTCAACGTTGTCAATGATACGCAAAAGTTTTTTCAAGGAATAAAAATAAAAGTTGAATCAAGAATAATTCATGGTAAATACTACAAAATAATTTGGTATAGATGCAATCATAAACCTTTTCTAATGTAAATCTCAATAATTTCTGTGATAGAAGATATAGACTGTATCTTTCTATTTTCGTTTATTCAATTAGATTGTATTACCCATCAATACTAACACTTTTACTATGAAGAAACACCTACCTACCTACTCGGTCTAAATATATGAGACAATAATTCTTTTTTCGTTTTCGTTTAGTAATCGCACTGTGGGTCGTGCTAGACCTGTTGATGTAATGAGTATTTATTATCGATCTTTATAGAATAAAATTTCAATTTGAAGCGAAATAGAACTAGTGAATTCCAATAAAATAAAATAAAAAAATCAGACGAACTTGCGGCCGAATCCTTAGCTGGATCCATTTTCAAGTATATGAATAATATAATGACACTTCCTTAAATTAATATTATTATATCGCTGACTTTTATAATAACCTTCAACTCAGCGAAATTCAGTATTCTAAAAAACATGTTATTCCCCAAAGTAGAAAGACTATACATCCCTTAGTCAAAAACATGTTTTTCTCCAATTTAGCACGTTTTGACATAAACTTTGCATATAAATACTTTTAGTTTAAAATTTAGGATCATTCTTGTGTTAACTACAATCAATGTAACAACGCTTCTGTCTTATAATAAACTTTTTAAAAACAATTTTCAGAGTTTCAATAATCTAAGTTGTATATAGCACCTTTAACTTCATCATTCAATACTTTACAGCAAATTGTTGGAAGCGATCTCGACAAAACAGATGATGCGAAAAGTCTTTGTAAAGATACCTTGAATAAAGGCAAGCTAAAAAGGGAGTCTGACATACAAGTTGAGAGGCCAAGTGGAGAAGATAAAAAAGAATATGACCAAGAAAAAGGGCAAAATAATGAACACGAAGAAAGAAAGAAGAGTGGACAATCAGAGCAAATTGATCATAATGAAAAGGAGTTACATAGTTACACTACTTAGACCGTCAGATAGTCGTAGATTTAAGTGCCCCATTTTGTTTTCTCTGCCTTCAAGAGTTTTGATAGGTATGTATATTTGGAGTATAATAATGCCAAAATCAAAGCTGGACCGTGTGGCCAACATAATAATAATTAATTTTAAATTTTGATCCAATTTTCTTATTTCTGCCATGCTTTCGAAATGGAATTTAGGGAAAAAAGAGTCAGCAAAAAACAATAGGCAGAAGTGATCCACTTTGCCAAGGTTTTGGAATGAGAGCTCGATTATGCAAAAAAATATATAAATTGTTCACGTTCTTCTCGTTTCTGCCGTTTGGTCATATGAAAGTTGATATTATAAGTATCTCGTGAAAACGAATGGCATAAGTTTTTCGAATGACCAAGTCAAGATATGCACAAAAACATTCAGACTTTCGCAAGATATTTAATTCGTGGTGAAAACTAAATCCTAAAGTGTCTAAACACGAGAATTCTGGGAGCCATCTCTCCTGTTTTGAAAAATGGAAAATTTTAGAAAATGGATCGAAATTCCAGAAAACGATCGACCATGATATCAACATCAAATTGTGTTTGACCGAGAAAGAATGAAGTGGCGTGACATTTTGAGCCGCCTTTTGGATGTTATGCTATTCCTGGCACGCCAAAATCTACCTTTTAGAGGGCATAGACAGGGGGTTACAACAGATAATAGAGGAAATTTCCTAGAATTGGTTAAGCTACTGTCGAAATATGACCCAGTTCTAAAAAAAACACATGCTAAGTGTTGGAGATTTTAAATTCGATCGCGCTTGTCTGCTTCAAGAGCCACTTGTCAACTCGTTGCCGCGCAGTTCGCTATCTGTACTTTGCGCAGTCGCCAATTGCCAGCCATTGAATGCACATATCATAATCTTTAATGTATTTATTTTCTTTGTTCAAATATAGAAGTTGTGTCTTTATTTACGGTCTTGTGTTTTACTGTGAAACTTGGATTCATGGAACCCTAATCCTGACAGATTATGGGACCAGGAGCACGATCGTGACAGCAAAAGAAAAGGTGATAGTGTGTGACCGCGTGTGAAAGTTTTGGACCGCCATGAATTCGTTGAACGTGTCGAGGATCAAACTCCTCAATAATAGTTATTTACATAATTAGTTATGAAAAGTGCCATATTGTTTGACGAAACGTAATATTTGCCAAAACGAGCGCAGCGAGTTTTGCAAATTACGTGAGTCAAACAATATGGCTTTTCATAACGTATTCTGTACAAAATTTTATCTAATTCCGTCAGAATAATTTTAACTATATTTTTCAATGAGAACATCTCTCATGTCACATCACCAAATTCAGATGACTGTGATTCATGACCATCTATTGTTACTACAGAAACAAGAGTGCACTGAAATAAACAAATATCGAATTTTCACAAAACGTCAAAATGATTCGTTTAAATGTGCTCAAGCAGTAATATCCTGAGTGATATAGAACCCTTTGATATTAAAGACTCTGCCAATGCTGCATACTGTGAATAATAAATTTTTCTTTTAATTGTACGCAGATAAGTATAATTGATTAGCTCTGAAACATGGCCAGTTACGTAAAGTCATTACGTAACTACTTTATGCTACTTTACGCAACTGTTGCATTACAGTTATGAAAAATGGGACGTTGCATAACGTGAGAAATTGATGTAAAGTTTGACTTTTCAAAACGGAATTAGATAAAGACAATTACGACACGTGGAAGCTGCAGATGCAGGCAGTGTTGATCAATCATGATTTGTGGGATTACTTGAGCGGTACAACGGTGAAGCCCGCACCGGGTGAGAACAACGCGAACGTGGCCAACGTGCAGGCATGGACGACGGGAGATTTGAAAGTGCGATTCAACATTATTTTGTCTATAAGTCCGAATGAACTCAAACAAGTTAAAAATTGTCAGACATGTGGATGAAACTAGAGGAGATCTTCCAATCAAAAGGTCCGGTAAGAAAGGCAACGCTCCTGAAGAAACTAATGCTGCAAAAGATGGCAGAAAGAGACGATGTGCGCGCGCATCTTGACAGTTTTTTCGACTCAGTCGACAAATTGGACGGAATGGACATCGAAATTAACGCGGATTTGCTAACAATCTTACTTTTGTATAGTCTTCCCGCAAGTTTTGAAAATTTCAGATGTGCAATAGAATCGCGAGATGATTTACCTACACCGGAAGCTCTCCGATTTGAAATCATTGAAGAAAGTGAAGCTCGTAAAAGCGATTCGCAAAATACATCGAACGCTATGTTTGTCAAGAAGGCAAGTTGGAAAAATCGAAATTCCAAAGCAAAAACTGTTAGAAGTGATAGTGAAAAACGCCAAACGGACAGAAACTTTCGATGCTTTCAATGTAACAAGCCAGGACATAAAGCTAATGTGTGTCGAAATAAAGGCAAAACAGAAAGTGCGCCACGTGTTGATGACGGTTGCCTAAAGATTTCTGGAATCACGGCATCAAACACGAAACAAAAGTGGTGTCTGGACAGTGGCGCGACATCTCACTTATGTCACGAAATCGATCATTTCCGCGAGATTGATGATTCGAAACAAAGTAAACTTAACCTAGCAAATAACGCAACAGCTGATACGATCGGTGAAGGAACGGTTCATTCCGTCGCGAACACGGGCGGCGACAAGAAAGACGTGTCGTTGAGTAACACGTTGTACGTTCCGAGCTTGAGGTCAAACTCACTTTCTGTGGGAAAAATCACCGATCGCGGATTTACTGTTTGTTTCCTCAAAGATGGGGCCACCATCGAGAGTTCGAGCAACGAAGTTGTGTTAACCGCGGTTAGAACCGATGATCTGAACTACGTGCGCGAGGTACGGTGTGCAAATGAAACATGCGTCGTCGCATCGAATTCGCAATGCAAAGTAGGACTCGAGGAATTATACAGACGCCTAGGCCATGCCAACACTATATGCGGAGTAGACATAACAAATCCAACTGAGACTTTGGACTGTAACATTTGCCTGAAAAGAAAGATGACCAGAACCCCGTTTCGAAAGAGGTCCGATCGACAATCGAAGATCCTTGAACTGGTTCACACAGACGTTTGCGGACCAATGAGGACAGAGTCCCTATCAGGGGCGAAATATTCCGTGGAGTTCATTGATGACAGTAGCAGATGGTGCGAGGTCAGATTCCTGAAGGCAAAATCGGAGGTAACCAGAGCCACCCTCGAGTACATCGCCCTTGTCGAGAATCAACAGGACGCCACAGTCAAGTGTCTTTAGTCGGACAATGGAAGCGAAAATATCAACAGTGATCTCGATGGTTACCTAAAGAAGCGTGGTATCAAGCGACGCCATTCTGTTCCACACAATCCACAGCAGAATGGAATTGCGGAGAGGAAGAACCGCGCTCTAAACGACGTTGCTAGATGTTTGCTGTTGGAGTCGAACTTTCCCAACACTTTTTGGGCTGAGGCAGTAAATACTGCTAACTATGTTCGGAACCGTTTGCCCACGAAAAGTTTGAATGGGCATACACCTCATAAATCCTGGTCAGGTAAAGTTCCAGATGTCTCTGATTTTAGAGTTTTTGGAGGTCAAGTTATCTATCTGGACCGAGACCATAGACACGGGAAACACGATAGCCGGGGGAAAGAGGGCATCTTTCTTGGCTATGCTGAGGAGTCCAGGGCGTATCGAGTATGGTCACCAGAGAAACGCCGAATACTAATTACACGTGATGTAAAGTTCGTCGAACCTGGAAGCAGTTCAGAAGCCCATAAAGAAGGTGCAATCCCACAGGCTATAGTACTAGACAGACCTCAAGTTGCAGAATCGTTTTCTGAGCCAGCTATGCCAGCGCGTGAGCAGGAGAACGATCAACAAAGTATGACCTCAGAACAAAGCGATTCTCTGGGATTCAACTCCGACGATGAAGCCTTACAACTCAAAGAATCCAGCAACAGTGAAAATCAGAACAATACCAGAGGGATAAATGCCAACCAAGCCAGCGAACACGACATTGATGAAGACGAGAACAAAAGCCAAAATCTTCCAAGAGCTCCGGATCGATCCAGAATTCTCAGGTCTGGTTCAAGGGGAAGACCTAAAAAGCTTTTTAACACTGTTTCAGACCACACCAAGAAAGCCCGCATAGTTGAAGAACGTTACCTTTCCAAGGTAGCTATGAGGGATGCTCTCGGAGGATCTGACGCTAACAAGTGGCGTGAGACCATCTTGAAAAACGAAACATGGACGTTGGTCGACCAACCTAATGAAAAACGAATATTGGAATGTCTCATGGTTCTGAGGAACAAATTTCGCGCTGACGGCATGTTTGAAAGAAGACAGGCCCGCTTGGTCGCTCAGGGTTTTAACCAGAAACCAGGCATTCATTTCACGGAGACTTTCGCTCACGTAGCCAGAGTTAGCTCTATTCGTCTTCTTGCATCACTCGCCGCTGAGTGCGGCATGAAGATTAGGCAATTTGATGTTGAAACTGCTCACCTAAACGGACATCTGGAAGAGGAGATCCTGATGGAGCCACCAAGAGACCTGGAAGAAATTTTGCAAAGCATCGTAAACGACAAACGTCACAAGGATGACACTCACAGAGCAAATAACATGTTGCAGACACTAAGAGAAGGGGACAAGGTTTGTCTCTTGAAAAATACGGATTACGTCAAGCTGGAAGAAGCTGGTACACCACACTGAGCAATACCTTAAGGAAATTGGGTAATACTCCTTCTAAATCCGATCCTTGTTTGTTCTATATCGAATCTGGAGAAGATGCAACTATAATCGCTACGTATGTTGATGACATCCTAGTTGCATCACGGGATGAGACAAAAGCAATGAAAATCAAAGAAGGATTATCAAGAAGTTTTGAAGTCAAAGATCTAGGAGAGATAAAACATTGCCTTGGGATCGAGTTCGGACGCAACATTCACTAGATTTCGTTGCATCAAGGAGGCTACATTCACGAACTGCTGTCGAAGTTTGGGATGTCCGACTGCAAACCCGTGGCCAACCCCATTGATCCGGGATCTATATTGAGGAAGAAGAATGTGCAATCGCCAGATGATCTGAAACTCCCGTATCGGGAATTGGTTGGTGCACTCACATCCTTAGCGACGACCACACGACCAGACATCTCATTCGCTGTTAGTCACCTGGGACAGTTCAATAACTGTTACGGTATCGAGCATTGAAAGGCAGCGAAACAAGTACTACGCTATTTAATGGGCACCACCAAGATAGGGCTAACCTTTGGCACGAACTCTGAAGCACTCGTGGGCTACACCGATGCCGATTGGGGCAGCTGTCCGGATGATCGACGATCTTACACCGGCTACATATTTAAACTAGGGGGAAGTCCGATTTCCTGGGACTCTAAAAAGCAACGTACGATTGCGTTGTCTGTAACGGAGGCGGAGTACATGGCTTTGTCCGAAGGCGCTGAGGAAGCCATATACTTGAGACGTTTTCTGACGGAACTGGGGTTTTCTCACCTCGGCAACATGAAGATGTTTTGCGATATCATGAGTACGCTGAAACTGGCCAAAAATGCGATGTTTTATTCCCGAAGTAAACACATCGATATTCGCACCATTTCTTGAGAGACGTGGTGAAGGACAAGGAGTTCGGCCTACTTCACGTGGCAACTGATGATCAGATCGCTGATTTCCTAACGAAGAATTTGCCGAGAAAGAAGCACGAACGATGCTTGGACTTGGTGGAGCTGAGTTTCTGCAAATGTGTCACCGCGTTTAACCGGCTCGAGGGGAAGTGTTGGAGATATTTAATTTGCGCGCTTGTCTGCTTGCGGAGCCACTTGTCAACTCGTTGCCGCGCAGATCGCTATCTCCCTCTCTATCCGCTGTACTTTGCGCAGTCGCCAATCGCCAGCCGTTGAATGCAAGTATCATAACCTTTGATGTATTTATTCTCTTTGTTGTGTCTTTATTTACGGTCTTGTGTTTTACTGTGAAACTTGGATTCATGGAACCCTCATCCTGACACTAAGAATTGAACATGCTATCACCTGCACAAACCGCAAACGGGTAGATTCATATTTGTCCGAAGACATTTAAAATAAGTTCATAAACCTTTTGGAGAAGGAAGCGAGAGATAACATTGTGAACGACATAAAAAATGCCAAATATTCTGAAATAATTTTCGATAGCACTCCAGACATATCACATGTTGATCAGACAATTTACGTGCTAAGATATGTTCATATTCAAGGCGATCAAGTTGAAGTGAAGGAATCATTCCCAGGTTTCTTCTCAGCTGGAGAGACTGCAGTTGATCTTGCTGAAACTATCCTTACATAGCTGGAGAGTGATAATTTAGACATACATCTATGTAGGGCCCAAGGATATGATAATGCTGAAGCCATGGCAGGAAGTAAAGTACAAGTAAAAATCAAAGCACGCAATCTGAAAGCCTTGTTCACGCCTTTTCTAATCATTCGTTTAATCTATGTGGGGTGCACTCATTTGGGAGCGTTACTTCAAGTTCAACTTTTTCGAAACTGTAGAAAGAGTTTGCACGTTCTTTCCATCCACACATGCATCGGTGGGAAATAATGATGAAAAATATAGGCGTGTCCGTTAAACGACTATTAGAGACAAAATGGAGTGCTCATCACAACGCTGTTAAACCACTGAAGAATAATTTTGAGAAGCTTGTATCAACACTCGAAGAGATGTGTGATTCCTGCACCAGCAAAGAAAACTTCGAAACAAGAGAAGCAGCATCAATACTCGTACCAGCTTTGTGTGACTTCAGTTTTCTATGCTATCTTTCCTTCTGGTGTGAAGTCCTAGAAGAAGTTGATCAGACACAAAAGTATATACAAACATATGGGCTAAAATTGGGAAAGTGTGTAATAAAAATTAAAGCTCTTGAAAATTTGCTTCAAGGTCAACGCAACCAGATTGTGAAAAATATTTGCTACACAACAAAAAAATGTGAGGACTTGGACATGCCGATTAAAGGGAAAAAAGGAAGAAGGAGAATTCAAAAACAAATGCGTGAAGAAATGACTCGAGGTGCTGGACTTCCATCACCACAAGAGCTGCAGAGAGTAATGTTAGAGTGTCCCGTCATGATAGATTTTTCGAAGAACTAGACCATCGTTACAAGGCAATGGATATCATTCTGGTTACATTCAATGTTATTCAGCCTAAAACGTTGGCAACATTACCAGAAGTAACTCTTCGTGGAATGGTTCCAAATATGTTGAAAATTTACGATGAATTTTCAGCAGAAGACATCGTGTTGGAGGTTTTACGATTGAGGCGCCATTTGGAAGCCGCCAAGAAGCGATTGGATGGACTATATTGCAGCTTCTCAGATTCGTTGTGAGACAAGACTATTCTGAGTCTGTTCCAAATTTAGCGCTGTGTCTTCGTTTATTTTTAACAATCTGTGTTTCGGTGGCTTCATGTGGAAGACGCATTTCAAAGTTAAAATTGATGAAATTTCACTCAAGGTCCACAATGAGCCAAGCGCGACTAACCAATCTTTCGATCTTATCAATTGAAAAGGACCGGGAAGTCAATATTGATAATGTAATCGAATGCATTGAAACTATCTTATCGATTTGACAAAAAAAAATACAATTGCGATCACATTACAGTGAACTAGTACAATGAAACATAGCTTACATGATATATTTTTCACATTTTTCGTGCTGTCGTGTTCACAAACAATGCACACACTATAACGAACACATCCTTTAATACAAATTTCTTTCAAATATCAATCTTAACAGATATTTACTCTCATCACTGATCCACTGACTTCATAACGCTCCAAGATTATGGATATCAGTTAATTTCCGCAACTAATTATGTCTTTATGACATCAATCTTTGGCCCAGAGATAGAGCTTTCGTCTACGAATCGACAGATACCAAGTTTGAATCGCTTTCGGGTAACATTAAATTTCTTATACATTCTTTCTTTTATACAGATAACCATTCTATCAATATTACTTACCTAAAGCATCATCATCCACATTCAAGGTATTTTATGTTAGTTATTATGTGCTAAACACATCTTGCATACCTCTAGTTCACATATACCAATAAAATGAAAAAATCCAATAGCATCCATGATCCACAATTTTCATTTCCACCCAGCGGACATTAATATCTATGAATCCCCTATCATCAGAGAATTGATGAAAATTGTTACCATGGTTTGAAATTGAGAACTTTCGAAGCAGAAGTCAGCTCAATCATAGGGTACTTTCGGTGCACGTGTTACAAGAATAATATTTTCATAATATCCGAACAGTGTATTTCACCAAATGTCATTTTAGTTTCTCTCCTGGTACCCGTAGCGCTGGTGATCACTTTCAAGGCGACATTGGCTGACTACAGTACCAGCTATCTATATATAAAGATCAGTAATTAAAACATTCACTAAAAGTGACGATCAGCGACCGATTCGAAAATAAATTAGTGTACTGTAACCTACAATATTTCAGAATAAAATTTGTGACAATATGTTGTGTCTTGACACTTGAGCTTCATCATTCATTCAAATTTTATTGAGAAAACTCTCAATTGTCGTATTCTGTAGCAGGCACATCAAGGACTAGTTCAAAGCGTTGCTAGAAAATAAAATCTTCAATAAAGCGCATAAGAAAAAAGTCATATCATCATACCATTTTATATCTAACAAAGAATACAGAAACTGAAGAGAATTGTCCAAGCTTCCTGTAGAAATACTGTAATGTCACAAAATTATCAGGATTAATATCACGCGTCTATATATCAAATTAACTAGCAATAGTATTGATGATATTTTCAGGAACCTGCAGAATATAACATGCACATTATTCATATCATTATCGATTTTTTTATTATTTCAAGTAAACCGTACTTAACAAATAGTATAACACAAAATACTCATACATAATATCAAAATATTTCTATTATTCATTTACATTCTTCATGAAAGGGATCCAAAGTTCTCAAATCCCTCCAGGTAGGAGGTAGATTCCCATGTAAATGATTATTGCATCTTTTACAAGGATCACTAAATAAAGTTCCAAAACTATGTAACCATGTCTGAAATATTAATAATAATTAACGCAGGAGAAAAACACAAATAATGTAAGCAGCGTAATTAACATGTTCAAGTAAATCAGATCTATTGGTCTGGATTATGATATATCATTTATTTATTTCAAATACACTCCCAACAGGCTCAAAAGCCCAATAAGAGAACAGGAAATACAAAAAATTGTAAAATTGTAACACCAAAATAAATTGAAAACAGGAAACATTCATATTTTTCAGTCAATTTGGCAAACTGTTCAGGACGATGAAGGCAGCACTAGAAAATTTATGATGATAAATGTTTCACATACGATAAAGACGGGACAAGCATAGTACATTGGTTCGAGCAGTAGGAATACCTATAGAAAATTTGGGAATAACGTATAGTTATATAGGGTACATAGAAGGGAAGGATCTCAAATAAGTGGAGTCATCAATTTCACCATGAATCAGTTTGCTGAGATGAAATACAAGCTGTGAATCACGACGCTCAATGAGGCTCCGGGAATTAAAAATTTTCAACAATTCACTATAGTGAATATGATAATCAGGATAACTGCCATTCAATTTTAGATATAGGAATTTGACAGATTTTTTCTGAATATTATCAATATGATTCCGATGAATTTCGGAAATCGAGCTCTAGATAATTGAGCAATATTCAAGTTTACTACGGACAAATGCGTAATATAATGCTAGAATTGGAGCTAAATCATGAAAGGAACGAGTACTGCAGATGATAAAACTTTACATAGGAATGTCAACATTATAGATGCGGTTGTAATGGAATAAAAATGATAGTTCTGGATCAAAAGTGACGCCAAGATCGTCAATGGTGAAACAACGTGACAGTAGTGTGTTATCAACTTCATAATCATTCACTAAGGTTGATGTTCTTCTAGTGAAACACATGACATGACATTTATTTAAATTTAAACCTAAATTGTTCAATGAACCTCAGATGGATAAGTTGTCCAAATCGTTCTGAGGAACCGAGCATCAGCAGGAGTTGAAATGGGATAAAATAATCTCCAAAATATTTCCAACCAATTATTTTGCTTATCTAATTGCTACGTATGCTTCATCAGGTGTTCAGCCAGAGCTGTAGAATTAGGTTTACATTTAACATCACTTTTGTGTACTATTATTCTATCTTTTAACAGTCTCTATGACTTACATATTCAAGTGAACAGTCTTTGCAAACTACATCTGATTGTTTCTGTGAAGAAGTAGGATCCTTCAATTTTGTAAACAGAGATTTGATGCCTGTGCAACTTCTCTGGCTTATTATGAGTGAATCATCCATGAGCATTTCTTTAAGTTTGGGTGTTCAGGTCTGAAATATAAGGAGGTGAAATGTATCTTTTGTTTTCAATGCTGTCTCCAGTGTTATTGATCAAATTATGTTGAGCACTTTCTTGTCTTTGTGAAAAGTTAAAGTAGGGACAGTTCAACAATTTTTTGGGATAACCATTCTCTAGCAATATATAACGTAGCTTGATTAAATTTGTTTGATGGAACACAGGAAGATATATTTCCAAGAATTAATTTCAAACTTAACTTGAACAAAAAATCGAAATAATGACAGCAAAGTTGAATGTTGAGTTTCGGTACGATATTATTCAGTTAACCCTACTGTTCTCCGCGTAAAAGCTATACACATATGCTCTTCGAGTCATAATGACCCGGCATGGTATTCTAAGGACATGATGATTATAAATTATTAAAAAATTGTTATAATTTCAAATTAAGGTTCATTTGTTATATAATATAAACAAATTTTACAATATCACATGCCAAAATTCAACAATGATGTAAGCTTCAGCCTGCAATGAGCTGTTGCGCAGTAAAATTTTACTCATAGTATGAACGGTCAATCACGGGAAAAATTGGGTACAGTTTCACTTAAAATATAAACTGTCAATCACAGAAAAAATTTCAAGAGTTTCACTTATAATATAAACTTTCATCAATTTAGAATGTCTTATGAATAAAAAACATCCAAATTTACTGCCTAAGCACTGAGAAACAAGATATTATACAACAAATTTTTCAAAGCCCATTTTATACATAGTAAAGATCTGTTGATAAAGATTATTATAGATTTTATTGTATTAAATTGTTAGTTTTATGAATTTCATAAGAATAGGTCTCATAACTCCTTTTCAATAACACTTATTCAATAATTCCTTAGTCCTTAATGCATAATAAATTATTGAATAAGTCTTTTTATACAATACATATTATAAAAAAAAGGTGCATACAAATGAAATACTGTCGATATTCACTTGTATAAAACAAGCTAATAGAATTCATCTCTAACAATCAGTTGTATAGATTCTAATAGACATTTTATAAGACATCCACCTCTCCCGAGTGCTCCTTCCATTCTCAAAGTGCAAGTTAGTGTAGTAGGCTGGGTGTGTGGCTTGTGTTTGAAGCGTTTTAGGGTATGTTGGTGCATAATTCAGAAAAACTGTTAGTGAAACAAATGTATTTTATGTAAAAAAAATGTGTAAATAGACGAAAATGAAACTCAGAGTTATATGTGTATAGACATAGAACATTTTCATTATTTCCTATGGATTATCTCATGTTTCATGTATTTAACTTTAAAGATTAGCAATATCATTCAGAAAATATTGTTATATATTATTCATGTTCTCTTCTTTATCTATATGTATTGGTATGATATTTCTATTTATTATTATTTATAATTATTTTTAAACTGTCAATAGGTTTTTCTTTATCAATATATAATTATTCAATTAAAATAAAATATTATATAATTCTTAAAGACTTTGTTTAATATTTCCTATCACATGAATAATTAGATTCATAAAATACAACTGTTAAGAATCATTAAACATAATTTATACAGATTATTGTTCAGTTTTATAGGTACTATTGCACAGCTTTGCTAGAATCTATTCAAGTTTTCAGATAAAGGGATATAGAATTGATGTATTAACTTTTATACAAATATAACTAGAATACGAATTCATTGAGATTTATAAAATAGGCTTGCTGTCACTTTTTTAAAAGAATATTCTAATACCTAGTATGTGAATTCACATAGTGGTTAGAAGAAATTTCTCTCAGTGAGGATGCCGAATGTACTAAGACTACTCCACTATCAACTCCATCAACTTTCAGAGTACCTAGTGCTGTGCCTTTAACTAGTACTGCTTATTATGCATCGGAAATATCCGAATCAAGGAGTGATTGTGAATCAGAAAAAAGTGACACAGGCAGTACCAGAAAATTATTCTCTCAAACAATCCTAAGCTCTAGTTTTCGAAGAATATCTGAATATGCTGATATGGGGTCAAAAGGAGTTCGGTTGACAAATAGTATTATATACATGATTTGTAGAGTCTCCCAACCTTTTCAAATAGTAGAAAATGAGGGTTTTCTGAACTTGATGAGAGTCGCTTGTCCATTGTACAAGGTGCCTTCACGATTCACTATGAAAAGAATGTTGGAAACCAAGTATGATGTTATCAAAGAACACTATAAAGAAAAACTTCAGGAAGCGAGTAGTTTGACTTCAACAACAGATATTTGGACAGCCACGATGCAAACAAGAAGTTTTTGGGAGTAACAGTGCTATTTTGTAATGAGGAGGAACAATTAGAGTCTGTAACGTTAGGAGTTTCTGATTTAATTCAATCTCATACCGCAGTATACATAGCGGAAACATTATTGAAGGCTTGTAAAGAGTGGAATATTGAAATCATTAAAATTCTGGCAGTTGTCACTGATGCTGGCGCCAACATCGTTAAAGCAGTAGATTTTGCTTTTGGTAGAAATCGCCATATACACTGCTACGCCCACATGTTGAATTTGATGGCACAAAAATCCATTGAAAAAACGCCTAATTTGCCTGACCTAATAACTGTGGTCTAAAAAATTGTAACATGGTTCAAACAATGCGTTACTGCTAGTGATGAATTGAGGCAAGAATCTGCTTTGAAGTTGATTCAAAATGTTTCCACACGTTGAAACTCAACATTTCTTATGATTGAAAGATTTTTGAAACTGCGCCCCGCAAAATTATTAATTGCCACACCAGTGCGCCGGAAATGTTGAATGCAAAACAAATAATTTATCTATCTGAAGTGTGTGAGATATTACGACCCATTGAAATTACTACCCGCGAAGTTCATGGTTAAAAATATATAACATGTAGTGATGTTATATCACTTACCAGATTACTTACTATGAAAGTGGCTGGCTTCCAACCGAAACAAACAATCGCAGAGAGTTCAAAAAATAACGTAATTACAGAAATTAAAAAACGATTGCAACATATTAAAAATGTTAATATCCTTTCTGTCGCTACTTTCTTGGATCCTCGATTCAAAAATATACATTTCCAAGATGCAATAGCCTGTTCCAGAGCCGTTAGAAGTGTCAAGAAAATGATTTCTGAAATTGAGGTGCATGAACAAAGTGAAATTGAACAATTGCCTGAGAATTCCACAACACAAGAAGATCAAGCTTTAGATATATGGAGTTATCACTATAAACTTGTTAGTGAGAAGAATGATAATTTGTCTATACAACGTGACACGGATATGCCCACGGAACTAAATTATTATTTAAAAAGTCCTGTAGCTGATTTAAAACAAGATCCATTAGTTTTATGGCAAGTTATAGGATCCACTTATCCGAAGTTGAAGAAAATAGCCATCAAATATTTGTGTTGCACAGCAACTTCAACAGCTTCAGAAAGACTTTTTTCAAAAGCTGGGCAACCTTTATATCAGCAAGGAAATAGATTAAAAGGAACACTTCTGACAAAGTTACTTTTTTTGCAAAGTGTGCCCAAGAAATACTGAGATTGTAATACTTTTCCTAATTTGTGTGAGAATTAAGAAATGCATTTAATAAAGAAAATATTACAATATAATAGGTTATGCTTATTTTATTGCATAACACATCAATCTTTTCGGACATCGATGTATTTCTTCCGATATATATCGTATATTGATATTATTGAGTCGATGTTGACATCGATGTCAACATCGATGTTTTCCTAATATCGACCATCCTTAGTAAGGCTAAATTAAATATCGTGTTATCCATTAGTGCAACGGAATTAAAGCAAATAAAAACATGCAATACATCACGAGAAGTATGACTGAGGTTACAAAGTATCTATCAGTCAAAAAGACCTGCCCGAAAAGCGACCTTGCTGAAGCAACTTATGCTGAATCGCATGTCTGAAGATAGCGACGTGCGTGAACATGTGGGGCAGTTTTTGGACGCGGTTGACAAATTGAAAGACATGGAAGTAAACGTGAATCCAGATGTACTCGCGATCGCGCTCTTATATAGCTTGCCGCCAAGCTATAAAAACTTTCGTGACGCAATTGAGTCAGGTGACGAATTGCCTGATCCCGATGCTTTAAGAATAAAGATCGTTGATGAGTGTGATGCTCATAAGAATGAACGATTATCTACATCAATATTCGTGAACAAAAATTTCAAACAATCTAGAAATTACGGTACTTAAACTACAAGTTCAGGAAGTGATAATACGAAAAAGGAAAAAAAATGGCGAGAATAAGATGCAATAAGTTCAAATTATTTGGACACAAAGTCGCACAATGTCGGAATTAAAATACAAATAACGAGTCCGCAAAAGTATAAGAGCAAGTGTCCCAATGCGTGAGTGAAGCGTTACTTGTACGGTTGACCGGAAGCGTGCACAAATGGTGCCTCGACAGTGGCGCGACCTCGCATCTATGTTACGATGTAGATTCCTTCTCGAATGCCAATTTCTCGAAACACAGAAAATTGAATCTTGCGAACGACGGCTCTACTGTAAGTATCGCAGAGGGCACAGCGAAGTTAGTGGCTGACGTTTTCGGTAAAATGAAAAATGTATCTCTAAATAACACTCTTCATGTACCGAACTTACGGGTTAACTTGTTATCTGTGGGAAAGATCACAGATCAAGGATTCAAAGTGTTATTCGATAAAAATAATGCCTCAGTTTTGAATACAAACGGTAACGTGATTCTAGTTGCGGACAAAACATACGGTCTTCATTATGTGCAGGAATACGGAGAATCCGCTCGCATTGTATCCGAAACACCTGAAGTTACTGCTACCAATCCAAATATTTCGTGACATCGGCGTCATAGACCCGGTTTCACCAAGGTCAGTTAAATTTATCTTGGGGTTATTTTGAGTTAGTAACTATAGTTACAATTGTATAAACAATAGTCTCCATATAGAATAACCTTTAGATAAATTTAACTGGAGTTGATGAAACTGGCCCTTAGACATTTGAATGTATCGGATCTTCGCGAAGCAGAATGTAATGGAGTCGTGCGCGGACTAAAATGTGACAAATTGGGAGATGAGTCGGAGTGTAACGTGTGCCTGAGAAGCAAAGTGTGTCGAAAACCGTTTCCAAAGAAGTCTACACGCGAGACAGACTTGTTGGACTTGATTCATTTGGACGTGTACGGACCAATGCGCGTTTCTTCCTTGAGCGGAGCGAAATATTTCGTAGAATTCATCGACGATCATTCGCGAGGTTCGATTCATCAAATCCAAGGGCAAGGTTTTTAAGGCTACTAAGGATTATATCGCTCTCGTTGAAAATCAAAAGAACCATATGGTCAAATGTCTACAATCCGACAACGATTCGGCAATTCTGAACAACGAGTTTAATGAATATCTTAAATCTCATGACATTAGAAGACGTTTGACCATCCCATATAAACACGAAAAAACGGTGTTGCGGAGCGCAAAAACCGAAGTCTTTTGGATACCGCATGATGCCTGCTGATTCAATCAGGTCTACCCCCACAATTCTGGGCTGAAGCGATCAATGCAGCCAATTACATAAGAAATCGATTTAGCTGTCGCGTATATTGCATCAATCGAAAACCTGGGAAAAGCAAACTAGAAGAGCAATATCATGAAGGTATCCTCGTTGGATTCTCGGAAGAATCGAAAGGATGCCGAATATGGCACTCTAAGGGAAGGAAAGTAGTTATATCGCGTGACGTGAAGTTTCCATTGCAATCATCCGCTAGCGATGATGAATATCAAGAATTCTTTCCAGAGTATCGATTCGAACGTCCCAGAGAATAGTAGAGCAGAAGAATTAGTTGAAGTAGAAATAAACTCTCCAGTCATCGAGCAAGACAATGCGGGTGACATATCACCCACAGTGAGGAGAACATCTGGCCGACCAAGGATAATCAGAACTGGACAACGTAGCCGACCACGGAAGGTATTCAACAATCCAGTTGCACAGTTTGCGCAAGAAGTAGTTCCACCTGAGCAAGTGTTTCTATCAGAAGTACCAATGCGACAAGCCCTGATAGGTCGCAACTCTGACGAGTGGCGTGACCCAATGGCATGAGAAATCCGGTCGATTATCAAGAATGATACTTGGCAGCTTATCGACAGACCAAGCAATACTCAAATCATCGGCAGCAGGATTGTTTTACGTAACAAATTTGATTCTGATGGTAATTTGGAGCAGCGAAAAGCCCGGCTTGTGGCACAAGGCTTTGCACAACAACCTGGAAAACATTTCATGGAAACTTTTGCTCCAGTTGCTCGTCCGAGTACTATTCACTTGATTGCTGCACTTGCCGCTCAACACAGGATGTCCATAAGGCAGTACGACGTCACTACGACGTACCCAAATGGTGAACTTGACGAAAAGATTCTCATGGAACCACCTAAGCAATTAAAAGAGATCTTATCTATTATTACTGAAACAGAAGAAGATCAACAAATTAGAATGAAAGCAAAGAACATACTCGCGTGCATCAGCAATGGTGACAAAATATGTCAGCTCAAGAATTCCTTGTATGGTTTACGCCAGGCTGGATGACAGTGGCATGCCAAGCTTCGCCAAGTTCTGCTGAATATTGGCGCAAAAGCGTCCAATAGTGATCCATGCCTATATTATATGAGGGATGGGAAAGACATCATTCTAATTGCAAAAGGCGTTTGTCGATTCCGATTGGGAAAATTTTCTAAATGATCGACATTCATACTCCAGATACGTCTTTAGATTGAGTGGATGCCCTCTTACCTGGGATTCACGCAGGGAGAACAGTTGTTCTTTCCTCAACCGAGGCGGAGTACATGGGGCTTTCTGAAGGAGTCAAGAAGGCAATTTATTTGACTAATTTGCTATGTGAACTTGGATTTGAAGAATTGGCAGACATCAGAATTTTCAACGACAATGTCGGTGAATTGAAGCTAGCCGAAAACCCTGTATATCATGCTAGAAGCAAACATATCGATATACATCATCACTTCATCCGCGAGGCTTTGGCTACCAAAGGTCTGCAAGTGGCTCATGTTCCAAGCGAAGAAAATGTTGCTGATATTCTCACAAAGAGTTTGCCTAAACCCAAAATTGAAAATTGCATTCGATCATCCGAAATGTCAAGAACAGTGAGATAACATTGAAGACTTGATGTCAAATCGAGGGGAACTGTTGAAATATAACGTTATCCATTTAATTGACGATCGCCACCATCCTGTTCGACAAGCGTAGAATCGGCTGTATTCGGATGTTTCCGTGTGCACAGACGATCATGCGCAGTGCGTCGGCTAGTCAGTCTCAATCTCTCAATTCGTACACAATAACGTACGCATTTAAGTTCATGTTCAACCTTTATTATTTTTCGTAGTTAATAAAGTTTTTACGTTCTTAGGTTCATCGCTGTTTTATTGTTTGTTCAAATATAAAACCACTGCCACTCCAAACAATTCTTTCAAGTTTTAGGATGATACCATAATTTTTTCAAATATTCAAATTGTGTATAATACTATAAAAAAAAATTAAGTGCCGTTGTTTTTCAACAGCGCTCATGCTATATAAAGGTTGCTTGAAATCCTATTTTCAAAGTTAAATTAAAACTATAAACAATACAGATCAAGATTAGGAAGCGAGACTTTTCTCCTCTTAATCTTTTTTTCGATTTTCACTATCACTCATAGTTTCTGAGTTATTGTAAGAAAACTAGGCGACTTTTTTTGTTTCCATTTTTTGTTAACAACAATAAATTGCAATTTTTGTTGGCAAAAAAAATCCAGAAAACGTCTAAATTTTATTCCGAATCGAATGAGCTATTGCTCATATTTTTTGGACTCTCCAAGCTATTTTTCTCAGAAAACTCACTTCTCGACTAGACTAAACAAATTATGGTTGGCAATTGGTTGATAAGGCATTTTTTTTTTTTTTTTTTGTTTGAGGGTGACCAATTGCAGTAGAGATTTCAGGTATTCAACAAACATCAAAATTTGATATTATTATTCATTTCGTAAAAGCAAAGTAAAGGTCATATTTATAGAATTTTTTTTGTTTATACTCAATCTGAAAACTCTGAAATTCATGATCTTGACAGTGATCTTGATATCAAGGATAATGCCGATGAATTATGGCACCAATCATCGTCGTTCAAATCATATTTTCTCAATGATACATTCTTTTCCATCACAATTCTCATAATGTTATATAAATAATTTTTTTTTTAAATATTTATTACAAAAATGAATAATTAACTGATCAACAATTGAATAAAAACTTCGTGAAATCATCAATATCTTAGTAGGAATTTATAATTAGTGACTACATTCTCTTGAATTAATAAAAAAAAAAAAAACTATTATCGATAACAGCTGCAGTCCGCACGCATTACACGTGCGATATCGCAAGATTTCGCAACCTTGTAACTTGACTGACTGGTCACAATCCCACCTGAAGATTGAGTGACAATTTCTATATCATCAAACAAAACGTTTTATGTTTGTTTAAACTTTTATCAAGTCGTTGCATGTATTTTTAAATCGATACATGTTTGATTAGACACCTGATACATCTATCCCACTCATCGTCTAACTGACCAGAGTTTTCGAATCTACACCCTTATGGAAATCGACTGTAAAAAAACCATAAAAACATAAAAAAATAGGACAGTTTTCTGAAAAGTTTAATAATCGGAAAAATGCTAAGGAGCGTTTTAGTGAACATCAGCAATGTTTGTACCATAAGAATGATGTTGAAAGCACCGATATTATTCTAAAAATTGAAGCAGGCTTCCTATAAATCTTCAGATAAATCGAGAAGCTAAAAATTAAGTTTTGGAAAATCGTGATAAGTTAAAACTTATTATTGAAACTATTCTGTTCTGTGGAAGACAGAGTTTGGCACTCAGGGGGCAAAGAGATGGTGGCAGAGTTACTGAAGATAATGAAAATAATTTTCGGGAGCTTTTGAGATATCGGGCGAAATATGATGATACCCTTCAACAAGTTTTATCTAATAACAAAAGCAATGCATTATACACCAGTTAGAAAATTCAGAACGAAATAATTGAGAATAGCAATTGGCAAGTTAGTGGCAAAGATAAATACGTCTTTATATTTTTCGTGCTTGTTGATGAAACGACTAATATTGCAAATGTTGAGCAAATGTCATTATGCATTCGTTGCATTGATTCTACATTTTCTCGAGTCGAAGAGCTTTTTCTACAATTTGATCCACTTGAAAATGTCACAGGTAAAGAAATTTCCATTGCAATCGAGCCTTCTGACCCCGCACGGTGGAAAATTCTAGTAAAGTGCTCTCGAATGACGTAGAACATTTTCAGAAATGGACATCTGTGTATATATAGACAAACGACCTGACTGAGGAAATAGTGAACAATGAAATAGTGAATATCAAGCAGTGAATATCCAGTGAGTGATCAGTGTTATAAATAAATAAGTTGTCAAAAATAAATATCTGTGGCTTTGTTGTTGAAGTTTAATAGTAGTAAGTGAGAAATAAATTGTATAGTGTTTGTTTAGTAATACTTCGAAGAATAGAACTTTTATTTTATCTTAATTCATTCAAAAGTGATTTTTATTTCAACAATAAACAATTATTTAAGAGCAATAAACATTACAATATGAATAAGTTGCGCGGTCAAGGATGGAGCGACTGCAAAGTGCCCGCAATTAGGAACAGTTTGAGTTCCATTGGTAAATTTTATGATTCTTTCCATACTTCGGAAAGCCAGTCTGTGTTGAAACAATGTAAAGGAGAATCAAAAATCAATTCTGGTCATGGAAAATCAAAAAGATTTTGTGTCATCAGACAGATTGAAAGATATAATTCGGTTGCAGTTGTTTTGGAGTTATATGATGAGATTGTACTGGCTTTAGATGAGATTTCTGACTGCTCAGATAAAGATTCTGCAAATACTGCAAATCAATTAAACTGTACATTGAACACCGCAGATTTCGTCATTACTGTCCAAGTTATTAACCAAATATTTAGCTACAGTATCATTTCCTGTTAAGACACTAGAACAACATAGTATTAATGTAAAGAAGGCAGTCAATTTAGCAGAAAATACAGTCTCTGAAATAAGAAATATTAGAGAACGCTGAATTCGGACAGTTATTCTCAAATGCTAAAAAACAAGCAGAAAAGTATGATTTTGCTCTGACCAAACCTCGAACTACAGTAAGACAAAAACAAAGATGCAATGTAAATGTTATTGATCCAGAGGATTATCACCGTATCTCAATATAATTATATATTGCATTCTTTAATGCTTTTCTGAACAATTTGGAACAAAGATTTACAAAGCATAGATCCGTGTTAGTTGGGCTCCAAATCCTATTTTCTGCGACTCCTTATTAAATAACAGATGAAGATTTGAAGGAATTTCATTTCTTAGCTTCTCACTACAAAAATGACTCAAATGATAGCTCTGATAAACTGATCGCGTTAAAGTTTTTGTATAGAATAATGGATATCTTAGAAGAAAATGAATGGCCGAAAGATGCTTTAACAGGCTAAGCTCCAAAGCGTTTCATACAAACTTCAATTTTCACCTAAAGAATTTTTTTGCTTATTTCTTCTACCTTAGTCCATACAGTGACGAGAAAGTCTGATTTCGAAAAAATCTGATGTTTCAAAATGCCTTAAATTGACAGCGGACACCGCTGTCCGCTGTGGCCCTGTGGAACTTCTGGCGGACACCGGTGTCCGCTAAGCGACGTGACAACCGAGCGGTCGCGACACTTGTCGGAGTATAATTCTGCGAGTTTCAACATTTCAGTAGTTATCAATTGCGCAGTACCGTTTCTAAGATAACTAGCCATACTAAACGAATTTCGAAATTAGTCCTACAGCAGAAGCAGTATTCAGATGGTAGATTTTTGAAATTCAATTATCAACTCTAAACCATCTCCTCAATAATTTTCAGAAGACGATAAATCACTATGGGAGTTTTATTTTATACATAATAATAATATATTGCTTTTATATACCTAAAACAGAATTATTTCTGAATAAACGGAAATATATTCCTGGAAAAAGTCCAATGACATATATTTTCCGAATGAGGAGTCCTATAAAAAACCTGGAACCAACGCACGAATCTACAGGGCCACAGCGTCCACAATGTAACAATCAAAATCGTAAAAGTTTATATGTGGCTGAGTAAACTGTCAGACCGTGCGCTTACAGGAATCGTGTAGGTACGGGTGAAAAGGAGAGTGAGTTTTAATGGATGAAAGGGCACGAGAACGCAGTCACTCTTTAGACAAAAGGGAAAGAGAAGAATTTAGAAAAGAAGGAGAGCAGCTATTTAAAAGGAGCAAAGTTATACTGAGAACACCAAAGAAGAAAAGAGAACAGACAGGAGAAGATTTCGAAGAAATGGACGAAATAAAGCAGATACTAGCAACTATGTCTCAAACTATGACAGAAATGAGCGAGAAAATGGAAGTAAATCATAAAGATCTGAAACGGGATGTAAAAAAAAAATGTGAGACAATATAAAAAATAAAGAAAGATTATGAAGAACGAGAGAAGAACTGACAGGAGAAAAGAGAAGTAATGAAGGTTGAAATATTGATGCTGCAGGAAAGACTTGAAAAACAAGATAAGCTGAGGCGAACAAATAATATAATAGTGAGCGGATTGCCAGTAGGAGAAAAGAAACCAAAAGAGATGGTAAGCGAGCTGATAAAAACTGATCTAAAGCTTCAGTGTAACGTGAGATCTGCTACAATAGTTAAGAAACAGACGTCAACGTCTACAACAATAATCCTCGCTGAAATAGAAGATTATGATGATAAGATCATGATAATAAAGAATAAAAATAGACTAAGAGGAAAAAAAATATACATAGACAACGACTACACACAGGAAGAAAGAAAAATGAGGACGGAATCAGAAAGAGAGCAAATGAAGAGTGAGATAAAGGAATGACGGTAAAAATGTCCTATAACAAATTGCTGATAGATGATAAACAACTAGTATGGAACACTAAAACCGGAAAGCTGGAGGAACAGTTAGTTCAGTCTACAGTTTCAAAAAACTAAGTAGAGCATGGGAAGATACAATGGTAACGAACAGGCAAAGAAAAAGGACTTTGAAACTAAATACCTATCAGAATAAAGAGAATGGAAACACGTTTATAAATTTAGGAACATGGAATGTTCAGGGAACAAATTCGGCAGGGGCATACAAAAATTTGGAGCAGATTTCTAATGAGTACAGGTTGGCCATAGTTGCTCTGCAAGAACTAAACAAAAGGGAAATAATATTGTTGAAATGAATGACTATATTGTGTTTAATAGCGGTGAGAAAACTAAGTATTTTGGAGCTGGGTTTATGGTACAGAAAAGAGTAAAGGACTCTATTATAGAATTGGAGCCAATTTCTGAGAATATATGTAGAATAAGGGTAAGAGGAATATACAGGAAAATAAATATAATAAATGTACATGCGCCTACGAACGAGAAGGGTGAAGAAGTAAAAGAGAAGTTTTACGAAAAGCTCATGAACGTTTTTAACAAAATTCCAAAGTACGACATCAAAATTATACTTGGAGATTTTAATGCCAAAGTTGGAAGAGAAGAAATTTTCAAGCACGTCACCGGAGGTCATAGCAAGCATGAAAAAACAAATGAAAATGAAAAAATACTGGTGGAATTTGCCTTAGAATTGGACCTTAAAATTATGAGCACCTTCTTTAAAAGGAAAGAGATATATAAGGGCACATGGAAGGCACCGGGAAGAGATATATGCAACCAAATTGACCACGTCTTGATAGAAAAGAAATATGCAAACGCAATCCATAATGTAAGAAGCAGAAGAGGAGCAGCGGGCGACTCAGATCACTTTCTTTTGCAAGCAAAATTGAAGCAGGAGATACCAAAAAAATCCTACAGGAAATGAAAATCGAATAGAGAAGTATGACATTCAGGGTCTAATGGAAACAAATGAGAAGGTGGGGTTTGAAAAGATGATACACGAGAAACTACAAATAGCAGAGCAGCAAGCAGATATCGAGGAAAGATGGAGGTATTTGGAAGACGCAATAACTTCAACATCCAAACATGTTCTCAAGGGAGGAAAAAATAGGAGGAACAATGGATGATATGACGAAGAATATAAGAAGGCATTCAAAAGAAAAGTAATAGCTAGGAATAATCTAAATAAGCATGAAAATGCAAAAACCCAATGTATCTATAATGAAGAGAAGAAAAACTACAAAAATATATGCAGAAGGAAAAAGAGAAGACATCTAGAACTAACACTGGAAAAAATAGAGAGCAATTACAGAGATAAAAACATAAGAATTTTTTACCAAGAAGTTGGAAGAAAGAAGACTGGGTATCAGCAAAGAGGAATATTCTGTAAAGACAAGAATGGAAAGCTGGTATCAGGACGAAGGAAACTGAATAGATGGAAAGAGTATTTTGATGAGCTACTTAACAAAGGGGTCAATTTAGAATATGGTGAAACAGGAACTAGAAGTGGATTATATGAAGAAAATGATGACATAGCGAAAGTACCAACCAAAAATCCAAAAGAGAAATTATATGATATATTGAGGCAACTAGGAATACCAAACAATTTAGTGAAATTAGTCGAAATGACTCAGGGAAATAACAAATGCAAGGTCTCTGGAAGTTTCGACGCGAAAAAAGGTCTGAGACAAGGTGATCCCATATCTCCAATTCTGTTTAATTTAGTTCTGGAATGGATAAGAGAGAGTAAGATTCATACGAAAGGGAGTATATGCAGACATAGACACCAAATTCTAGCATATGCAGATGACATCACAATCCTAATAAGATCAAAGAAAGAACTAAGAAATATCCTTTTAACAGACTAGTAAAATCAGCAAGTAAAGTAGGTTTGGAAATAAATAAAGCCAAAACTGAATATATGCAGATAGGAGAAGATCAGAATGAGGATCTTAAAGTCAATATTGTTTCGAAGGAGTGAGCACTTTTATTTATCTGGAGGTAATGATCTCAAACAAAAATAATGATGATGAGGAGATCGGTGCAAGGATGGCGGAAGGAAGCAGTTGTGTAGGAGCGCTACTAAATGTTCTTAATTCCAAAAAAGTTTCTGTTAAGGCTAAATTACGAATGTACAAGACTGTAATAAGACCTACGGTGCTGTATGGGTGCAAAATATGGGTGCTGAAGAACAGTGATAGAAATAAAATAGAGGTATGGGAGAGAAGAATATTAGGGAAAATATTTGGCAGGAAGAAAGAAGATGGAGTAATAGTGCATAGGTCCAATGCAGAAATCTATGAACAGTACTTACCGGGGGAATAGTAGCACGATAAAGAAGAGAGTGTGCGAAAGGAAAGTGGATAGAGGCAGTGAAGAAGGACTTGCAACGCATGGGAATGTCCAACTGGGAGAGAAAAGCGTCAGACAGGGCGCAATGGAGAAGATTAGTTTTTCAAGCCAAGGGCCTTCAAGTCACAAAAAACTCAATGTAAATAATTTATAATATTTGGCTGTTTTTTTTCAGTCATTTAGAGCCAACAGCGATTTCAATTGAATTAGAAGGCTCCCAATATTTTGATTAAATGTAATTTTTTTTCCCTACAGGCAAAATTAAAGTAATAAAAACTGATTTACTTGACCATATTCTATTATTATGTTGAGCTAACTCACCATAAAAGATTTCACGGCTAATTCGGGCATCGTTGGTGAAAAAAAATGTAACATCGCTGCATGAGAATTTTCTGTGACTTTTCGAAAAACTCTATGTCTGGATTCGGTCCACAAATCCCATGATTCGCCATAGCCTTTTACCACCACCCATTCTATCATTAAACCCTAAGGAATATAATGAACAAAGGTAATTATAGTCCAGTCAAAATAGACATTCACTCTTGCATTAATTCCCAAGAAGCTGAAAATTGACATGAATGTTAGGGATACCATTATAATGAAGTTGTGAAAAGTCCCCAACGATCCCGTGTATGCAAAAAATTTTATGCGAAGTCAAAGTTCGCAAAAATGGGTTTTTTGAATTTTTTAGCGGAACGATCAGATTTATGATATAAATAGCTCAGATACAAATTGTAGATCTCTTAATTCTCTACAAAAATAGTCTCTACCTCTTTATCCCTAAGATCCACTATTTCTGAGAAAAAGCCATTCCAAAGTTATATTCTCCATTTATGCACATGTTGCCACGCCACCTATGAGGTGTGTACTTGACGCGTATTTTTCAATGTGGTTTGCCCGGTAGGCCTATTCTATTGTCTTCTTATTGAAGTTCAATATAATATTAGGTCTTCTTATTCAACTTCTCCTTCATCTTCATCTTCCTGAGTTGACATAAATTGCTCAAATAGCGATACAACAGTTGTTTCACCGTCGATATAAGGATTATCTTCTGTTGAAGATTTAGTATTTGAACACGACGAACTTTGACAGCTGGTGCAGTGGTGCATGCTTGTGAACAAAGTCATCTTACTTTCTTGCAGCCGCATTTTGAATCACACTCTTTTTTGTAGCTATAAAAAAAGTATCAAGGAGCTTTTCTAGTGCAGGTGGAAGTAGAGTGTGGATTGATTCTATACATTATTAATTAGCTTCCAACACCATTCTTCTGGGTCCAGTTGAACCTGCTAATATACTTGATAAAAATGTTCATGAGCAGAATCCGAGGTTGGCAGAAGACAAGCTAATTGAACACGTTTTTTATTAGGTGTATGTTTTGCAAAAGATACGAAACGTAACTTATCTACGCAAGTAATTTAAAGTAAGTGAAAGACGGACACTGCTACGTTGACAAATGTACAGCAGACAAATTTTGCTCAAGGCCGCGTGGTCACATAGAATGAGGGACTGGGTTTCTTTTCATTTCATATTCTTAGAATTATCATTCAATATTAATGTAAGAGTACTAGTTACGCAGACTGATAGTTGTACCAATATTATACGTCCATAATGTACATAGGCAGCGAGTTATGCATATTATTGAGAAAATAATTCTAGAATGGCTTTTTCTCAGAAATGGTGAGTCTTAGGGAAAAAAGGGTGGGAACCATTTTTGTAGAGAATTGAAGGATCTACAGTTTTTGTCTGAACTATTTTTATCATTTAATCAGCCGTTCCGCTTAAAAACCTAGAAAACCCATTTTTGCGAGCTTTGACCTCGTATAAAATTTTTTGCACACATGGGATCGATGGGGACTTTCGACAACTTTATTATAATGGTATCCCTAACGTTCATGTAAATTTCCAGCTTCTTGGGAATTTATACAAGGGCACCCCTATTTTTAAGGCTAACTTGACTGGACTATTAATTATAGATTTGTTCATAAACATACTAACCTTGAATGCAACTACTGCTCTCAACACACGCCCCAAGGATATTTGTAATACTGGATTCGGAACGAAGGGACGAGAAGTCGTCACAGTCATATCATTAAATAATCTGTCTATTGAAGTTATCATATTATCAATAACCCTGAAAAAATTACTCCATTAATTGACCAGAAATTTAGATAATAAAAAAAAATTATATTATTTCAACCAATTCGTATGGTATAGTCAAAATTTGACGTGCTGCGCAAAAAAAAAACAATAAAAAATCTCTCATGACGATTTATAATCAATTTTGTGATTTATTTCAGTTTATTTTGATGAATCATCTTCATCCTTCTTTCTTCTAAGATGTGCAATATTTCTCATAAAATCTCTTAATTTTGCGACCTCTTAGAATTTTTTGTACTCTCCATTATGATTGTTGTATATATAAGGCTATAAAATCAAAAATGCAAAATGTTTTTTTCATCCCAATTTAGAAAAATTTGATGTGGACATCACGTGACTCACTTGTACACCTTCTGACTGAATAATTAACAGTTGACACTGACATTGGCATTAGGCAATATAAATTGCAAGTGACATTTGAGGTGATCATTTAGAGCAGTGATTCCCAAAGTGACCCAGGTGAAGCCCTTGGGATTCACGGAAGACTCGACGGGGGTCTATGTTGGCGGAAAAGGAAAATAAAATTGGGGGTTCATAATTTGTAAGTGAGGGTCTACGAAGATTCATCTTGTTACGAAAGTAAAGAACAAAAATGTTGGTTTGGCTTTACCTATCAATGTAGGCAGATAATATTCCTAGGTCTGCGAATGTTACTTGTGAAACCTTGCATATTCGATATTCAGTACAACGCGTGTCGAGACTTGCAAAGTGCCGCCCGCAACGCTTGTTGAAACATGCAAAGAGAAGATATACGACTTGTGCGGTGCTTGCAATCTTGCATGAGCTTATTCGATTCTCCACTAATATAAATACGAATCTCAAGGACAAAGATTACTCATTTATTTTCCGGAATTTTGAAAAGAAAAGTGTAAGCGAATCGAAGTCAGTGTTTGCCAGGGTTGGGTCAAGTAAGTACCTGCCTATTTGTTATACATACTTTAATTTTATATTGTAATAATAATATTTGTTATGTTTGCGTGTAGTTAGTAGATACGTAATGAGAAATAAATACTGAACACGGCCGTTATTCGATACTTTTATAAAAGAATAGGAAGCCTAGAAAGATTGAACTTTTATTACAAAATCGTCTATTTACCCGACTGCGGCTATTCACTAAAGGAGATATACAGGGTGGTGACTCGAAGAACGCACCATAGCGTTTTCAATGCTATTTTTGAAATGTTCAATTATTGGCTTCCCTGATTATTTTACATCAAAAAAGTGGAATAGTTTATTGTAGGGAAAAATTTCTGCATTTTTTGACACTAATATTTTCAATTTTACTCTACTAGGAACCAGTAAAATTACGGAAATGTTTTTGATAATTTTCTTAAAATCAACAGATATTAGAATGCTATTTCAATTAGGTATACTTATATTCCGGTGGAATCTAAAGTTGGGCAAAAGCTGAATAACAAATTTGTACGAGACTAAGGGTGTCATTTGATTATAAAATAAAATAATTTCTAAACCAGTGATATTCAAGTTACAGCACAAAATTTAATTTTTTCAATTAGGATAATATATATTTTTATTAGATAAAATTGATGAAGCTGACTGGATGAGTGAATTTGAGTGAGTAAAAAGTCTTGGGAATTCAGTCAATATTTATGTTTTAATTTCTTTCCTACTTTACATTTTCGGCTGTACCTCAGCCATCTTCAGAAGCGAAAAGAATTATATTGTTTAAAATCAAAAATGTACATTTATGTGTGATATTACACAATATAATTATTTTCGCTTCTGAATATGGTTGAGGTACAGCCGAAACTGTAAAGTAGGAAAAAATTAAAACATAAATATTGACTGAATTCCCAAGACTTTTTACTCACTCAAATATATTTTTATGCCTATTCGATAGCGTTCTTTTTTTTTCTGAATTCAGCTATGCATTTTAGTTTCATATCCTTACATAATAAAAATATTGAAAAGCATTAATTTTTATTTTTAAAATTAGTTCATACAATAATTGTTTAAAATATCCAACGTGCGTATCATAAGTTTTATGCTACCAATTCAAAAATTCGGGAATTCTTGTGCAAAGGTACTCTAATTTCTTATGATATATAATCAAAATAATCTTGATGTCCATTTTCCAAGAATTTTCAATATCTTTGAGATCTTAATAATAGGGCATTCAGACGTGGACTCACCAAGACTCACTTCAAAATTTGAGTCTTGAGAGGAAGTTTTTTGAAGAAGCAAAATATTTTTGTTTCTTGGCCGTTCACACGTGTAGCTTGTTTGTTGCCTCAAAATGTATCTCTTCTTTCACTTTTAAAATTTCACTTCAAAAATTCATTTATTCCATTGATTCTTTCGTACTAGATTATTCAAATAGAAATCATATTGGATGATTAAGATAACTTTTCCATTTATAATATGTGTAACGTGACCGAAATAAAACAACATGCAAATATGTTTGAACAAACTGATATTACATTGATTATTCTACACTAGTGTTTCATCAAGACAAGATTTCTTGTCTTGACGACGCATTTCTTGTCTTGTCTTGATTTTCAAGACAAGAAAATAAAAATTTCTTGTCTTGCCCATTTCTTGACGACGCATTTCTTGTCTTGTTTCAAGAATTCTTGATATTTCTTGATCTTGAAATTTAGGGGGAATCCCCTTTCTCTATTGTTTTATCCAATCTGAACACTCAGTTTAACGTTAGTGTCTATCCTTTATCCTCCCTGTCACTCTGTCAGTTGTGTTATAAATCGATTCTAGCAACATTTTCCAAGACTGCCACCAATAGAAATGAATGGAAAGTCTGTCATTTTCATGTTTAATAATCTGCAATTATAATTGTTATATGATATAGCAATGTTGCTAAGAATTAACAATTTACTTAGAGTTTTGGGGAAGCTACCCATTCATTTCTCTTCTACATAAACGATTTAATCACCGGAAACTGACGACTTATGCTTTCGATATGTATCAAATATTTGTTTATAAAATCATAGTCACAAATACTTTATACTCCTCCGACGTATACATGATAGGGAAAGTATTGAAATTGTGATTGATAGTTCGAGAATCTGTTGAACTTTCACATTTTAGACCCTATTGAACCCAAAAAACATAGGTTTAAATGAAATCGATCGGTCTGTCTGTCTGAGAGTATAGTAATTTGAGAACCCGTATTGAAAAGCTAGGCTTAAATTTGTAAATGAGCCTTTTCAACTAGAAAATCTAGAAAAAGACTCTTCATTTTCAAAAATACTTATATTGTAAGGACTAAAATATAGCCGCCATCTGACACCATAACAATGACAGCTGTCATTTTGACAATAATAGCTCTCACTTCGACAATGACAGCTGTCACTATGAAAACGACGCTGACACTCTGAAAAAGACGCTGTTGTGACGAAGCTAGTGCCTACAGTTCGTCCCTAAGAAGTTTGACAATGACAAATGTCACTTTGAAAGTTGGTATAATACTCCTAAATTCATGAAACAGCGATGAAACTGGCCATAAAATTTAATGTCGGGAAAAAACTGTAATGACCACAGCAGATTTCAATATTTCAATAATAGATTAATGAATATGGAGATATGAAAAATTAATTGTCAAGATATCAAGATTTCTTGACAAGAAGTCTTGATTCTTGATAGTACTTTCTTGTCTTGTCTTGGGAAATGAAGAATACTTCTTGTCTTGGTCTTGTCTTGATTTCAAGGCAAGATCAAGACTATTTCTTGATTCTTGTAAAACACTACTCTACACATATTATTATAAACCTGAATATACAATAATTGTTCGCTTCTTTGCCATTCATTTCGAGATATCACACTAGTACGCTTCACGCTCAAACACACAACTACCCACTGTACACTTTCTTCATTCTGTTCCTGTACCTACCCCCTCCCCACGATAGTTTACGGACGCTACATATGATAAAAAACTGTTTCTGAATAGTTAGAATACATTAAGAAACCACTAAGAAAATTTCCAAAAAATTCTTAAAAGACTGTAAATATTCTGTTCTTAGTTCTTTTATAGTAATCAAAGACTCTCTTCACTCTCATATCCCTTATCTTTTTTTGGATTGTTCTTATAGTCCGTGTATCAGACCCCTCAAATAAGGAAATTGATATAAATTGGATCAAACTTATATTGCTTGTTCCTGTGACCATATAATGCACGAAAAACCATGATGGCCATCTCATCACATAACCCATTTTTGACATTAAATGTTTGACAGCTACAGCTTGTCGGTATGATTCAAGTGACTTACTTGTACATCATTTGATTTATAATATACACAAATTTATTCAATAAAGTTTTCTGTCACTCCAGATTATAATTAATATAATTTTAATAATATTTTGACATGTACATATTCACAATGTCAATCAAAATCAAAAAATTGACAACAGATTATCATTGCCTACCTTATCATTTCAATTAAACTGATTGTTTCATACGGCAAATTCTGATTGTCTGTTATACATATAAACTGCACTTCCGGCTCAGCCGATTGATACAAAAATAGTAGATATAGTAGGAATCACCTAGAAAAGGTCCTATCAATCATTCTTCGCGCATTTAGTATAGCACCCATATTTTCAGAGCGCAAATAGATTTGAACGTTTTTCCCATCGTGTTTAGTATTCCGCTTTACAAACTTTATGCCTAGTACTACATTCTAACCCTGCCCAGTAGTTGTTCAGTTCAATACTGCTCATGGTAACTATGAATTCTGTTGAAAACTGCAATGGTGAAATGGTTTTTGATTTTTGTGGCTAACCGTTTGGGACAAAACCAGTGTCCTGCAGTTTTTCACCCAAGAATAAGATGTTTCCAAATAATAACTGTTTATTTATATTTTAATCATAGAATTACTGCAATTTATTGATGAGTTATGAGGTATAATTGAAAAGAAGCGTATTTGTAGGAAATGGATTAAATATTAGAGGGAAACAAATGAAATTCTATTAATACTATATCACCTGTTCCAAAAATCGTATAATCAAATTATAGTGAAACAACTCCAAAATTATTGTTATCAATTCCATATTTTTATTTTCTTCTTTTTTATCAAATTAACAGTGTTCTTGAATATGCCCAAAGTTTTGCACACATCATAAATTCTATTAAATTATACACCAACTCTCTACTTTGGCTATTCAAAACCATGATTATATAGTTATACATAATAGAACACTATTAACAATAACAATAATAACCACAGTAACAAGAAAATATAAGAATCAAAATAAAAACAGAACAATAACAATATAGAAACGATTATACCAAAAAAATACCAGTGATCAACTCAAAAGTGGACACACAAGAAATTTTTTCTACGATCACTATAGAAAACAACATATTTCTCATACAAAACACAACTAGAAAACTTACAATTTCACACAACTGTGCGAAAAGTCGTGAGAAATCATTTCTCACACTAGTTTGACCAACTTACATATTAATAATTCATTCTGAATATTCTTTAGGTGATATATATGATATATTTAGCAAGATTATTGATAAATATCACGGACTTGATATAAATTTCTGTTTGCTCTTTTATAAACCACATTTAAATAACAAAATTGCACTAAGTTCTGTTGGAATTATTTTCTTATTCTTGTAATATATATTCCGAAGGTTGGCAACACTACGAATCACAACTGTCAAATTGAAGCAGGCAAAACACGTTCCATCACATTCTGTTGAAATCGAGAAATTATGTATGTAATTATTGTATCATAACCAAAATTAGATATCCACAAATATCATTACTGCAGTTGGAAAATGGTTAGTGACGAAAATTTAGAAAACACGCTACCCGAGATCACAGAAAACTCTAACTAATGAACCAATCAGAAGGTCGCTTGGTGAGAGTGGGCCAATCAGATACAATCTTTCTGTAGTTCGCAACAATTAGATTACACAACAATAAAATGTCAATCAACTGATAGAAAATATCTCAATAATGTTCCAAATCATAACTAAAGTAAATAACACAATAAATAAGTAGAGCAAACAATTAAAATGCCTAAGTTATTTTACATTTGTGAGAATAGATTTGAAATCTCAGTTATACTAATTATTTACCTACATATTTCATTAAATAATGTGATCGTAGAAAAAGTATAGTGTACAACACGTATAGAATCACCTATTTCACACTTGTGTGATTCCAGCACTCGACTCCGTCTCGTGCTGAAAATTACACACCTCGTGTGAAATAGGTAATTTTCTATACTTGTTGTACAATATACTATTATTCAATGAACCAATTTTGATTTCATATACGTGCGCCACTGATTAGAACGCTTACAACAGAGACCTCTGCGATTGGTTACTTGAAAATACAGACGAAAATTCGTTTTTGGCGCAGGACCAATTCTATTTGACGCGAACTATAACTATTTGGATGCTACAACAAGTTCAGACACTAAATTTCAATATGCTAGGGCTGATTATTCTAGATTTAAGCAAAAAATTAAAAAAAAAGTTTCAAGTAAACCACTTCTGGCTTGGCCGATTCATACAATAATAACAGATAATCATTCTGATACAACATCAAGTTCAAATACTGAATTTCAACATTCTACGGTTGATCATTCTGGATTTATTAGAGAAATTCTAAAAAAGTTTCAAGTAAACTGCACTTTCGGTACAGACGATTGGAACCATAATGCGAGGTGCACAACTAGGCCCTATACCAGTCTTAAATACATAATTTCAATATTATACGTTCAGCCAGTTTCGAGATTTGCGAGTTACGCACGAACGCACATACGTACTGACATCAAGCCGAAAACAGTCAAAATGGATTCAGGGATGCTCAAAACGGATATTTCCATCAAAATCTGGATAGGTGAATTTTGTCGGTTTCACAATACTTTCTTGTACTTAGTACAAGTAATTAAAAATTGAGATAATGTTGCATTCAGGATTTCTTGCTTTCAATGATTTAGTTCATAAAAGAATACAGAAAAATTGATTTCAGAACATTGACATAGAAATTGCAAGAAAAAATTAAGCATGTCATACTAAGACTCAAATTCTCAAATGAATCTTGTGTGAGTCCACATCTAAACAGGGCTTCAAGATGCCATGATCAAAATATGGAATCAAAATAATAATTTATGATGACAAAAAAAATTAATATGCACCTCGGCAGTAAAGTTTCTTTTCCATCACTCATTTGGTTTTTATGCCTCGACGTAAACAATTATTTAAAAAATTTGGATTTATATTATCGTGAATAACATATGTAAAGTTGTTTCCACAGCTACAGCCCCTAGGTGTTGTGATGGTTTAGAATGAAACAACTTTCAGTTTTTGATTGATTTGGCTGACGTTATAATTTATTGTAAAATACTTCACTTACTTTACTTTACTTGTTGAAAAGACGTGTAATTTAATTCTTTTATTTAGGTATGTTTCATTATCTTTATTATTGTATTTAAATTACATTTTGTACTTTTATTTAGAATAAAATCACGTCAGAAAACGATCTTAAAAATTAAATTACAAGATCTCAACTAGTAAGGAGATGGCTCAGCTTTATGTTCAAGTGATTAAAAAAACTGAGGAGGATTTTGTAATCCAGTGTATTTCCACTGACAGGAAAAATTGGTATTTACTTCCTGAAGAATTTAAAGATTTGAAGTATCACACTGTTTTGTCAAGCAAGAAACCCGTACAAAATGCGGTATTTGCTATTAAAAACATAAAGGGCTACAGAACAGTAGCTATTAAGATAGAAGATGATATCCGGAAAGAGTATTTTGACGAAGTGGGGAATGTTTGTTTTAATGAATTTCCTTTAGAAGAATATGTTTCTACGTCAACTTCTCGATCTATTAATTCTTCACAATTAGAATTAGAGGATCGAATTAGACAGTTGGAGCACCAATTGGAGCATCAAATAAAATTAAGTTCAATTCAAGAGGTGAAATTGCACCATATTGAGAAGGAATTTGTTTTGGACAAATTTGAATGGAGACAAAATGATTCCAAAGCGTGGCTGAATAGTTTTAAAGATGAATGTAACCGGTTCCGAATCGAATCTGATTCTTTGAAAATTCAAGCCTTACGATTCTTTGTTATTGGACCCGCCAAGGACTGGTATGAAACCAATTTAAAGAAGATTGGTCTGACAGCTTCCTGGGAGGACTGGAGGGACTCATTCTTCAATATTTTTGTTGATAAGGGTTAGTCTATGGTTAGGAAAGCTTTCAATTTTAAGTATTTGGGTGGATCCTTGGTCGAGTATGCGCTTGCAAAAGAGAAACTGTGTTTGGAAGTAGAGCCCAAAGGTACTGCATTATCTTGTATAAATCAGATAGTTTTTGGTTTACCCAATGAAGCTCAAGAAATGCTTGATAGAGAAGAGATAACTACTCTCGATAAATTATATACAGAATTGCGAAAATTGGAAGATACATTTATTAAAAGGAAGAGAGAAAAACCATCGAGTCCGAAGTTGAATGGAAGGCTCGTCATCAATCCTAGTAAAAAGAATGAATCTCAACGGAAGCCGTGTTCGGTTTGTGCGGCTATTGGTTTCCCGAATCGTTTTCATCCAGTTGCGGAATGTCGTAATAAGCATTCGGTTGCAGGAAAACTAAAACCAAATACTACTGAACGTTCTGCAAATCTTACCGACTGCGAAATATTAAACATTGATATCAATGACAAAGATTTAAACTAATGAACCGGGCGAAAATAGATCCGTTGATAAAATTTAACGTAATAATTAACGACAATTTTAGAATTAAAGCTGTTTATGATTGTGGTTCAAATGTAACATTGATTAATCAACGAATTGCTGATTTGCTTAAGTTGAAATTAATAGAGCAAAAAGGTATATTGAAAACAATCAGCGGATCTAATTTCACTTCAGCCCGGGCTAACATTAAACTTCGTATTGGAAATATTACAGAATATATAACGACTTATGTTGTAAAAACCGATAACTTCTCCTATGACCTGTTACTTGGTATTGATGCTATCAAGAAATTTAGATTGCTTCAGGATGAAAATTTAAGAGTTTTCCAACGTATTAATAGTAAAGAAATGATAGATTCACAAGAAGATCGACCAAATTATTGTCAGATGCGGACTCCAAATGATGATCAAAAGTTAAAGAGCTACATCGAATTAAATTTTAATGAACATCAGAATATAAAAGATTTTAAAGTAGATCTCCAGCATATTGATGATGAGAAAAAGAAACAGGCTGTTTTACGACTGATCAAGGAAAATAGGCAAATATTTGCCAAAGATAAATTTGATATTGGCGAAGTGAAATCGCAGGAGGCGGAAATTAAACTTCTTAGAGACGAGTATGTCACTTCTCGGGCATATAAATGTTCAGTCCCAGATGATGAAGAAATAAAAAGTCAAATCAAGGCGCTGTTGCAAGCCGGAATTATTAAGGAATCTGATTCTCCTTATGCTTCTCCTGTAACACTTGCTTATAAGAAAGATGAAGGAAAGAAATCTCGTTTATGTATCGACTTCAGGAAATTGAACAAATTAGTAGTTCCAGAATGTTTTCCGTTCCCTACAATACAAGATGTAATTGACAAAGTTGCCAATTGTGAATATTTCACAGTTTTAGATATAAATTCTGCATTTTGGTGTATCAGATTGAAATTACAGGATCAAGAAAAAACTCTATTTGTCACGAAATATGGAAAATTTGAATTCAAAGTTCTCCCATTTGGACTTAAGAATGCTCCGGCCACATTTCAAAGAATATTATCAAATATAATTCGGAGAAATGATTTAGATGACTTCTGTGTGAACTATATCGATGATATTTTGATTTTCTCTCGGACTTGGGAGGATCATATCCAACATATTGAGAAATTTTTACGAGTTATTGGTGCGGAAGGTTTCAAATTGAAATTAGTCAAATGTTTGTTCGCAGCTAAATCAGTTAGATATCTGGGACATATAATTTCCAAAAACAAAGTTTCACCGGCTCAAGAAAATTTAATTTCGATAGAGAAGCTACAAAAGCCTTCTGATAAGTCTGGTGTACGAAGTGTTTTAGGCTCCATCAATTTCTATTTGAAATATATTGAAAATAGTGCTCAGAAACTTGAACCTCTACATCGATTATTGAGAAAAGATGTTAAATTTAAATGGTCTGATGATTGTGAGAAAGCGTTCAATATGATTAAAGATTATTTATGCTCGAAACCGATCCTAACTATTTATGATTATGATAAGCCCGTTTTTATAGAGACAGATGCCAGTTATAAGGGAATCGGGGCGACACTCAAGCAGCCACAGGACGATGGAATGCTGCATCCTGTTGCGTATTACTCACGGAAACTCTCAAATAGGGAAAAGCGTTTTGATGTTATACATTTGGAATGCAAAGCTATCAAAGACGCCATAAAATTTTGGCAGTATTACTTGATTGGACGGCACTTTACGGTCTGCAGTGATCACAAACCGTTAGAGAATTTGAAGACGAAAGCAAGAACTGATGAAATCCTTGGAGACTTAATTCATTATTTAGCTCAATTTGATTTCAATATTATATATAAGAAAGGTAAAGAAAATATTCTCGCTGATCTTTTGTCTCGTAATCCCGTTCTCGAATATTTCGAAAATGAAGATGTGATTCAAGTTGTTAATTTAATCGATTTATCTGCGATATTAAAGGACCAGTCGGAACATTTTTCCGATATTAAAGCAGAGAAACGAATAGAATATATACAAGGAATTGCTTTAAAGAAATTGAAGGAAAAATTAAGAATATTTGTTTCTCCCACATTTGGAAACAAAATAATTGAAATTATACATCAACATTATGGACACATCGGTCCAGCACAGATGATTGCTATAATCAGGCCACATTACTATTTCAAGGGTTTTGACAAAGCTATAAATGTTTTTTGCAAAAACTGTAAAATTTGTATTGAGAACAAAACTCGTCGCAGTCGTGCTATTGGCCTACTCTCACAGTTAGGTCCTGCTACACACCCGTATCAAATCATGTCACTTGACAGTGTCGGAGGTTTTGCAGGCAATAGATCGCCTAAACGATATATGCATATCTTGGTAGATCATTTCACAAGATATGTGTGGATATCTACAACAAAGGGTCAAAACGCCCAAGATTTTATAAATTTAATTAAACCTATTGCGGAGGGAAATAATATCTCCATTCTTTTAGCTGATCAATATACAGGAATCAATTCTACTGATTTCAAGAATTATTTGGAGAAAACCGGCATACAAATTGTTTTCACATGCATTGACCATCCTGAGTCAAATGGACTTAATGAAAGATTAAATCAAACGCTCGTAAATCGGCTCCGGTGTAAAATAAATAATGATAATAATAGAGCTTGGTCAACCCTCGCGCAAGAGTGTGTCAACGAATATAACAATACCATTCACAGTTCTACACGCTTTGCACCATCATACTTGTTATTTGGGGAAAAACCTACAATATCACCTTTACAGAGAACCAATGAAAGATCTCTTGAGGAAGATCGCAGAATCGCTTTCCAGAATTCTCTTGAAAGTTTTCGGATGAATAAGCAACGTGTGGATAAAAATCGACGCCAATATACTTTCAACGTTGGTGAATTGGTCTATGTCGAGAATGGAAACAAAATTAATCGTAACAAGCTAGATCCAGTTCGAATTGGACCATTTCCGATAATTAGACAAATTTCACCATCATTTTATGAAGTTGCTAGTGGAAAGAGAAGAAAGATTTCCAATTTTTTCTATTCTAGTAAACTACTTCCTTTTCCCACGCATAAATCATCCTCAGGGGGGGAGGTGTAAAGTTGTTTCCACAGCTACAGCCCCTAGGTGTTGTGATGGTTTAGAATGAAACAACTTTCAGTTTTTGATTGATTTGGCTGACGTTATAATTTATTGTAAAATACTTCACTTACTCTACTTTACTTGTTGAAAAGACGTGCAATTTAATTCTTTTATTTAGGTATGTTTCATTATCTTTATTATTGTATTTAAATTACATTTTGTACTTTTATTTAGAATAAAATCACGTCAGAAAACGATCTTAAACATAATTGAAAAATTGAAGTCTTCTCATATCATTGACAGGGTGAAGATTATGAATTTTATGAAGTTTATATGGTTTGTAATTATGCTTTTTCATAATATTATGTACCTTTGAATTGATGATTGTAGGATACGTTAAGATTCAATTTAATGATTTTTTATTCTAAAACGATAATCATTTCGACTTCTGAAGTCATCTTCAGGTTTTGTGTCTCTATAAAAAATATATAAATAATCAATGCAAAAAAATATTTACAAATGAAATACCTATTAAGAGAAAATACCAAATTGGCAAAAATAAATTGATGAAAATAATAATAATAATAATATTGATAAGTAAAATTATCATATATAATATCATAAGTGGTTAAATTTTACCGGAAAAATTTTCAGATTGTTACGAGAGCTTGTTGCTTAGCAATTTATTGAGTGATATTGTCAGAAAAATCACGAGCTGTCAAGCGAGTGATTTTTGATCAATATCACGAAATAAATTGGTAGCAAGCTCTCGTAACAATCTGAAAATTTTGCCAGGTTAAATTTAATCACGAATGGTATTCGGAAGATTATTTTTCCCATCCAAATTCATCAATAGATTCCAGAGACTCGACGCCGAATCTGCTCATTTTTACATTCAATCTGTCTGTCAGTTTGACAGATGCTGAATCAACGCGGCTGAATGTTCTTTGTTTTGTATATATAACCAACAGACAAAATTTTCAAAAAATTTCCACTTGAAAACCTTGGGTGGGATTTTTTAACTATGTCTGTTATAACTCAAGTACGTTATATAACGGATGAAAATAACACACATGGATACATCGAGCGATTCTGTAACTTTTGGTTGCTACGTACGTTATCATTGTATGTTATGTAACAGATAATAATAAGTACCATTTGCACTAGCAAACTTATTACTTATATTGGCCAATCATAGCGCATCTTACAAATGCGCGCAAACTTAACATCTGTGAGTTTGACATGTGCGCAGGTCCATTTTCAGACAGCAGACAGGTGTTCGACTTAAGAAAGATATTTGACGGAAACCTTCTCATATCATCGTTGAATCACTAAATATTCTATATGCTACAGAATATGTCACTAATAATACTTAATACAAGATGATAAACTCATATGGATATCTTCATAATGGGTTATAGAGCTCAAAAAATTCTGGTTTTTCTTTTTTTGAGGTTAAGTTCAGTGGTAATTCTTATATAATTATAATTGAACAAAGGATGATACTTCTGCTAGAAAGAACAACATCAACCGAAAGGATAGTTATCAAATTAATTTATTGTACTCATTCTATTGATTTAATTATAAATTTTAGATGGATAATTTTTGTTCGATTGACAGTGGAGAAAAGAGAGTTTGCAGAGACCAGTTACGTGATAGCCACAATTCTTTTGAGTTATCTAATAGTTGTGTATTAAAGCGTATTGAGAAGTATTTCTCCGGATTTGTCAAATATCTGCTAGAACCCGAGCTTGATAAGAAGCTTTAATGAATAGTCTTAATTTATCAATTTATGAGATGGTAACATATTATTTTCTGAATCATTGTACATAACTGTTGACTTTTTTCTTTTTATTAAAACATCTGTTACATTCCCCAGAATATTTTCATGATTTTATATTTATTTTGAATGTGTAGGTAGAGCTGAAAACATTGAATATTGGTACAAAATTTTCATGCTAGAAATTTATTTGTTCATCGGAACAATTTTTTTTATTGCAGTGCAGTTCTGGAGTAATTGTACAATGGATAGAGGAATTTGCTAGCCTATCATGATCTTCACAGCCTCAATTCTTGTAGCCAATTCGTTACAATAATGGTCATGCAAGACACAACATTCTTTGATAAGTACTTTTGACTGATGTTCTTCAATATTCTAGGACAACTCCAATGAATCTTTATTCGCTTTATGTACGTTGTGGGATATCCATCTTGATATTGTAATACACTGTATAGTTTATGTGCTGGAATAAAAGTGAGGTTAGAATAGAGACAAGATCATTATTATATTGATACAATATTGAATATCTGGTCAAAACATATATCCGTGTATTATAAATTACTGCCTACCGTTGTAGTGCCTAGATTGGCATTCAAAAAAGCCGTCAAATTATCTAGAGCATCTTTAAAATTCTGGCGCGTATTTATTCCGCAGTCTGTCTTGCATGCATGCAAAAGTAACATGAATTATCGAATAAGAATAGGTTTCTTAAACATTGATTCTTTCTTTTGTTCTTTTCGGGGCACTAAAATATACATTTCATAAATATGCCGTAATATTTTTTGTAATGCAATTTATTATTGAGAAATATATTATCACAATATGATACCATATATATTCACCTGAAAATATAAGTTTATCAATTATTATCGCACTTATTTGCTTGTATTTGCAGTTTGAATTTGTGATGTGTCAAACGAATTCTATAACTGATGCTACTTTTCATCTGTTATGATAACGTACTTAAATAACGCAAATAACTGTTATTTATATACGTTATGTAGTCACAGAATCGCAATCTCAATTTAACCACGTTATGTAACATTTTTATCGGTTATAATGTACGTTATGTAGTTACAGAATCCCACCCCTTGTAGGTTGTACCACGTGACGTCGAATGGTGCAATTCTATTGGTCGAAATTTGGATGGTAAAAATAATCATCATTAAAAATAAATGATAATAATGAGAATTCTGTCCAGAGAATTTCTATTTTATTTTTATCCAAAAGTGGAGTGTTATGATAATCAGTAATCTCATTTAGTAAATTTTCATTGTTATTCAAAGTTCTTTTTTGCACGATGGGCGTCTTTTTATCACAACCATTTTTTAATGCTAGATAATAAATTGTATTCAATTTATTTTTAAAAACTATTTCCGATAAAGGTATTGTTAATATATAACAATGGAAAGCTAACAATTTATAATTTAAAGGATGATTTGAATGAGAGGGTATGAGCGTGTCTGTGAAATTTGGTCCACTTAAAATTTTTAAAAATAGCTCAGAATTTACATGTCTCATACTTAAATTTAAAAAATTTATGCCTGATCAATTTTCTATTTCCAATGTGAATTGAATAGAAAATAATATCAAATAAGTCCAATAGAACTTTGAAATCATCAAATTGAGCCAAAGTACTCGATCACAGACATAAAATATCCACATAACGATACCAATATTTAATGTTGGAAATTAGTCAAGAGTAACAATTAAAAAGATTTATCTCGAAATCATTCATAAATATTTCCGCCATCAAAGGTGATAATGGAGTACCCATTGGTAGACCATTATTTTGTGCATAAAATTCATTATTAAATCGGAAATAATTTTGATTTAAACAGATATTAACTAAGGATAATACATTGTTTCTTAGTTCTAAGTAATGAATTTTATTTGAATGTGCGAGTAAATAAACTTTTGATATCAAAAGAAGTTAAAAGAGAATTTTTAGGAACATCAAAATTCTTAATTTTGGTAATCAAATCTAATGTATTTTTGATAGAATAGATTGAATCAAAATCTATAAATTTTGGTAACGACATACATAAATATTTACATATTTTGTAAGTTGGAGCATTTATATAAGATACAACTGGTCTAATCGGATAATATCTTTGTATAATTTATGAAGTCCTTATAAAATAGGAGCTATTGGATTCATATTCAAAAAATAAGTTTCATTATTATCAATTAGTTTTGTGCAAGACTTCAAAGATTTCTTGAGCTCATACTGAAACTTATTTGTAGGATCAGATTTCAATTTTGTTGTACTTAAATTTAGAAAATCATTTACTTTATCAATATTATCATTTCTATGCAATATAGTTAGTCTATTGCCTTTATCAGCATTATTCTCAATTTTATTTTTTATTTGTTTCATAGTTTCCATTGTATTCTTTTTGATTATTATATTTGTAGTCATTCATATTATTGTTAATAATATGGGCACAAGATTCTTTTTGGAAATCTGATCCTTCAGATAAAACAAGCTCAGTGTCGTAAGCTGAACAAAATCTTTCCTATTCATTGGTAAGCTGGAAGCAAAAGACAAACCATTCTCCAAAAATCTAGTTTCATTATCATCAAAATTGACAGATGTCAAATTTTTCAAGAGCATTTTCAAAATTTTGACAAATATTTTTAAATTCTTCTTGGTTATTTTTTTTTCCTTTCTTCTGAATATCTTTTAATCTCTCCAATTTTAATAATTTTTCTCTACGACGCTCTGATCCAATGGCATATACCTCTTCAGAGATCAATGCATTCTATTTCCATTAATCACAAAATAGAAAATTTGTATTTATTTTCCAATTGAAATTGTAAGTATATCGGACAAACAGGTCGAAATTCTAGAACCCGTTTTTTAGAGCATATGCGTTGTCAATATACGGGAAAGTTGAAAACTCAAATTTGGCAAAACATTTATTTGAAAATAGCTACTCTTGTGATATATCTAATCTAAAAAATTTACACTGGAGAATATAAATAGAAAATTGAATTTTTTAGAGTTTTACGAAATTAAAAAATGCTTGAATAATAATGAAAATTTACGAAATGAAATTACTGATTATCATAACACTCCACTTTTGGATAAAAATAAAATGATGAATTTTCATTATTATCATTTATTTATTCATTTGTTCTTAATGATAATAATTTTACTTATCAATATCATTATTATTATTTTCATTGATTTTTTTCATGTCAACTTATGCCCAGTTGCATGAACGTTCATTAACTAAAGAGCTCTTAAAAAATGAACAATATCAAATCGAATATATTAGTCAAATTAATTGCTTGGAATTGCTGTCAAAAATTCGATTTGGTACTGTTCATTCTCAAAGAAGTTTAGCTAATGAAAGTTCATGCAACTGGGCATTAGTGTTTTCACTAAATAAGTGTATCATTTGTTAATATTTTGTTATATTGATTACTAGCAGCCCGTGCCGGCTTCGCACGGGTGGACATTCAATAATATTCAACATTTTTGTACGAATCTTTAAAGTATAGTTCAATAGTATAAGATGATTATTAAGAATACCAAATTTATTGCTTGAGTAACACAATTAAAACATAACCTAAACTGTCAAATTTCTCGATATATGCGTAGATCTAAGTATTGATAGCATCATCAGTACTTAATGAAAAAGAAGATAATATTGCAGCGCAGGCAGTGTAAGGAATTTTATTGGTCATTTTCTCATATCTTCGATTACATTATTGAAGTTTTCGTAGATAATCCTTTTTTTGAGAGTAAATTATAGCGCATGTTACTTATTGATAATAGGTATAGGATTCTACTTGTAAAATTATTCTTAAAATCGGTCCTCACGCAAGCGCCAGCAGCAATTATAAAAATTTCAATTTAATCGGTTGAACGATGCTCGAACGGACAAATACCATCAGTAAAACTATGTCAGAACCTTCATGCAAGTGCCAACAACAACTATATAAAATTCCAACTCAATCGGATGGACGATGTGTGAACGGACAAATACGGCTCGTGCGCCATTCAAAGTACGTTGATGGTACAATACTAAGAACTTTCTTGAAAGAGCCAACAACAACTGTAGTAAGTTTCAACTCAATCGAATAAACGATGCACGAACGAACAAATATGACACTACAATAAGAACCCTCACGAAAGTGCCAGAAACAACTAAAATAAGTTTCAACTTAATCAGACGAATGATACACGAACGAACAAATACTACTCGTGCGCCACTTATTGTACGTTTATGGTACTATAATGAAAACCTTCACGATATTGCCACCAACAACTATTAGACTGGGAGCTAGTGACAGGTGAGGTTCTCCTATTTTATACCGCTTGCCTTTTTGAGGGTTGATAATTTACCTCTTAATTAGAAAGATAAAAATGTTATTGAGCAATGCACGCTTTCCGGTCATAGTTCAAATTCCAATCGAAGGTCTGAAAAAAAAAATGTTTTTTTCCGTGATATCATATTGCATGCCTTTGTAATGTTGAATAATTTAAATTAATCTAAAGCCAAATACTGAAAGGCAAGCAATTCGCAACAGCACAAGTGACTCAAAGGGTTGCGTGAACTTGTGAAAAAAAATATGAAAAATGCCGTGTTTCCAAATTGCATGCCAATGAAAAGAATTGAAGTTTTAGTCATAAAACCCTTGTAAAAAAATTGGCAAGCATTCCTCGTTGGCGCAAAGGTTTCAAATTTGGGGGCAATCTTGCATAAATTTTGAGCCAATTAGCCGTGATTTTAAATTACCTCAAATGAAGCAAAAACTTGATTTCATAGTGAAATAATTATAAATTTAAAATGGCATGCATGTTGCTTAAGCCCTTCATATTTTGAATAATAATGAAAGTTGCATAAAAAACTCGCAAAATTTCTCTGACTTTATTCTGCCTGCCATTTTGTATTACATCAATAAATGCTGTTTTAAATTCATTTGGGAAATGGCAAGCATGTTTTTTAAGCCCTTCGTATTTTAAATAATAATGGAAGTTGCATAAAAAACACGCAAAATTTCTCTGACATCATTTTGCCTGCCATTTTGTATTACATTAATAAATGCTGTTTTAAATTCATTTGGAAAATGGCGAGCATTTTGCTCAAGCCCTTCATATTTTGAACAATAATTAAAGTTGCATAAAAAAATCGCAAAATTTCTCTGACTTCATTCTGCCTGCCATTTTATATTACATTAATGAATGCTGTTTTAAATTCATTTGGAAAATGGCGAGCATTTTGCTCAAGCCCTTCATATTTTGAACAATAATTAAAGTTGCATAAAAAAATTGCAAAATTTCTCTGACTTCATTCTGCCTGCCATTTTATATTACATTAATGAATGCTGTTTTAAATTCATTTGGAAAATGGCAAGCAACTTTGTCCGATCATTGAAAAACTTTGGAAAAAGTGGCAAAAAAACAGTAAGAAAATTTCCGAGATTTTATTTTGCATGCTGATTTGTATTTCAATGAAGAAATATACTTCAAGTTAAAATAAAGAATGTAATGCATATAACATAAGACAAACATTTACAAGTTCTGAAAAAATCAAGAAAATATGCCCTAGAATCAACTTAGTTTGTAATTATAGACATGGCAGGAGGTAAATATTTCATAATAATGCAGATTATATATTCAAAGTAATACAATCAGGTTCATAAACAATACTTTTATACCAGTAAGTTTTCCGTTTGGCATAAATAAGTTAAGAAAAGCATGAAAATGAATAGAGTTAAAGAGGATGGTATTGTAAGAAGGGCCGACAATAAGGACGATAAGGATGAATCGGACGATGATGACAGCGACACTTATTCTCAAATAGGTAATGAAGCTACTGAAGAGGAACTTGAAACTGACAATAATTATGATGAAGAAATTGAAATTTTTGCCAATTTCAGATTCCTTTCCATTCCTATTTATTTATATTATGAAACATCCCATTAGCTATTTAAGTATGATTTTTCTATGATAATAATTTTTTTTTTCTGATAATCAGCTTTATTATTTTTTCATAATGATAATATTTTTGCATGATAATGAGGATATACCTACTCTCAAGTTCCAGATGAAGGCAATTTAACTTTCAAAATTATATTTTGTTTCAATATTCCATCCACATAACTTATTCTTATTCCAGGGGAAAAATAAGAACATAATTATTATATTTTTCGTTGTTAATATGTGTGATTATTATTTTATTGATAGCAAGATTCAAGACCTTAATGTTTCACAAATTCAGAAGTTGGGATGTCAACTGTACATACGTGTTCCATCCTTATTAGGACTCTTTGATATAGTATTATTCTATTGCCTTATTGGTTGCAATTTAATGTTATGCCCAGTTAGAGCTAATACCGATATTAATGGGAAAATTTGATGTTTCCAGTGATTTCAATTGAATATTTTTGGAATTTTTGCTATAAAAACGTTATGAATAATTCAAATTGTAGTTCTCTGCAATATTTTGGAAGAGACTCACCTAGACCATTAATGTTTAAAATCAGTCAAAAAATTTAAATAAATAAATTCGCGAAATAATTTATGTTAATTTCACTGAATTAATTTACGGGCACTTTTTCTCAGCCCTTTTTCTAAAATTTATCAATGATGAGCCTGAGCAACATGCTTGCCATTCTTTGTGTCGTCTAAAAAAAATAATTTTGAACGAAATACACAATGGCATGCAAAATAAAATGACGGAAATTTTTCTTCTTTTTTTGCAACTTCCTCAATGCATGCCTCCATTTTGGGACATCCTGGGGTGCATGCCAATTTCCTAAATAACAATTCATCGAACAAATTACCTATAGTTGAAATGGCATGCAATTTAAAATCACGGCTAATTGGCTCAAAATTTATGCAAGATTGCCCCCAAATTTGAAACCTTTGCGCCAACGAGGAATGCTTGCCAATTTTTTTACAAGGGTTTTATGACTAAAACTTCAATTCTTTTCATTGGCATGCAATTTGGAAACACGGCATTTTTCATATTTTCTTCACAATTTCACGCAACCCTTTGAGTCACTTGGGCTGTTGCGAGTTGCTTGTCTTTCAGTATTTGGCTTTAGATTAATTTAAATTATTCAACATTACAAAGGCATGCAATATGATATCACGGAAAAAACCATTTTTTTTTCAGACCTTCGATTAGAATTTGAACTATGACCGGAAAGCGTGCATCGCTCAATAACATTTTTATCTTTCTTATTAAGAGTTAAATTATCAACCCTCAAAAAGGCAAGCGGTATAAAATCGGAGAACCCTACCTGTCACTAGCTCTTAGTCTATATATAATGTCTTAACCCAATTGGATGTACGGTGCGCGAACGAACAAATACGGCTCGTGCACTACTTAATGTATGTTGATCATTTTTTATTTAAACCACTACTGTATTAAAGCAAACAGAATAAGAAAAAAATTATTCAAATTGGTCAAGCCGTTTTTGAGTTTTAGCGAGACTAACGAACATCGTTTTATTTTTATTATATTAGATTAAAAAAAAAATTATAGAAAAAAAAACCTAAAGATGACTTCAAAAGTCGAAATGATCATCGTTTAAAAACAAAAAATCATTAAATTGAAACTTAACGTATCCTACAATCATCAATTTGAAATGTGATGTATAAAATTCCAGTGCAGCTTCTCTAATTGAATTTCTTGGGAAAATATCAAAATATGCTAGTATATCTGCTTTTATATTTTCTTTAATATCACGAGGATCGTATTTTTTCACAGACAGAGAGCCAGTTCTACGCAGTTTTCATTCAAATTTGCCAGGGTGTGCATAATTTGGATGAAATCGATTCGGATATTGTTGCCGATATAATCGCAGGGCTTGTCTTGAATTATTATTTAAAGAAAAGCAACATTTGAACATATCTACCTTTTCGTTAATTGAATAATTATTAAAATCAATAGTAAACACAAATTTTGTAGCTAGATTTTGTTTTTGATTTTCATCCATAGCCTCTGTACATTAGTTTTTAAAATAGAAATTTATTCAGAATTCGATCGCATTTTTTCCAATATTTTTATTATGTAAGGATATAAAACTAATACGTAGTAGAATTCAGAAAAAAATACACTATCGAATAAGCAAAAAAATATGTATAATCCCATTCGAAAAAATATAGCTTTGTGCTATAATTTGAGAAAATATTTTATTCTATAGATAATATTTGGTCTCCTACAACTTTGTTATTTAGTATATTTTTGTATCTATAATATCTTTTCGAGTAAAATCATGTGCCCAACTTTAGATTCCAGCCTGTATATACCTAATATTTATTCGACAAGATATTTCAAGTAAAAGTATACTGAATTGGTTATGGAAATCATTAATTTTTAATAAAATTCACACGTAAACGAATATCGATCTATTCGAATTTTTTCGTTTTTAGAACTTTTATTTATCTATTTTGAAAAAATTTATAATTATAATTGAATTTTAGAACTTCACAAGTATTTAGCAAGTAGACAACAAATTGATCAATATATAGAGTCTATACACGGTTTTGGAGTCACCAGTTAAATTAATCTGGAACTGGATTAATGGTTAGTTGCACCATCGTCACTTAACTTTAAGAGAGGAATAATAACCGTGGCAACAATCGTGCATACAATAGTTACCATAGATATTAAAATCCACTTGAAGTTAGGTGATGATGGTGCAACTGGCCATAAATTGCTCATTACCTTAGTGACAAATATCAGATTCTTTATTTTTTTGTCATCAAATTGATCAAATAAATGGAAGCATGGATTATTGGCTAACTCTTTGTAATTTAATTAATGTTAATTTAATTCTTGGTCATGAAACCAGACACTAATAATTTGCACAAAAATGCAACATAAAATAACACCCTAATAAATTTCCAAGAAAGTTGTTAATTGAAAAAAGTAAAATAACTTACTCTGGTGGTACATTATGAATACTAGTTTGAGTTCTTCTCCTTTTACCACTGCTTGAAGCTATGTATGACCGTTTTAGTGAATTTTGAGACAGCAATGATGCTGCAAGATTACTGTAATCATGTATCTAAAAATATGAAGATTATAATTCTTCAATAAATGTATTTTTCATAGCAAAAAATACTTTATCGGTCCATTTATAGCTGTTAACGAGTTGGCTATATAATGCTTGTCTTTCTTGTGTTGTTTCTTGACTCAAGTATGCTGTATTTCCAAGTGGGAATGGACCAGGAGGTGGTGTCAAGTTTGCCACTGATTGTTCAACATCCCTATAAAAATTAAACATTCTGTAGAAAGTTTTATAATAGTTCACATCTATAATTACCGTAAGTTGTTGTTTACTGTTGTCAATAGTTCTTGTAATTCTAAAACAAACTTGTTCTCTTTACCTTCTTCACCATGATCTGCTCTCAAACCATTACTGAGTGATTCAAAAACATTTCCTACATTCGATCTCAATACTTTTATAGAATTTAAAGCTATGTATAATTGATCCATATTTTATTAGATAAATAATTAATATGGTAACACTAGCTAATTGACAAGATTCGTTTTATCAACGGAGACAAAGCAACAAACAAGCACCCTGAACAAGCACTTTAAATAAAAAAGTGATAAAATTGACCCAAACTGTAATACCAAGATTCAGAACGTTCAGACTGATTCCGAGCCTCACTTTTTCATGTTATAAACAAGCCAAATAAAAAAAGGATAAGAAGAATAGACTAGCAAGACTAGAAGCTGTATTCGCGAATAAAATTAAGCCGTAGCCATCTGGTGGCCAAACGGACACTACTCAAAGTCGTATTCTACTTGAATTTAATGTGAAACATCACCCGGAAATACTAGCTATCTCTGTCTAGTCTAATCTTGTTTTGGAGTAAGCGAGGCTTATGGAAGGTCAGTGATTACGGCGGGATACACAAGAATTCAAATTTGACATTTCAGAAGAAAAACATTTTATAGAGAAATTTATTGAAATTAATGCTCGCATACAAAATAATTTTTCAAAGACATAAGTTTTAATAAAATTATTCATTATGAGAATATGAATATATGACATAAAAATGTCCCAAAATTCACGCAAGAACTAATTTTGATAGTAACATGTTTTAAATAAAAAATTATGAGTTTTTCATTGAATCATAAAGGATAAAGTAAAGTAAAGGGTTATCTAATTTTGATAGAAAACTGGTTTTAAATTGAAAATTATGAATTTTTTATTGAACCGTAAAGTATAAAGTACAAGTACAATAGAACATTATATAGAGCAAATGTTTGTTGGCACACACGGACACTTGATTATCTTGTCGCTATAGCGAGCACCATAAAATGTTTTTGCCTGATTAGCTGTTTCTTCGAAGAAGAATGGTTCGATGCTGCCTCCTGCCCAAAATTTGTACCAAACAGTGACACGTTGATGTGGATGCATGTTTCTCAACAATCACTCGTGGATTTTCTGAATCCCAAATGCGACAATTCTTACAATTAACGAAGCCATCAATATTAAAATGAGCGTCATCGCTGAAAATGATTTAGTTTGAAAAATCAAAATCCACTTATAGTTTGATAATCTGTTCAACGAATTATCTTTGCTGTGTGTAGTTCGGAGGCTTCAATTCTTGAGTCAATGGGGCTTTGTAATCTTTTGTGAGTATACACTATAGAGAGCGTCTCGAAATATCCAATTCTTGAGCATGGTGTCGAATTAATGTTTTTGGACTCTTAGCAATATCCTCACGAGTTGCTTCGATGTATTGTGTTGAATTTTGAAATTAATTCGTGGTTGTTTGCTTCATTTTTGTATTTATCTTCATAATATTGAAAATAATGCAGACTCGAATCCAGTATTATTTATTCGATTCGATTCGAATAATTCGTCACTTCAAATAATTCGCACAGCCCTTGTTACGTGATGTCATTATCTAGTTATAAATTTTGATGACGTCTCTCCTCTGCTTAATTTTATAGGCAATAGTTCAGCTCTTAGTTTTGGGAAAATGAAATGATAGATCCCAATAATAATTGATGGAAATAGATGTTGATATATACAACTTCAGAACTATGATACTTCAAATTCTTATCTGTATACTTCCATCTATAGAAGCAACCAGAAATCTGAAAAGGAGGAGTTTCACAAAATTAGATTTAAATTTATTTTTTAATTTATTTATTCAATGAACTCACTGTATCATTGTAACAGTCAGATTTGCTAGATTTCTTGAAACAGGAATTTTGAGCGCATTTTTGAAAAAAAAAAATACGCTATTGTTCGCATTGTTGCCTTGGTTACCTTACTTACATTTAGATTTTCAGCTTTCAAAGATGTTATGATATGAGTGGAGAATTATATAATTTTTATTAGTGCAATGTTAAAAGTCGATCAATATTTTAAGATCGTACAAAAAATATTGTGTATATCTTCGTTCGATCTGCAATATCTAGCCTCAGTCTGCAAAGACCCACTTCCAATGTACGATTAACTATATTCGGAGATGGAAAGACCGGGCCTTAGAATAATAGTTATGATTAAAAATTACTGGGGAGCTACCAAATTTTATGTTAATTATTAATTACGAATAACAAGTATCTTGGGTATTTGACTTGTAGATTAAAGTATTTACCCTTGATGTATTCACTAAGAAATTAATACTTGTAATTTATTTGAAGGTGAAAATCTCGGGCCTTAGAGCAATGCAGATTCGGATCAAGTATTATTATTTGTAGAATGACAGATTCCAATAATAATTGATGGACGTAAATAAAATATTTTGTCGTTTTATACAACTTGAGAAATATGATATTGAGAACTTGAAATGCCCATCTTTACACTTCAGAAATCTAAAAGAGATAAGCAGGGAGATAAGTTTTACAAAATTAGATTTGAAGATTGATTTTTAATGTATTTTTCCAATGAACCTACTGTAATATAGTAAGTCAGATTTGTCTAATATCCTGGAATCCGAACCATTCTTCTTAGTAGTATAACAAGATCGGTAAAACTATAATTTAAACCAATTTTTCGGGTTCTTCAAAGATTGATATTTAAATATGTGTAGCCGAATACAGTACCAAAATATCATATACATAGATAAACACAGCCAAAAACAGATATTCAAAATGGTTTTTGTTACTAAAATCAGCCATAGGCTATTTATCCTCTAATAAATAAATACATGTTAAATTAATCTGGGTAGGTTAACAAGCTTTGACATTTGACACTTGTCATGTCATGTAGTACAAAATTTGGATATTGAAGAATATTTTCCTAAATTATTATTTTGAAATATACAACCGCTGGAACTCCGAAAAATATTGTAAAAAATTGCTCATAGTTTTTAGGTATAATAAATATATTTCTTTTTGTTCATTTGACGTTTCTTCATAACAAAATCTATGATTTGAACAAAAAAAAATTAATATCTCGAAAACTAGGAATCTCACGACTCTCAAAAAAATATATTATCTCCAAGAAATAATTGGCCATGGAATATAATTACTTTTGTCTTAATTAACCTTGCAGGGAATAAAAAAGTGTGAATGGACATCAGAGAAGTACCCAAAATATCGAGAATTTTGAGCCCAAAATCCAGTGACCGATGTCAAAAATAATTAATTATTCAAATATATATAATTTTTGTATACAAGACTTTGATTTACCTCCAATTTTCAATAATTTTAGAAGTGCACAGAAAGGGTTATATACGGAATAATAATTAATAAAAATCGATAATTTTTGCACAGCACTCTGAAGAATAATGTCATCTATAAGTCTACCAAATTTTGTCCCAAAAAACTGGATAATCTCTGAGAAATTAATATTTTCAGCACTAATTTTTTTTTTTCTCAAAATTGTCAGGTTCAATATTCATGAAAATTTTTATATGATAACTGCAAGTATAGCGCCTAGTATATATATTTTTTCCAGATAAGTTGTTATCAAAGTCTTTGAGATATAGGATTTGCATGCTAATTTTATACGTTAGCACTAATTTTATACGGATTTATTGCAGACATAATGAAATTTTGACAAATTATCTAATTTTTAATATACACGCCACTAAAAACTTTGTTAATTTATTATAAGAAAGTATTTATCAAACATATTGCTACAAGATTCATCAATCCAAATTTCGCGCTAAAATAGTACTTCCGAGTGATGTTTCACCTTAATAGCTCTTCTCGAGCTGCGAATTTTATTCACAGTGGCGCTGATAGCATAACTCTAAATCCCAATTATAATTCATAATTTAAAAAAACTCATATACAGAGAGACGTTTATGTCTCATAATGTACTATTTCATTGCAGGTTTTAATAAGCGAGGATGCTAATATTCTCCTACTTTTATCTTTAATTTAATAAATAACAGAGTATTTAACTTAATAAAAATATTAAATCTAGCTGGAAATTATATTTTATTGGTCTCATTTCTGCATTTAAAGCACCCGTAGCTAGACCTACTCTCGCCATCTCTCTCCAGCCAGCCGCTTTATGTGTTCTAACTTGTGTCCGCTCCTCTATTATTTTTCTTTGTGCCCAAATGACAGTTGGCTACCAAGCTGTCAAAATACCCAGGGAATACCCATAATACCATGTGAGTAGGTGTTGACAGAAAAATTTAACTATGTGAATAGTATACTTTTAGTTTTAAAAATAATACATAAAATAACTTTTCGTTAAGTCAAATAATTGCAGCTGATTTGATTTTGTCACAATCTGCATTGTTGAATGCTTGGAAGCATCCGAAGCATCGGTCTTGCCCGTCATCAAAGCTAACCTAAATTTTAATTTCCAAAGATAGTGTATTGTTTCAAATTTCAAGAGAGAAATGACACAGATCTTTGAATTACGTCCAAACAGTACATTCTTTAACCCAGATTTCCATGGCTACAAATTATCTTTGAGAAAACTTCCACTATTGAAAAAAGACCTGAATTCTGCTGTTGACCGAGTATTACCAAATTCTGAACAATATTCGTTATTACATGCCAAGCTTTTTGGCTTACACAATCATTTATATACAGATTATACTGATAATACTGTTTATTTTATTGATGAACTATGGAATGTTAAGAAAATTACTGTTAATAGTAGTAATGGAAGAATCAATGATATAAAAACAGTTTGGCAAATACCTCAACGCAATGAAAGAAAAACAGGAAGCTATAATGTATCATTACATTTCACTAATGAAAGTCTAGCACTTATTAGTGATGGTATAGGTACATTACATGTTTTAGAAACTGGAAAAAGATTGGAAACAAATATGTGGAAATGTATATTTTCTGATGAGGTGCTTGGAACAAATACTAATTTTCTAATCCAAGATTCAATTTTCAAAAATACTGATAGTAGTGAAAACGAATTACATTGTTTATTAGTTAATATCAACAGAAACAAAAACAGTAGTACATTTTCAACTGTAATTAATTGGATTACTCTTAGAGAAAGTTTAAGTTCAGAGTGGAGTCAAGTTTCTTCAAGAGTTTTGCAAGCTACAGCAGGATTTTATTATTGTACTTTGGAACAAAATTGCAAATATATCTGCATAGCAAGCGATAAACAGTTCAAATTCTATTTAGATTCTGAAAGACCTATTATAGACAGCTCTGGAGAGAAGGAAAATAAAAATAATAAAATTTATTCCTGGATTCAAACTGAAGATGATATTACATTAAGATTGAACGTTGAAACAAACTGTGATCAATCTGACTTTGTGGTAAATGCACAAGTAAACAAAATTGAAATTAGATACAAAGATACTATTTTACTAAGCGGGAATTTGTCACATCATATTGAATTGAATTTAACTACATGGATCATCAATAGTGGAATATTAGAAGTTACTTTTATAAAATCGGAAAGTGGATTAATGTGGCAAGATTTTATACCTGAAGATGAAACAGGCGAACAGTTATTTGATTCTAATGTTGTTACTGAAGTTCATCAGAGACTTGCTCATTTGTGTAATGAAACTGAGGTAAATTTTTATTTCTTTTATCAAAATAAAATTTTACAAAGAACTAGTAAAATTTAATGGTTATGCTATTGAAATTTCATTGTTTTAGGTAACTCCAGCTGAAAGTGGTCCAACCTTTAGCTCAAACCAATTGGAAGAATGTGATTTTGATGGTGATAATACAGCCATATTTGAGAGAATCAATGTTAATACTCACGAAGTATCACATAGAATAAATTTAGGTTCACATCAAGTATTATGTTAATATTATATTCGAATATGATCATTCAGATAAAAAATTTCAGGTGTTGATGTCGGTAAAATTAGGTGTGAACTCACCATTAGCTATTGCTATTAGACATGATGTCGATGCATGTCTTTGGGCTCCACATGAACAGAGTGATGGTCAGTGGGTGCTAAAACATGAAGGAACATTGTTAGCATTTGGATATATACAAGTATGTATTGAGCTGCAACTTTTATTTGTATACTATGCAACAATAGTATATTGTGTGGCTAGGGACGAAACAAGACGATTTCAGCTGAGGGTGAGCGTTGCTTGCCCGAGCGAAGCGAGGGCCGGCATCACCCTCGGCTGAAATCGTGTTTTGTCCCGTGCCACACACTGTATTTTTCATAATACCTGCATTGAAACTTTCGACATTACAAATTTGTCATAACAAAATAAATATTTTTCTTTTGATTTTGCAGATAACAAGTCGAGAGTAGCTGCTTGTGCTCCATCAATAAGATGTTGTGGTGTACTTAAAATTGTCGTATTAATACTTTTTTTCTTGAAACTAATCGTCTTTTTAATTTAATTTACAGTTCCGAATACAACAACTGTCAAATTAACTAAGGTTATATGATTTTCATTTAGAAATTGACAATGAACAAATGCGACTCTGCCAGGGATAAAACGATGTAAAAAATTAATTCAGCGGGCAGAAACAAGCTTGTTTCTCCCCTCGGGCAGAAACAAGCCTGTTCCTGCCCGGCTACATTCGCATTTGTCTGCAATTGTCTTGTTTCGACTGACAAAACAGGCGTTGAAACGCGTTGTTTCAATGCAGGTATTATGAAATAGTATATTGTGTGGCTAGGGACGAAACAAGACGATTTCAGCTGAGGGTGAGCGTTGCTTGCCCGAGCGAAGCGAGGGCCGGCATCACCCTCGGCTGAAATCGTGTTTTGTCCCGTGCCACACACTGTATTTTTCATAATACCTGCATTGAAACTTTCGACATTACAAATTTGTCATAACAAAATAAATATTTTTCTTTTGATTTTGCAGATAACAAGTCGAGAGTAGCTGCTTGTGCTCCATCAATAAGATGTTGTGGTGTACTTAAAATTGTCGTATTAATACTTTTTTTCTTGAAACTAATTGTCTTTTTAATTTAATTTACAGTTCCGAATACAACAACTGTCAAATTAACTAAGGTTATATGATTTTCATTTAGAAATTGACAATGAACAAATGCGACTCTGCCAGGGATAAAACGATGTAAAAAATTAATTCAGCGGGCAGAAACAAGCTTGTTTCTCCCCTCGGGCAGAAACAAGCCTGTTCCTGCCCGGCTACATTCGCATTTGTCTGCAATTGTCTTGTTTCGACTGACAAAACAGGCGTTGAAACGCGTTGTTTCAATGCAGGTATTATGAAAAAAAACATTCATCTACCTAGCAGAAATATATCAATTAATGATTTTCTTTGTCCTGAAAGAAATTCATAAGAATAATTAAAAACTTATATTTGCCACTTATAAGTTATGAGTTACAAATTATAAAGAAGGAAATCAATATTTCATAGTTCATGAAAATATTTATCGAACATTGCTAATAATAATAATAATTTATTTTACGTTACTTGAGAGGCGAATGGCTACTTTTTTCAGTATCTAACCATATTTAACACGTGTGAATATTCAATAGATACAAAATTTATAGTGGGTATTTTTTGTGATTTTAGCAAAACATTTGACTGTGTTGATCTTTCGCTGTTACTTAATAAATTAGATCATTTGGGTATACGAAGCCTGGCTTTATCTTGATATCATCTTATCTAACTAAAAGACAGCAATTCGTTTGCATTATTTAATAATGCATTAAACAATAACACTGTCAATTCCAACTTTTCTTAAATTGGTCTGCCTTGAGGTACAGTGCTTGTTCCTGTAGTCTTTATTTTCTATATCAATGATTTAAATTATGCTCTTACCGATGATTGTGAGACTGTTATGTATGTTGACGATACTGTTCTTTTAATTTCTGATAAAAATAAATCATCCTAAATTGATGAATGTAATTCAAATACACAGTTCTCAAGTACCTGGTTCTCCAAGAATATACTGTAATGACAATAAAACTATCATAATTCGTGTTTTTCAAAATGATTGAAATCGTTTCCATATATTTGTTCATTTTTTTGACACTGACAAGATATTTGAATGCTATTGGTAAAAATAGAAATTAGAATTACTTATTGTTGTCAATGATTTCGCTTTGTTTCTCTCACTCTCATCATGAATCAATGTTCAATGAAAATATTCTCTTAATGGCCAGTTGCACCGTTGTATCTTAAAATTTAGGTGTCGCTTAATTGAACAATATCGTATCAAGACTCAAAAGTCAAATGTGACGTAAACATTGCTGTCATTATTCCGATTCGATATTTTATGTTTAAGGCAGGGTTTAAGGCTTAGGCCCAGTTGTACAGTCTAAGCTTATCCAAAGCTTAGTAAAACCAAGTTTAATTTCTATGGTTACAATTGCTGAAATAATTGTAGCCATAGAAATTAAACTTGGTTTTAATAAACTTTGGATAAGCTTAGACTGTACAACTGGGCCTTAGTTGTACAATCTAAGTTTATCTACAGTTTAGTTAAACCGAGCTTATTTACTATGGTTACAATTGCTGAAATAATTGTAACCATAGAAATTAAATTTGGTTCAACTAAACTATGGATAAGCTTAGATTGTACAATCGGGCCTAAGTGTAACTTAAAATTTAAGCTAGAGCAGTGCAACTGGCCATAAAAGATTTAAATTGAGTCTCCGAATAATAGTGGAGTGCCCTAAGATTTAAACCTCGGAACCCGGATCCACTGAATGGATTTTTATAAAATCTTTTGGAATGTGTTTTCAACACTAAATACTAAAATGTTCACCCATCAATTTTTTCCGATCTAAATTTTTTAATTATTAAAATAAACAATTATACATTTTTCGGAGTTTTCATTCATTTTCTTTTAAAAACTAGATTTTTTTTGTGTTCAAATTTAGACTATATGAACTTGATTCAATATTAAGGAAACATACAAGTTGTTGCGTAATGGAATTATTCCAACAATCTGTTTTTGTTCAAAAGTTATTAGCAAGGAATCAGTAACTGCCAATAGTTTGATAAATTGCATTGCATACCTTTAAAGCAATCAGTCAATTTGTTTCTCAACCATTGGTCTCAAATCAATAAAACTTTGTATCAATATCAAAAAAGAATTGAAGTTATTGTCAAATTAAATTAGTACGAGAAACTTTTTTTGTTTAGGAGTTATTGACATGGAATCTGTATCTGCCAATAGTTAGACTTTTTACGCAATCAGTCAATTTTTTTCTCAACTAATTGTTGTTAAAGTATAAACACAAGTTAATGTATATCTTTCAGGAATTTTATTTATTCTATCTTGTCAATATTAATACATCAATTATTTCCTATAAACAACTTACAAAAACTTACATACTCGATATAAATATACATAATATATTTTTAACATCTTCTCTGTTTGTAAGTTGACTGCTATATTTTCAAATTCATTCGTTGACAAATCATTTCAAATCTTGGTTTGTATAGAGGCTTGGTCATCAAATCTGCAAGTTGGAACTCTGATGATACTTTCTTGATTTGAATACTGTTTTCATTCACCAATTCTCTTACAAAAAATGAACGGATTCTTATATGCTTTGTTCTATTATGGTATTCATGAAGAGGATTGTGTGTTAATTTAATTGTAGATTCATTGTCTATGTTTAGAAATGGGAGATTCTCTAAATTTGTCAACTCTTTAAAAAGTCTTGTGAGCCAAATTATTTGTCTAGCAGCTTCACTTGCTGCCACGATTTCTGCTTCAGTTGTTGATATTGAAACTGAACATTGTCGTTGACTCTTCCAAGCTATACTTCCTCCTGCATACATACAAAGTATACCACTTATAGAACGTCCTGTAGACATATCTCCACCATGATCTGCGTCACTGCAGCAAATCATGTCTTTGTCGGAACATTTTTCATAAATTAGCCCTCTATCTTGAGTTCCATTTAAATATCTAAAAATTCTTTTTACTCTCACAACATCTTCTCTAGTTGGATTCTCTAAATGTCTTGAAGCAATACTGACTGCAAATGAAATGTCTGGTCTTGTACCAACCATTAAATAAGCCAAAGCTCCTACTGCTTCCCTATAAGGAAAAATATTCATCTTCTCTTCTTCTTTTCTTTGTGTATCTTCTCTTAAGATAGGTGTAGAGACAGATTTAAAATTATTCGTACCAAATATTTCTAATATTATTTTTGCGTAAGCCTTTTGATTGATTTCTACGGACCCATCTTCTCTTTTTTCTATCTCTAAACCCAAGAAATACGAAGCTGGTTTTGTGGTAATCTTAAATTTTGTCTTGAGTTTATTTAAAAATTGTTCTGATTCTCTTTCATCAGATGAAGCTAGCAAACCGTCATCTACATAAAGTGCTAACATCAGTTTTACCTCGTTTTTGTTTCTTATATATAGGCAAGGATCAGCTTCACTTTGTTTAAATCCTGATTCTAATAGAAAATTGTGTATACAGGCATTCCAACATCTGGAAGCTTGTTTCAGACCATATAAACTTTTCTTAAGCTTGCAAACTTTCTTAGTATTATTCTCAAAACCTTCTGGTTGTTTCATAAAAATTTCTTCATTTAATGTTCCATTCAAAAATGCCGTTGTGACGTCAAATTGAGTTAATGATAAACCTTCATTCGCTGTGACACTTAACAACGCTCTAATTGTATTCATCTTTGCAACTGGGCTGAACGTTTTATCATAAACTATTCCTTTTTTCTGCGAATAGCCTTTTATAACCAACCTCGCTTTGTACTTGTCTATACTACCATCTGAGTTGGTTTTTATCTTGTAGATCCATTTACATTTTAGAGCTTTTCTGTTTTCTGGCAAGTTTACCAAATCTCATGTATGATTCTCCTTTAATGATTGTATTTCATTTTCCATAGCTGTTAGCCATTTTTTTCTTTGACTACTCTGTACAGCTTCTTGATAGCAAGATGGCTCTTGATGTTCTTTCATCTTCCCTACCATTGCCAAGACAAAATCATTGAATCTATTTGAAGAATTTTCAACATCGTCTTCTTCATTTTCCACTCTTGATTCAATTTCTTCTGAATTATCAGGTTCCATACTACCATCTTCTGATCTTGACTAAAACAAAACATTCAGACTTTCGCAAGATGTTTTTGTACATATCTTGACTTGGTCATTCGAAAAACTTATGCCATCCGTTTTTACGAGATACTTATGATATCAACTTTCATTTGGCCAAACGGCAGAAACGAGAAGAACGTGAACAATTGATATAATTTTTTTGCATAATCGAGTCCTCATTCCAAACCCTTGGCCAAGTGGATCACTTCTGCCTATCGTTTTTCGCTGACTTTTTTTTCCCCTAAATTTCATTCCGTAAGCATGGCAGAAACAAGAAAATTGGATCAAAACAGGTTTTTTTATAAAAATTTAAAATCATTTATTATTATGTTGGCCACACGGTCCAACTTTAATTTTGGCATTATTTTACTCCAAATATACATACTTATCAAAACTCTTGAAGGCAGAGAAAACAAAATGGGGCACTCAAATCTTCGACTATCTGACGGTCTATATGCTATGGCGGATCATTCTATATTTATGCAAAAATTAAAAAAAAAAGTTTTAAGTAAAGTGCACTTCTGGTCTGGCTGATTTTCACAAAAATAGCAGATAATCATTCTGATATAACATCAAGCTCCAATACTGAATTTCAACATTCTACGGTTGATCATTCTAGTAATTGAAAAGGGATGGAGATATTTTATAAGGCGCAGAGGGAAACACATTCTTACATGAACAATATTATTTTAAATCCAATGGTATTCAAACTATGGATCAATATTATATTTTTTCAAATGGGATTACATATATTTTATTAGGCCATTAAATAGATTTTTTTTTCTGAATTCAACCATATAATAATATTGTATCCTCACATTGCGAAAAATTCTATAAAAATTAATTTATAGTTATTCCATTTTATTATAATTTTTAAAGTAGCTTGTGCAAAATTTCAATTATTAATATAATAATCTGTCATTTTTCTATGCATTCATTATATATTATCATAATAATGGTAATTTGATCTCTTTTGTGATAATTAATAATAATGACAGCTTTAACAACTATTGATTATTTTCATTTATTGATGTGCTACGGTGAGACCTGTCAAAATGCAGTTCTAGCATGCAATTTATTTGCTGGAAGATATCCGAATAAACCCGAACCAAATCGTGATATAATCATGAGACTTAGAAAAAATTTAACAAATTTTGAAACATTACGGAAGAAGCGCGTGGAAAACAGAAAAATATATTTATTTTTTGCCGACTGACAGTTTACAGTCTGTAAAGTGACACTTTTACTACCTAGGCAGTAAAAGTGTCGTTTCCACAGCAACCACTAAACCTACGCATCACAACTTGGCAACTGATCAACAAATACATAGCAACATGATTTAATGACGATGACATTTTTCAAAAATATTGAAATTAATCATAGAATTAATCAAATATAAACAATCGGTAAACAAATTATGTGTTTAGCATGGCATAAAATGAAGATTTACTGCCTTGCCTAGATTCATACTCGGCTACGCCTCGTCTCAGAAACTCTAACCGCGTCAATAGGGAGTGAGCGCAGCCACCAGAGGTCTCGCCAGTTATATGTAAAATGGCGACAGAACCGTGATATGCATTCACTTTATATGTTAGATTAACAGTGCGTTGCGAAAATATTCCAATCATATGTGTTTATCTGTATTGAAATCTTTAATTTTTGTGTGAAAAATTCTATAAATATAATATAAAATATATCCTATATTAAGTTATCTGATATATTTTCGAATTAGTTTGATGTAGTGGTAAAAACATTCCAGATACATAGCTTGGAATGAAAGATTTTATTTAGATTTTACGGAACTCAACAAGATTTTCATGCTACATCGTTTATTTGTAAAAGCTATTTATTATCTAATACATTCTGGACGCAAGTAATGAACATTGAAAAGTTTGATGTTCATTGTAGTGTAATTTTTAATAATAATAATAATATAATATTCGTTTATTACTTAAGGAGGTGTGAACCTATCACAAGTAAGATACAAAATTACAAGAAAGTAGTACAGAGTATCATATAAAAATATCAAAATTGTTGCAAATATGATTGTACACTCTACACATAACATATATAGGTGAATTATAAAGAACATTGGTGTAATACGGCTTAATATAGAATGTAGAATCATCACGTGAGTGTAATCTAGGTACACGAAAAAATAATTTTGCTACTAATTGAATACAATCTATTCTGTTATGAATTATATTAAACAAAAATTTTATGACAATCTGCTTGTGTCTACATTGAATAGAGTCCATATTAAATGTTGATAAAAGAGAATCATAATCAATATCACGACTAGGATAGACTAAGAAACACTTGAACCAAGTGAATCTCAAAAATTTACGTTGTATTTTTTCAAGCATTTCTTTATGAGATTCGTACGATGAGAACCAAATTATGATAGCATAGTCCAACTTGGATCTAACGTACGTAAAATATAACGTTTTAAGAGCAAGGATGTTAGAGAATCTCGTACCAACTCTGATGATCAATCCTAGCATTTGGTTTGCTGATTTCACCAAACTATTCAGATGGGGAATAAAAGTTAAATGAGGATCAAACGTTACACCTAAATCTTTCATTACAAAAACTCTTTCTAAACATTCACTACCAATGCGATATTGATAGTCAATGAAGTTAATTTTTTTAGTGAAGGACATAATCTTACATTTATTTATGTTTAAATGCAATTTGTTCACAGTACACCAATCATATAATTTATCGAGATTACTTTGCAATATATCACAATCATTAATGCAGGTAACACAAGTATAGAGTTTCACGTCATCAGCGTATAGTAAAATGTCACAAGTTAGGTCAGTCGAGATATCATTTATAAATAACAGGAACAAAAGTGGACCCAAGTTCGAACCTTGCGGTACACCCGAAGTGGCATAGTAGTTACTTGATGTAAAGCCATTGTATGCAACATACTGTAGGCGATCTTGTAGATACGAATTCATCAAATTCAATAAGTTATTATTGAATCCAAAATTTTCCAATTTAGTGAGAAGGATACAGTGATCGATTTTGTCAAATGCCTTCGAAAAGTCTGTGTACACAACATCCGATTGGTTCCTGTTATCTAATTTTTCCGCAATATGCTGAGTGAAAGACATCAAATTAGTGACTGTAGATCTTCGAGGCATGAAACCATGCTGGTGTTCCGTAATAAATTTATTGACTTGAGGAAATATTTGATTGTAAAGAATAATCTCAAATAACTTAGCAAAATTGCACAATATTGCTATCGGTCTGTAGTTTTGCACATCAGATGAGGAACCAGATTTTAAAATAGGACATATTTTACTATATTTCCAAGTACTAGGAAAATAACCAGAGTTAATAGATTTTTCGAAGATAGATAATAGGGGAGTAACCAGAGCAGAAGCACAATCTTTAATCAAAAAGCTTGGTATTTGATCATACCCAGCGGTTAATGAGTTTTTGAATTTCCGAGAAGCAGTGAGCAGATCATTTTCTTCTATGAAAATGGATATATTATCATTACTGTAATATGGAGTGTACTCTGAGCCCCATCCAGATGAGAATTTAGAAGATTTAACATAAACGCTACTAAAATAGTTATTAAATAATTCCAAAATAGATTGTGGATCATCACAAGTGTTATCATTCAATTTCATTTTACCAGGTAATCTGGACATCCTTTTTTTATTCTGAATATGAGACCAGAACAACTTCGGCGTATCGATTAAAGAATTTTCTATATTGGTTATATAATTTTCATACGAAGACTTAATTTGGTTCTTCAATAAAGTACGTATACGTTTATAGCTACTGTACCACTGTGATTGCTTTGTTCGCTTAAATTTGATGTAATATTTCTTTTTTAATTTAATATTATGTATTATATCACGCGTGAACCAAGGTGGATAAGTCTTCGAATGATGTTTAAATGTGGGCACAAATAGATCAAACAATGAATATAGTATATCATAAAAAATATCACAACTTGAATCAACATCATCTGCACTTAATACTGCGGACCAATCACAGTTTAGTAATGCATCATATAGCATTGGAAAATTTGCTTTCTTGAAGTTATATGTTTTAACTAAGTGATTACTTTCAAAGTTGAAAGTATTTTGAGAAATTTCAAACTCTATTCTTAAAGGTGGATGGTGAGCAGTATCAGGCTTAACAAGTGGAGAATTATCACAATAAACTTCAGACTTGAAATTTGAAAAAATCAGATCCAATAATCAAAAGTATTGATTCGATAAGATTTTCGTTTTTCCATAGTTGCCTAAATTACACTGGACATCAATACTTCTGTAATTTATCTTATTTTGAGCAATACAATATGAATTTTTAATAAATTTGCACTGAGTTCCACACATTTTATTTCCTGAATCCTGAAATATTTCTATTGGGATTGAAGTTTCTTTAAGGTTTCAACAAAATTGAATAGAATTTGTTCAAATGCATAAAAATTCATATTTATGTAATCTAATTAATATTATGAAAAATTTCTGATTCTCCGTTTTCTGAACCATTTTTTTCTATGCTTGTAATTGCTAATTTATTGGATGAATTAGATCCTCAATTTTTTTTTCTTGATTTCAAAAAAATCTAGTTTTTGTTTCCAATTTCTTGCCACTGCTTTCGGTAGATAGATTATGTTGGAAATCGATATATACTTATTTATTTACTCTTATAACTACAGCACTGTGGTACAGAATAATATCGTCTGGACTTCATAGTAGTTTTTCTATTATAAAATATTTCTTGACTCTATAAATATCGAAAAAACGAAACAGTCTTTCAAGACAAAACTTCATATGATCTCCAATATAATTCAAATCTATCTCGGTTTTTCTAGTTTAAATTCTTGCCGCCAGAGGCCAACTCTTTCGTCGCTCACTCCCTATAGATCTTCTATTTTTCTGCCTAGTTAAACAAATAACTATTATTTTAAATATAATGAATCTATTGCCAAAATAGAGTTTTATTTGTTTTTCGCCGATTGACTTCAAAAGTACAAATTTATTGACAGTTTACAGTCTGTAAAGTGACACTCTTACTGCCTAGGCAGTAAAAGTGTCGTTTCCACGGCAACCGCCCAACAGGCGCATAAAAACTTGGCAACCGATCAACATAATTTGATAGCGATGACATTTTTCAAAAATATTGATATTAATCGTAAAATTAATTAAATTTAGGCCCAAGATATCCACCTCCTAATAAATCTATTTGGTGAATAATAACCATAGTAAAAATTGTGCAGACAATTGTTGCCATAGTTATTATTCACTAAATAAATCTATTAGGAGGTGGATATATCGGGCCTTGAACATTCGGCAAAAAATTATGTGTTCAACACGGCAAAAAATAAAGATTTACTGCCTTGTCTACATTGCCTAGCCGCATCAGTAATTCTTCTATTTTTACTTACTTGTACTAGGTACAAGAAAGTATTGTGAAACCGACCAAATTCACCTATCGAGATTTTGATGGAAATATCCGTTTTGAGCATCCCTGAATCCATTTTGACTATTTTTGGCTTGATGTCGGTACGTATGTTCGTGCGTAACTCGCAAATCTCAAAACTGGTTGAAAGTATAATGTTGAAATTTTGTATTTAAGACTGGTATAGGGTTTAGTTGTGCACCTCGCATTATGGTTCCAATCGTCTGTACCGGAAGTGCACTTTACTTGAAACTTTTTTCGAATTTTTCTAATATATCTAGAATGATCAACCGTAGAATGTTGAAATTCAGTATTTGAAGTTGATGTTGTATCAGAATGGTTATCTGCTATTTTTGTATGAATCGGTCAAGCCAGAAGTGCACTTTACTTGAAACTTTTTCTTAATTTTTTGCATAAATCTAGAATGATCAGCCATAGCATATTGAAATGTAGTGTTTGAACTTGTTGTAGCAACAAAATAGTTATTTACTATTTTTGTATCAATCGGCTGAGCCGGAAGGATAGTTTATAAATATAACAGACATTAAGAATTTGCCGTATAAAACAATCAGTTTAATTGAAATGAAAAGGTAGGCAATGATAATCTGTTGTCAATTTTTTTATTTTGTTTGACATTTTACGTGTCGAAATATTAAAATTATATTAATTTTATTCAATTTTGACGTTTTAAAGCTACATTATTAAATCCATAGCAACAGTCATAAGTAAATCTTTATTCACTTGTGATTTAAAATAAACTATTAGTGATTTAAAAAATTTAAATCACTGTTGGAATTTTTATAAAAAGATTTTGATTTCTGAGAAATAATTCTTCCAACTGCTGCGACTGCTTCGTTCAAAATAGTATCAGGGACGAGAACATTGTTTTAATCACTTTCTTCCATCATTTCAGACAATACTTTCCACAATTATAACGCTTCAATCTGGCTTCAATTCAAAATTCACAATCACACTCCCGAATGTTTGAAAAACAAACACTCATCGCGATATCAACGAAGCTCTCTTGTATCTGCAATTTAATTTTTTTGAATTTTGTTCCTCAGTTTCATGTTCCAGAAATCTAGGCAAAATTGAATTAAATTAAATTAAACCACTCGCGCTGGACGCGCTCGTGATTTTGAACTTTCTTCTCGCAAATAAACAGTGGTTTAGTTCACTTGTTGTATAAATAACTAATAATCTGAAGTGACAGAAAACTTTATTGAATAAATTTGTGTATATATCAAATGATGTACAAGTAAGTCACGTGATGTTCACGTCAGATTTGTTGGGCTAGTTAAACAAATAACTATTTAAAGATTGAATGTTTGCGCAGAGTACTTAAAAAATTATAAAAGAATTAAATGCTCCCTTTGAATTGATTTTTATCAAATTTTTCACAATGTAACGGTATAATATTATCATTTTGTTGAATTCAGAAGAAAAATCACTATTTGATGACTAATTAGAAAATATATGATTCCATTTAAAAAATTATAATATTGATGCATAGTTTAAAATGATAATATTTATGTTAAAATATGTCCCTTTCTGTGCTTTACAAAATATCTCCATCACTTTTTTGCGTATCTTTTCATAGAAACGAATAAAACGCACTGTTCCATCATCTTGATACACCCTCTATAGCTCCAAATATATAGATTACTAGAAATTATTTGAATTGATGCATTGAAAAAGCTGCGTACAACCATGGAGTACATATTATTATGGATATAGAGAAATAAAGCGTATAACGCACGTAGAATAATACACATTCAGCATAATATTTGAACCAGAACTACCGATGTTCATATGTTCACAATGATTATCAGAAGTGTTGATGAATGAAAAAATGTATATTATTCAATGAGCATACAATCTAGGCTATATTTCAAGAGGAGTAGTTAAGAATACGAGCGAAACAATCGAATGCTATGAGGAGGCAAGGCAGGGGGACGGTGCGCCACGGTAGCGCCATTCTAGAAATGACACATAGGTGTCAAATTCAATTATAAATTGAAGTATTTTAAAGCCATTGAAACTAAGTAAAAGGAAAATTGACGTCGTTTTATGACGAAATATCTACAAATTAATTTGTGGTAGAAATACCATAATTTAGAAGGCATTTTGTAGGGAGTAACAAAAATTATTACACTAAATTTAACCATTAATAGAACTCGAGAGCAACAATATTTCTTTATAATTTTTTCACAAAATCTTAGAGTGCATTCGGTAAATTGATTGATATTTCTTCAGCCGTAGAATGCGGTTACCTCTCGTCAATTTTAAACTTGTAAAAATGTCTGGCTTTGCTAACAGCGATCTTGCGGGCCTCAGGCCTTAGACTTAGACCATATAGTACTATATGGTCTAAGATGGAGCCATATGATGAAAGTTTAAAAAAACAGGATAGTGAATTTGTACCTAAATAAATTCACACGTTTTTTCTCATACTTATTACAAACTTCCCATTCAAGTCGTTTTAATAATGTATACCTCGTGAATTGATCTGTTAAACAAATAAAACGCACGTAATATTGCATTTAATATACCAGAGAACAATTAATTCACTTACCAAACTTCGTTTTATAACATTTGTAGATTATGTGCTTTCTGTTCTGTAAGAATAGAAGCTTTCAGAACTATGGCAAATATTATTAAATAAATTCACTAAATTCATTATTTTAGAAATGAATTTCATTCAATATTCCATTTTTTTTATATAAATATATCATTTCATGATTCTCTCTTAATGTTTGGTTAGCTTATTCAAAGTTTACAGATGGCAGCACAAATTATGACTCTTCCTCAGCTATAATCTATGAAAGTGCAATGAACTAGTAGACAACCTAATTTGTGGGAAATGTACTATCTGAAAAAATACGTGAAATCCCTGAATAAAAATAAATTTGCTCAGTGCTCAGTTGATCTCAGAGACGTTGTTCGGCAAATTTAACCCTTGCAAAAAAATTGCTCGATTACAAATATTCATTCAGTTTTAAATGAATAAGTGACGACTAAGACCGTTTACAATCACAAAATACTAATTTTAATCGACAGTTGTCATTATTCCAACAGTGAAACATTAGGATTTAATCAAAGGCATATAATTAATTTTTTGACAAAACTATTCAATTTTAACTGGATATTCAAAGGGCTTGCATGAAATAGTTAATAAGAAAAATTGTAATATTTGACGAGTTCTATTACTGATATTCAATGGCGCACCGTTGCTATATCGAGAATTATAACAAATGCGAAATTAGTTAAATTAGCAAACAATTTCTATATTATAAGACTATTTCCAGCGATACAATAAGGTTTTTTTTTAAATGTTCTCAAAGTACGAGACACAACTATTTCATTTCAAATTAGTATGTACTTTTTTCATTCACCTATTCGATTCAGTTTTTTTTTCCTAAATAAACGGTATAACATTTTTATATACACTTATATGACGAAAAAAAATACAAATGAAGAATACGTTAATTTAATTTGAAATTGATATTTTGTTTCATATCAATTGTTGTCTAATGTCAAAAAAAAATGTCGTATACTTTTATAGAGATGAAATGAGTTTTACTCAAGAAGAAAAGCTTGATAAAAGTATAAAATTTATATTTTATATTTTAAAAAATGCATGTGCTGCAGAGAGTAGGTATCGGAAAAGATACCCTGAACAAAGACTTCGTGATAGCCGCTATTTTAGAAAATTGTAAATCAAATTGCGTGCTAATACGAATGCATTTAAATGTAAGCGAGTTAGGCCCGATTGCACAGTCTTCCTAGGTTCATCCTAAGCCTAGCTTAATTACCTTAATAACAATTGTTCCAACAATCATTACCTAGGTAATTAAGCTACGCTTAGGCCAGGCAAGACTGTGCAAGCGGGCGACTAGAAAAAATACTTAATTGAATATGTGATTCAAAAAAGTGGGTACTAATTTGAAATCAAAAAGTTATACGTTGTACCTTGTATTTTGAAAGCTACTGTTCTAAAAAAAATCTTGTATCGCTGAATCAACTTGACTTATAATATAGAATTTTTATGCTAATTTAACCAACTTTGTATCTGTTACAATCTGTTTAATGTAATTATGATTATTTATTATCTATTCCACGTTGTAAAATATTGTTTGCAGTACAATATATAACGGATTAACAGATTTTTCTCTCTTCAATCAAACAGGAGAATAATTTTTGATACGTCCGCAGATTTGGTACTGACGTTAAATGCATCTAATTTTTTTATTATGTCAATAATTGTAAGTATAGATATTAATAAACTTATCTGAAGATGAAAAAATCGGCCCTAGGGCCTGAATTCTTAAACGTCGAATAACTAAATTCGAAGGACGATATCCATGACAGTAACTGTTGCAATGATTGTTACCATAGTATCTATCTGGCTATTGAAACACCGGTTCTTACTAAAGAACCATAAAATCATCTCACAATATTTTGTTCTGGTTCTTTTTTTAATATATCACAGATATAAATATAATATTTGGGGCTATTCTGTAACGGCAACATTAAATTGTCATGGATTCAAATATTTATTTACTTGTAGCAATTATTGTTTCATATGCAATTATTTTTCTTCTGGTAATATATTTACAATTATGTTAAAAACTGAGAGAGATTATATATAATTTTCATAGTGTAAACTAAAAATGATTTTATTTTCAACAGACGGGATACAATGTATATGCACGCTCAAAACTGAGAAATCTAGCTTTATGTTGAGTCATAATCGTAGAATCCATCTTTTAATTTATTAATAAAATTCCTTTCTCTGACATACTGTATAATTTTAAATGTTTTTTAGGCATCAAAACAGCAACGAAAATTTTCTTCGTGTTCCCCGGATCTTAATTATTCTGTCATTTGTGAATCAAGTCGACATATATTTATCTATCAACAAAATAAAGCTATTACTTCTGGTGAATTGAGAAACAGAAGAAATGGACATCGGATCGGTACTATAGCAGAGCAACTAGTAGTAAATTTAGGTGATGATGAAATTCTTGGATTAAGTGCAACTAACGATATACTTTACGTACTCACAGAAAATTGTATTATGGCATTGAAAATTGAATGTACTGAAGAATAATTGTTATTATATTTTCGTATTAAAACGGTTTTATTTGAAAACCCCAATTCATAGTATCATTCAGTCTTTATGGGAAGTTAAGAGTTTGCACTCTTATTTAATGTTAATAATATCACAAGAGCTATTTATGTTAAGTGTATTCTATGATACATAAATAATTCGAATAAATAAACATGATTACTAGGTACTAGCTTAACATAAATGTGCAAATTCTTTACATGCTGAAACAATATCTGGATATAGGTATTGGAAGCCTAAATTTGTAGCTTTTTCTGGTATAACTCGCTGGCCTTGTGTAAGGACTTTTGCGCGTTCCTTTGATAACAGAATATTGAGTATACTTTCAGGAACTGGAATTAATGATGGACGAAACAGAGCACTAGCGAAAACCTAAAAATGCCAAAAACATACATAAAGAATAACAGAATAATTAAATATATAAGATTACTTTTGCAAATTCTGCATTGGTTATCTGTTGAGGTGCTACACCATTCACGATTCCTTCAACATCATCATTTTCTATTGCATATACAATTAATCTACATATGTCATCAATATGTATCCAAGGTAAGTATTGTTTACCAGTAGCAACAGGGCCACCCAAACCGAAATAAAACGGTAGGAATAATTGTTTAATCATACCTCCACGACGACCTAGCACCACTCCGCTACGTATAATTACTTTTCTTGTGCCAGTAGGTGGAACAGCAACTTTTTCCCATTCATGACATAGAGTAGAAAGAAAATCGTGTTTTGAAGTTTGTGATGACTCATTATACTGAATTGTTTCGCTTGGTTCATAAATCCCAACCCCAGTCATTAACACAAAAGATGATGGTCTTACATTAGGATCAGCTTTCATAATAGCATGAATTAGAGCTTGTGTAGAATTAATTCGAGAATTCCAAACATTTTGTTTGAAGCCAGCATTCCACCTCTGTTTTATATCCAAAATATTCTGTCCAGCTAAATTAACAACAGATACAGTTTCGTTCGGTAAACCATTTTTAGTTAAATCGTGCCAAGACATCCGATTATGTCCCGGCATACGTGAAACAATTTTGATACCATAACCTTTGCTTTGTAGAAGTTTAGATAAATGAGTACCTACAAAGCCAGATCCTCCACCTAAATTGTTAAAAAAATACTTCAAATTAATATTTTATTTTATTATCTATTATTACCAATAACAACAGTTCCACTAACGCTAGGCATTCCTTTTATAATATTCCTGATAATATTTTTTCATACGAATCAGGAGGGATACTCAACTGCTCAAATGTATGATCTTGAACAATAATAAGTTTATTTATCAAACGCTTGGCGCGCTAGGTGTCCACTTGACATTTTTTGAGCATGCGCATTAAATGATAGTACATGTGGATAATCTTTTGAAAATGTCGCCTCGCAAACACTAGTGCTAGTTGTAGTTGCGCTGCTTTACTTGAATTTCATCCATTTCGTACGTGTGTCATTTTCTTTTCCTTTAATTTTTCGTTCCTGTCATCATGATGTGAAAAGGATGCGTTAGGAGAAGCACCATCTACCTAGAAACTATTTTCAAATCATGAAAATATAACGAAAGCCGGGAAGAATAAAAAAATTTGGAAACCATATTTGTCGGGTGCGGATGAAGTGGGACTTGAATTTCAAACATCAAACTACCGCGCCAGCGTTATTTTGAAATATTCCAACAATATGATGCGATTGTGAAGAATGCAAAATTGATTTCAATGCAGCACATCATTATGTACAGCATGAAATTATAGAAGCTCAGGAATATGATCGAAATGTTAAGTCATAACATTTATATACAGCGAACATTGCAGACAAATCAAATATGAGGTAGAAAAAATAAATCTTTGTTTTATTCCATGTGGAAAACAAAAATGCTGTGAAAGACATGAAAAAAAAAAACGATCCATTGCATATTGCACAGTTATGTGAATGACAAATTTTGTGTGGGAGTTTCAATACAAGAATGAAGTTTAATAGTTTGAAACTTGAAACTAAAAAAAGATATTGAATATTTTAATATTACACTATTTTATTTATTTTCATATTTGCCTTACTTCCTTCTAAATTTGATTTTAATGTGAAATATGTTAATTCCTAAAGTGAATTTCTTCATACTAATACAACTTAGGCCCAATTGCATAGTCTTTGGTTCATCCTAAACCTAGCTCAGTTACCTTAGTAATAATTGTTTCAATAATCATATCATAACCTAGGTAATTAAGCTGCTCTTAATGATGAAGATATGAACACTTGTTTGTAAAACATTCGATTATTATTTCAAAAATTTGTTTATTTTAACTTTATACTCGTACACACAAAAAAGTTATACTTTTAATACTGAAATACGAAGTGTCTGACAAGTCTGAATAGACAAATTTTTGGATGGATGTTTTATTTAATAAGAAATTTGCCTTGTACTTATTTTAAGTTAATTAATTCGTGCAACCCGCAGTACATTTAGTTCCTTTATCAAACCTAGGGGGGCGCAAAGAAACAATGTTTCGCACTTGAACTGTGCAGCTCTCTATCTGATAGATATTCTGTTGTATTTTGCCAGATTCTTTCTAAAAATGTGGTGAACTATTCTTCATGTTGGTGAATAACAAATAAAAATATCGTAACCTATATGTTAATGCAATTATGTGATTATTAGAACTTCAAATATGAATGGGGTATTAGCTTTGGGTCATTTCTGTGAATCACACGGACCTTGTGTCATGCTTTGTACACAAGCTCTAAGTGAAAAATGTTCACGACAGCCGCCCCATAGTTTAACAGTTCCATGGTGTAATGCTTGTAAATCCATAGATATAAGCAAAGCCTTCATGAGCCACAATGAAACAGTAACTTACATTACATCAAGAACAGCACTTAAACAAGATATGGCCTTTCTATTGAAGCAAGCCTGTGTTCGGAGCTTAAGTTGCGAAGTATGATTTATTATTATATATCTTGAACGAACTTCAAAAAATATATTCCAGGAAGAAACGGGAAAAGAAGTTGGTATAGTTTATTTTGGAGACAGTGAACGAGGTCATGTTTTAAGTTACACCTTCCGTTTGCCTGATTCTCTAGCTCGAGGATTTCACCGATTATTCACAATAATTATGCTAATGAGAGATAAAGTACACTTATTAAATTCATGGCCATTTATTACTATCCATGTTCGAGAATTAATCAACTACTTGAATGTAAGCATTTAAAAGGAATATCTAATTTTTGGTACCACATTGTGCTTGTAAATTTTCATAAATTATTCTTTAGACACATGCGTTAAAAATAAACGCAGCGGAACAATGCGAACGATCACAAAGAGTCCATCGCTTAGCTACGGGTACACCTGTTGGTTCACCCCGTTCACTTGTGCAACTAACAGGACAAACAGGCGTTTTTAGTCATATTCACTTATGGTTTACGTGGATTTTAAATGCTGGTGCTCAAATAACGATCGAAGACCCAAATATTTCTTCTATTTCACCTCCTTGGCTAGCTGGTGAAACTGTAGAAGGTTTCACTTTGGTACAATTATCCAAAGTATCATCTAGTTCCGATCATTTAGTAGAGCCAACAATGCATATTAGAGAATTCTATCACATGATAACAGTTCAACAATTTAAAATAATTTGTTACTGTATACTACTAGGACAACAGGTATTTATTTATTTTGAATATGAAAGAACATTGTAAGAAATATTTTTCAGGTTGTAGTGAGAGGTCCAAAAAATTTAGTTTCATCTATTCTAAATAGTTTGTCAACATTATTACCAAAAAACTGGTCAAGAATTATTTCATATACTGATAGCTATTTAAAACCAGAAGTTTGTAATTTCTTAGGATTAGCTTTGCAAGCAGCAGTTCCTCAACCAAATGATACGTCTGTTAGATTAGATATAGTTCAAAACAATTTTCATTTAAAGTGGACTGGAATGTTACCAAATAAATGTAATAGAAAAGAATATTTATTGATTTATATTTAACTGAATATAAGTTCTTGTTTTAGTGCCAACATTATTGAGTAAATTAATAAAGGCAATTGAAGATCACCGTCTACAGGAGAGAGTAGTACAGTTACAAATAAATGTTTTAATTGAAGAGTGGACAAAGTACGGTACTTGCAAGTTAAAAAAATATATATTTTTTAAATAGGATATTTATTTTAGCATTGCTCAGACAATATATTTTGCTCAGGATAGCAGTTCACAGGATAAAAAAGAGAAATTATCGCAAGCTATAGGAGTACAAGCATGTGATTTTCTACTTTTAAAATATTGGGTAGAGCAAATATCCCTTCATCCAAAACCATGTATTGAGAGCAATTAGTATACGTGGACACAAACATATATATATAATACATATATATTTTTTGACTTGTAACACTGAAATTCTTGAGAAATAAAAAAATAAGAATTAGTTATACAGAAGAATCATATATTTATTTATGAAATCGTCAAGTAAAATACAATATGACTTATTTCTTGTAACCACAAGACTTCCTGCGGCCTCGAGCACGTTCGAATTTACGTCCTTTAGATCGTACGAAAGGTTTAGTATGTGAATGTGGTACTCCCGGAGCGGGTCCAAAGTGCCTCACAGCTTCACGGGCGTTGCGACGACCCTGCATAAGTAAAGTTTTCTTGCCAGTTGGTGAACGCAGTGCTAACTGATCGAAAGTTATTATTTCACCACCTATAACAATAGATAATAGATATAAGAATTTCTAATTAGAATTAGAATGAATGCTGGTAACATAGAGAAGAACCTATTCTATAAGAAAAATAGACGAGAATAAGTCATTAATACCCGGTTGCACAGTCTTAGGTTTATCTCTATGATAGCTGATACTGTAGTCCGCCATTAGAGCAATTACCAGCGCGGGAAAGGAACTAAAATGACATTTGGTGAAACACACTGATCGGATTATGAACATATTATTCATCAAAAAATCATTCATGAAATATATTTTTAATTTTTGTTTTAAAAAATAGCGGTATTGTTGTCAATAATAAAATTCTCATATATAATATCATAAGTGGTTAAATTTTACCGGAAAAATTTTTAGATTGTTACGAGAGCTTGTTGCTTAGCAATTTATTGAGTGATATTGACAGAAAAATCACGAGCTGTCAAGCGAGTGATTTTTGATCAATATCACGAAATAAATTGGTAGCAAGCTCTCGTAACAATCTAAAGATTTTGCCAGGTTAAATTTAATCACGAATGGTATTCGGAAGATTATTTTTCCCATCCAAATTCATCAATATATTCCAGAGACTCGACTCCGAATCTGCTCATTTTCACATTCAATCTGTCTGTCAGTTTGAAAGATGCTGAATCAACGCGGCTGAATGTTCTTTGTTTTGTATATATAAGCAACAGACAAAATTTCCACTTGAAAAACGTGCAGGTTGTACCACGTGACGTCGAATGGTGCAATTCTATTGGTCGAAATTTGGATGGTAAAAATAATCATATATAATATCATAAGTGGTTAAATTTTACCGGAAAAATTTTTAGATTGTTACGAGAGCTTGTTGCTTAGCAATTTATTGAGTGATATTGACAGAAAAATCACGAGCTGTCAAGCGAGTGATTTTTGATCAATATCACGAAATAAATTGGTAGCAAGCTCTCGTAACAATCTAAAAATTTTGCCAGGTTAAATTTAATCACGAATGGTATTCGGAAGATTATTTTTCCCATCCAAATTCATCAATATATTCCAGAGACTCGACTCTGAATCTGCTCATTTTCACATTCAATCTGTCTGTCAGTTTGACAGATGCTGAATCAACGCGGCTGAATATTCTTTGTTTTGTATATATAACCAGCAGACAAAATTTCCAAAAAATTTCCACTTGAAAACCGTGTTGGTTGTACCACGTGACGTCAAATGGTGCAATTCTATTGGTCGAAATTTGGATGGTAAAAATAATCATAGTTAAATTATCGTATATAATATCAATAAATTTTTCTTGAAAACATTGATTACCTAGCAACATTGTGAGAGTCATCTGTCCGATTAAATCACGAGAGCGTAGCTCGAGGGATTTCATCTGAGCAGATGACTCGAAGGATGTTGCTTAAAGGTAATCAATGTTTGAAAGAAAAATTTATGATAAAATTAAAGTCGCGAGTGGTATTTGTGGAGAATATTTCTTGAATGGAATTGCTACTATAAGTACCTATTAAATAATGTTAGTTGCAACTACTAACCTTTTTTATTGAGAAATACACAAAATTGTCTCCATATACTCTTGTATTTTTAGACTTTTTGTTTTCAATTTCATTACTTTCGACGAAACATGCATTTCCAAAACGATTAAATATTGACATTTCCGAGAACTGATGATTTGTTTATAGTAGAACTGTGTATTTTTTCTCCATGAGAAAGGCAATTTATCGCGATGAATCGCTTGCCAACGGGAATTTACCGAGGTAACGGGAATTTATCACGGTAAATTCCCGTCGGCAAGGATCTTATTATTATAACTGTCATTGTAACTATGCAAAATTTGTCAGTATAATTGACATGAGTGAAATAATCAGCATAAACATGTCTGTGTTACTTGAAGCGTGTAGTGTTTCGTCACTTGTAGACACAGTAGACTATACGAACATTTTTATATAATACTAGCTGACCCGGCGTACTTCGTAACGCCACAGAATTGATAAATTCAGATCGCAAGCTACTTGAACCTACCTTTTATATCAGAACCTTATAATTCGGAAATGATAAGGACATTTCAAACTGTGAATAGATCTGAATGTCTTTTGAGTTTATATTACCTTCTTTTTTGTTAATTTATTAAAGATTATACATTAAATATATGAATCTCACATGACATGTTTATTTATGTGATTATATAGGAGTAATTATTATATTGGACATAACTTGCCAATTTGAATATGAACCTAACCAAAATGTAACAATGGAATGAATATGCATGTGCTGGGAATAATCCAAGTTTACCAAACTCGCTTCGTTCATATGGCGGTTTATTGTTGAGCGACGTCGCTTCGTTCGCACGGCATTTTACCATTGACCAATCTCGTTCCGCTCGCACGACGTTCTACAGTTGACCGAGCTCACTTCACTCGCACGGTAGCTTATAGTCAACCGAGCTTGTTTCACTCGCACGGCAGCTTACCGTAAACTGAGCTCTTTTCGCTCGCACAGCAGCTTGGCATTAACCGAACTCGCTTCGCTCACACGGCAGTTTACAGTTATCCGAGCTCGTTTTGCTCGTACAGCGGTCTACTGTTGACCGAGCTCGATTTGCTTGTACGGTGGTTTCCCGTTGATCGAGCTTGCTTCGCTGGCACCGCAGCTTACCGTTAACCGAGTTCGCATCTCTAGTAAGGCGTTTTAACGTTGACAGAGCTTGCTTCGTTTGCATGGCGACTTATTTTTGATCCCGCTCGTTTCGCTCGCATGGCGAAAAAAAAGCAGCCAATAGGACCTGAAATCTCCAAATTCATTTTCAGGTCCTATCGGCTATTTTTGTTTGTTCCACCCTGGGGCAAATTCCATAAGCTGAATACGATAAATAAGTTCTCATGATATCGTCAAAAAATCTGTTTTATACTAAATGTATGAGAGAATGATATTGATCTAATTTTCGATATAAACTTTGATGAAGTAATAATAATAGTTGAATAATTGTATATTGAGTCATTAATAATATACATTCTTTCCACCAAAGCAGAAAAATTTATAAAAAAAAAACTCATTTATATCTAGATTTTTTCTGCCACGAACCGTCTCGTACGTCCCCAGAATACTCTATCAAAGTTTGACCACAATCTGATCAATTTTTTTGGAACGCATAAGGTACAAACATACAAACATCGATTTTTATTTTTGTAGATATGTAGGATAATCTGTAAACATAGCAACAAATTTTGACTGATGAAATATAATACTACTAGGAGTATGCAAAGCGCCCGTCGAAAAGTGATGGGTCGTCAATCAGATAGAAGATATGTGTAGCACATAATAACTAACATAAAATACCTTGAATGTAAATGATGGTGCTTTAGGTAAGTAATATTGGTGGAATGATTATCTATATAAAAGAAAAGAAAAAGATGAAAATTTTAACATCACCTAAACGCGATATGAACTTGGTACTAGTCGAACCACAATCCAACACTCTATCTTTGAGTCATAGATTGCTTTAACATCACATTGCTGTAGCTGACATATCTATACATCTATCTTAGAGCGTTACGGAGTCAGTAAATCAGTGATGAGCGTAAATATAAGTTAAATGTCCGATTCGCTCTAATTGAAGAGATAGGAACATTTAAAATTTTAAAATATAATATTACGAAAATTACAATAGCAAGAGTATAATATAAAAATAAGAATGGTTGTAATAAATTTGATAACTATATATAGGTGGTCAATCGGTCTGTAAATTTTTTTGACTCGATTATTCCAAATATTACTGAGATATTTGAAAAAAAAAACTCGAACAGTTTATTTACCATTAAATTACCCACATTTTTGCCGTATAAGATTTTCTACAGGATGCTCCATTTTCGCGAAATAATATGCAATTTTATAATTTTTAATGGAAGACCGTTTATAGGTATCTCAAAAATGTGGGTAATCCAATGGTAAATAAACTTTGAAAAATATTTTGAAATATCTTAGTAATATTTGGAATAATCGAAAAATGGACAGACCGATGGATCATCCCTGTATATAGATATCAAATTCATTACAACCATTCTTATTTTTATATTTTACCATTGCTATTGCGATTTTCGTAATATTATATTTTAAAATTTTGAATGTTCCCACCTCTTTAATTAGAGCGAATCGGACATATATTCTTACATTTTTTACTTGTAATAGCATTATATTTCATCAGTCAAAGTTTGTTGCTATGTTCACAGATCATCCTGTATACATATATAAAAATGTTCGTAGTCTACTTTATTGTTGATTAGCCATAACAAATTCATTGATGCAACTGGCCATTAGAACCAGGTTTAAAACGGCGTTCTGATTACGGGCCAATGTGGCCACAGTATGATAATAAACGCGCTATGTGCGTTTTCGTATCACTCGTACGGCGTTGCTGGTTGCGTTCGCTCCACTAACGCAGCTCATTTACGTACGCATAATCACCTGGTGACAATTTCGCATTATTCTCAATAATAATTTCAAAATTAAATATAAAGTTAAATAGATAAAAGTTTTCGTCTTTTTTAAATTTTAATTTATAACAGCAGTAAATTTTAGCCTCAGCCATCATCATTCGAGTCTCCAAAAATTATTCCAAGTATTTCCTCCATTGACAGTAGTGTTTATTTACAACGAACCCGTTTATAGACTATAACCGGCCCTTCGGAAAAAACTCAAATAATTGGAGCTATTCTGTAACTCAATCGGTAAGTTTTTATGGATAGATATTTATTCTAACAATGAACATAGATAACACAAACACTGACAAAAATTTTGGATAACGGTTTGTAGCATATGTTTCCATTTCTTGTCAAAAATCTGATCCATCGATACTAAATTAATGATTGCATAGCGAATACTGGTAAATATCCGGTAAAAATGCAGATGGCGGAGAATTCTGAACTTGGCTAGAGAAAAATGGCGACTTCGGTAAAGAATAATGAAATTCGAGTAGAAAAAACCATTAAAAACGCAGAATAAACCACTAATTTGCACAAAATATCCTCAACACACGGAGAATGTCGAGAAATCGCAATTTTTCCGCAGTCAACTTCAGAAGTGTCCATCAACTGCATTTTACTCAAATATCCATGTATGTGTAATAATTTTTCTTCAGGATTGTCATGAAAAAACCCAGTGGATATTTCATCAAAATCCCACTTGAAAAGACCCATGAGAAAAAACACTTATTATAAAAGTATAAGTATGTTAAGCATTTATTGCAAAATTTCTCAAAAAATTTTCTACTTTCAGCATGATGACTATTATGTTGAAAATTAAGAGGTTTCGGGAGTGCTTATCTATTTAGGGGATCTAAAGACAAATCTATTGTATTTCTGCAGAATGAGATTATATTCACGATAATTTTGGCAAGAAAAAATCTGTAAATTATGCATAACTTCAGGATGAAACTATTTTATAGCAAATATTTTCATATCTGTAGCCTGTGAGTTATTTATTTTGAATGCATGACATTTAATTTTTAAGAAATATAATTTTATATAAATTACAAAACAGGCAACAGTGCTAGTGGTTTAATTTCGTTGCGTTGGTAGCGTCAGCGTCATGCCTACAATTTTTTAATTGGCAGACAGAGCTTAGAATTTTGGATTCAATTATTCCATCATACTGAAGACTTTCAAAGAAAATGAAGCGAATGAAACTATTCAATTCTTACAACAAAAATATAAAGGTAGATTCTAAGCAATAAAAACAGGAAAAGTAATGAAATGTATATTATACTATTTTCAAAGAATTTAGAATATTAATGCAATATAAAAGTAAATTATAATTCTGTCAAGAGTTATTTGACAGCTGTGTTTAGAGTCTGTTTTTTTTTTTTCAAAATTATATTCCTTTTTACTATTATGAAAATACAAAAAACTATTTTTCTTAATTCTAACCCATGTCTTTATTTACGTTATACAGAATTCAAACTGACAGATGAGAATTCTCAATTCTTCAAGGTCGTGACACAATGCTGCTGTGTTTCCGTCCTTTATCAGTAATTCTTTAATATGGGGATATTTTCAACGATTCGATGTACATTTTTATAAATAACTAATTAACGGTCTGAAAGAAGGGAACCATATTTTCAAAATCAACTCATGATTATATAACCCACTTTTTGATATAAATTACATGTCGATAGTAATATGCTAAAATAATCTGTAGTCTTGTGAAAACATTGACTCATTTCCTTCTATTTAAAAAAAGAATTTCCAAAAATTTATTTCTCAAAAACAGTGAGGACAATTATATTAAAATTTTGTCTGAGGCCATCAAATATATTTATCTCTCACTCTTTAAAATTTCAGATTCATGGTATTATTTTCGAAAGTATTCCCGAACTCCCTTAACTACGAACTAAATAGATATTCATCCAGAAATCAAAGCACAAGCGGCACGATGAGCTGGTTCAGTTCGATAGGAGAGTATACGTAGAAAAATTTCGCGAATAAACTTGCACAGCTTAATAAAAATTATATTACATTAAATTATAATTAGAAACGTAATGAAAAAAAGTCAATCCTGTAATAATATTGTCCTTCAGATAGTGAATTCGTCATTTGCTCCAAAGATTTTTGACATTTAAAATTTCAATATCTCGGAAACTTATTCAACTTGTCAAAGTTTACAAGAATCAATTTTCAAAACTTCGGGTTATCGTTATGACTACTTGAAGGACGCTCTTTTTCATAAAAATAAAACTTTATTAGGATTGTACGATGGAGCTACGATTATAGCAATATGAATAGCCAAAATGCAAACATGATTCACTTACAGTGAATACAGGATTTGGAACAAACTTTGTGGATATAGATTCAAGAAATAAATGCAACAAGGCTTGAATCGTAGTCCCATAAGAGCCCTTGTAACGCTATAAATTAGAATGGATTATAAGTGAAATTATAATTTTATCTAAAACTTGAAACTATGAATAAAATATTTAGTACTGGAAATCACGAGTAATCATGCAAATAAATAAATTGAAAGAAAAGTCATGAGCGCCAATTTGGCAAGTTATATTTACTTCTTTATACAATTAAGACAATCTAATAATCTTTCTCATTTATTCGAATGAACTAATAGCCTTTACTTCAGTGTAGTATGAAAAAATTTTTCTTTCTACAGACTGCTTTTAAAAACAAACCGTTATGTCAGAATTAATAACAAAAAGTAAAGTACAGATGGAGGATTGGTTTGGAATTTATCTTTTGACACAGGCCACAATTCAACTAGGTGTGCCTCAGTCATAGCTTACAATTTGATGTGTACTAATTTCATATGAAGTTTTACTACTCAAAATGTATAATTTCAATCAAAAGAGTCAAATAAAATGAAATCATTGGAAAAATGTTTGCTTACCTGCTTTCAAAATACGAGCACGTGCTTTCTCTGTTACACGTAGAGCACATACTGTCAATTTTGGAACTTCCCAAATGCGCTGATCGTCAGTAACAGTACCAACAATAACTGCAATAAGCCCTTCACGACCTGGTTTCTTCATAAAACGTACAATTCTAGCTAGGGAAACTGGAGGTCTGTTGATTTTACTCATGAATAATCTTCTCAATATTACTTCATTGAATTTAGAGCCCGTACGTCGAGCGAGAAAACGATACAGCTAAAAGAAATATTTTCTTCAATATCATACATCGTAAATAAAAAATAAAAATTATATAAAAATGTACTATAGTTATGATGAATAGTGAAAACATTAATAATTTGGGTTAATTTTGCAATTTCTATTGATATATTAGACGTTAATGTTTCGCAATAAAGAACATAATTAACATGGAAGTTAATGTAAATCACTTAATTGTTTCATAGCCCAAAACCCAGTAGCATTTTTTGACAAAGTATTCCTCTAAGAATGAAACAAATTTTCTCTTCAACAAAATACGGAATGAGTGATCTACAAGTGTAGCAATAGGAAAACAAATACAAATAATTTATTTATAAGAAAATTCATGAAACCATTACTTAAGTCTGACATTTGATGGGATTTAAAAAAAAAATGTAGAATGCTGTTCGGATACATCATTTTAATAAATTGATTGTCAAAAAATTGCCACTTGCTACGGAATTATCAGGTGTCAAATATTATAAAAATTATGTACTGATTAGTATATAAAATGTGTAATTGAGTTTCGTCTTTTCTAAACTATAACAAAATTGAATTTTAGTAACTTACTTTTACCAAAAGTCGAAGGTACACATCCTCACTTTTAGGTTCTGTGCGTCGAACCTTGCGATCGTGTTTATGATTTATATCAATACCCTGAAAAATATTACCAATATATCAATTATATTCACATAAATATATATTATACAGCATTTATATTGCTCGATGATTTTGTGAATATGAAATATTTTTAGATAATTCAATTCAAGAAGTCTATACACTAAACTTACCATTATGACCGCGGATATCTGTGAAAGAAGAGTTCTTTGCGCAGCAGTTCGGAGCAATCTTAGCGCCCCCAATAATACTACATAGTACTTCTGTAACTAACTGCAGCATACTCAATCGGTATTGCCTAGTAGTTCGAACAATTTTAAAGAGATGGTGACACTAACAATTCTCTAGTGCCATGAAGCTCTGTCAGCGGCACCAAAACGGTGTTTTTACTTGTACAAACTAAAGATAAGTATTGTTAAATCGACAAAATTCACATTTCGAAATTTTGATGGAAATATTTGTCTTAAGCATCCCTGGATCCATTTTGATTATTTTCGACTTGATGTCGGTACGTATGTATGTATGGGGGATTAGTAGCTCGCAAATCTCAAAACCCGTCGAACGTGTATACGCCAGCCCAATTCGATTTCGCGCCACCCAAACGCCGCCCTAGCGGCACAATTGGTAAACTATCGGTGGAAGCGTTCCAAAACAAAACCCGCGCAAGTAGTGACAGATGATAATAATTAATTGCAAGATTTGAATCCAATCCATATTTTTTAAATAACTACTATTTAATTATGTCGGTAACAATTCAATGTGATTTTCAGAAAGCAGATTTAAGCTTTTTTCGTGAAAAATGTGAATCAAGGAAGAAAATTATACGTCGAAATCAAATCTGTAGAAATGTCATGAAGCATCCAGAATTATTATCATATATGTATTATATGTATAAATAATTATATAGAAACATAGGCTGGTACCACGAGCTCTGTTTTTGGCGATACTAGGAGCGTTGTGTCAAGATGGGTTTTAACGCAATTAGAATTTTCATATTTTCCATTAAAATAACTTGAAATATTTATAATGCCTTGAAGCTCTTCTTAAAATAACACTGCTAGTACAGCCAAAAACGGAGCTTATGGTACTAGCCATTTTTATTATTTTTTTAAGACAAATTGTTCAAGCAGATGGTTTTTTGAAGCATACCTTCTGTTTTGCGTAACATTTATTGTTTACTCCATTTTTTATAAGGCTGCATCTATTCGTCCGGCGACCGGACGATAATATTCTTTCAAATTTTTCCGGTAACCGGATGAATATTATATTCCTATTTATCCGGCTAGAAAAATGTATTATCAACTGTCCAATTCTGCATTAATAAATACGGTATACCTTCGAAAGTTATATTATATCTTTCCAAAATTCTTTTAAGCCATGCTTTGATACTTTTATACTAGCTATATACACTTCGTATCCAAAGTGAATAAAATATAATTGAAAGGTATTCGAACATCATAAAATGAATAGTAATCCTGAGAGTAATTCATTTATTATACAAATTCAAAATTACGTCAGAATTCATGAAAACAATGTCAAATGTCTTAAAATTATATTTGCTTCAATCACGTTATATATTAAAATTCACATTTATCACACATCCATAATTCTTTTGTCAATCTCTTGAGTCCCGAGCATTCCAAATGATATTATACATAACAATAATCACAACCTATACAGTTTTTCAATTTTGAGTATTTATCAGTCAATTTTTGGATGTTTTTCATTGAGAGTACTCTTTTACAACAGTTTTCCTCGCTTTCGTAGTAAAATATAGCTGTTGACATGAATTAAAGTTTTTATTGGACTGAATTAATGAATTATATGATTATTTGAATATAAACAGGAATGACAGATCGACGTTTTTTGAAAAATTGAAAATCAGGTAAATAAGTTCATTCTATCAATTTACTTTTGCATGTATTCAAATAAGCTCTAAAAATATGAATTAAATTCTATCAAATATACCATATACTTATAGAGACTTAATTTTATCACGATTAACTATTCCTACTAACATTTAATTGAATGACGGATAAAATATAGGTTGTTGTTTTGCACGCAAAAAAAAATAACCGGACGAATAAAAATATCTTATTCCTCCGGTAGCCGGATCATTAGTCACTTCGTTTTTATAATGACTGTATAATCATGATTCCTTTATTTCATTTTTTTCAGCATTTTATCATTCAATCACTCATTTAAATTGAAACTATATTACTATTTGTCTATTTCGGTTGTATTTGAAACATTTTATACGTTAAAAATAACATACCTGACACTTTCATTTAACAAGATTATTAAATCTATACAAGTTTATTTATTTATTTGTAATTAAGAATCTGCACCATTCTGTATTACTTTTCGTGATTTCATTATGTATTTACGGAGCTCGTCGTACACGTGTAATCCATTAATTTTTTCGTTCAACTTCCCAATCACGGTTTGGAAACGAATAAAATGTTTAATTAGAGTTACGTTTTTCGGTTTTGGGGCAATCGGGCACACAACATGCTCGACCCTGTCCCTTGTTTTATTTTTCACTCATTTTATCTGTACAAAAGTTATATTCAAAGCTGTCATGAAGCTATTGCCCGTACTGTGCCCGTATAACCTGTCAAAATATACCACTGACAGTTTACGCTTCTCGCCGAATAGTGTCGCCTCGAGCGTTGTTGGGCTGGCGTATAATGTTGAAATTTTGTATTTCAGACTGGTCAGGGGTAGGGGCTAGTTGTGCACCTCGCATTATAGTTGTTATCGTCTGTACCAGTGCTTGAACCATTTTTTCAAATTTTTCGCATAAATACAAAACAGTTGAACGTAGAATTTTAGAATTCAGTATTCAAGTCAAATGTACCATCTAGATGCTCATATCCTATTTTCATTAATATCAACTAAACCGAAAGTGCACTTTACTTGACAGTATTTTCAAATTTCTCGCATAAATTCAAAATGATTGCCTACTATTCGAATAAGCCGGATGTGCAATTTTTTTTTTAATTTTGCGCATGAATACAGAAACTTTTTGCAGCTGAATTTTGGAAATCAGTTTATAGGAATTTTGTACCATAATAATAATGATCTTCTATTTCCATAGCATTCGGCTGGGCCGAAAGCGCACTTTATTTGACAGATTTGTAGAATATTCGGGATAATTCCAACATGATTAGCCGCGTTTGATTATCGTATTAATATATGCAAAAAATATATGCAATGATGTACAAGTAAGTCACGTGATGTCCACGTCAGATTTTTTCTCGTAGAAAATCGATAATTTTTCCTGCTTTTTCTCACCGGTGGTGCTTCGCATCCAGATCGCCCGAATTTTACTCACTCTAACCAAGCAAGATGCAATATTCTCCTCTTTCATAACATACATGTATGAATTTAATTGGAGGATCTTGTGTTTGAAGGCTACTGCTTACATTCATCAACACATGTGCGAAGTACGCGCATGCGCATAGATGCATGCGTCAGGACCACGGTCTTATAAACAGGTCTTGACACTCGTCAGTAGTGGGGTACCCCTTATTGAAGCAGTTTCTAGTTCTTAAAACTAACACATACGGCGTAACGATCGAGAAGATAATTGTGCGAGAGAAACAGAGTATGTGCATTAGAAAGAGAAGAAACAGCTAGTTTAAACGTCAAACGTCAAAAAATATAAATGAATATACAGAATTTAAACAAAAAAAAACATTTTGATTAGAAATTTTAACTTGGAATACATGAATGTTTTCCTAAATTTTCATTGAATCATTATTGTAAGTAAATTTATAATTATTAACCACAAAATATAACATTTTCCCATCTTTTCAGTGATTCTTCATTATTGGAGACTTTGAAAACTGAACGCTATAATCCAAGATGCTTCGCCCTGTTTTACATCGTGGTATAAGGCAACAATCAGCCATATTTAATGAGTTCTACTCTCAATTTTTCATTGATTCACAGTTAATTACTCAATATGAAGCATTATGAAGCACGATAAGATTAGTTTAATTAGATTTAATAATATTTTCAATCGTACAGTTTCTGTCTTTCTTTAATACCCTGTTCAGTACATACTCTCCATCTTTATCTTTTGCATACTCTTCTCGATCGCAGCACCTCTTTTGGAGCAAATAATAACTAAATACAGCGTCAATAAGAGTCAACCCGCAACAATGGTAATGGATGCTAGTGTCAAGACCTGTGTATAAGACCGTGGTCAGGACCTACCTAGTGTAAATATGAGCCAAATAGTCAACGTATGATTGCAAATAATACTCTGAATAAATGATTTGTTTCTATGCAAAAATTACTGATATATTCCCACATTCCTACTAATAAGTTCATTTAAATTCCAAAATGGAAACAAGTGCAACGTTAGAAAATACAAATCTAGAAATTAGAAATATAGGGTACGTTCCACTTAACGACTATAACGACCGCGCTCACAACGACCAAATCTCCGTTCCACTAGCTAGGCATCGTCGCGGGCGAAAACTTAAGTGGAACGGGTTTATGAACATATGTCAATAGACAAATATCTGCCGAGCTAAATATGACTGCTACTACTGCTGTCATTGGTACGTATATGAGGCGTCGAATAAATAGACAGTTTTCGGAAAGTTCAAGCTCTGATGAAGAATGGGAAGCAGCTCTTTATGAAAGAAAAAAGCGAAAATGTTGTCCTCGAATCATAAACTATCCTGAAGTTGTTGGCCGTTACAATGGAGCCGAATTTAAAAGCCATTTTAGATGAGTGAGAATTGACAACTTGATTGTATTTATTATGTTGTTCGCTTGTAAGATTCAAAAAATTTAACTCAAGCTGATAATTTATATTATATATAAATAAATTATACGGAAAGATTTAACTAGAGCAGTAAAAGGTTGTCCCACAATTAGTCTTCTTCTGGAATTACTAAAACTTCAACAACATTATTATTTTCAGCATTTATGAGAGACAGTTTCTGCATTTGTTGTTCTTCCGCCATTTTCTTGTTTGTATACAAGCTGTCAGATTTTAAAAGTGCGCGAAAAATCCCAAACGACCACACAGACCCATGCTCTAACTGCGAGCGTTGTAGTCCTTAGGAATGACGTCACTAGTGACGTGTCCGTGACGTTTGAAACCTCGACCGCAACAACCGCGGCCATAAGTGGAACGCAAAATGGGCGACACAATCGTTGCGGTCGTTAAGTGGAACGTACCCATAGAAGCAGAATGTTACAAATCTAGAAAGTATAAATTCAAAATACTATTCTTTCTTTTTAAATTTACACTTCTTTGGAATCTTGGAAGATATTAAAATAATAGATTGGTTAAGAACAATAGAATTCTCATATTAATTAAATTGAACAAATAAACTAGGAATTGAAATATTAAATATAAATTTTTTCCATGAGAATAATTAGCTGAACATTTCAAAGAAATAAACAATTAATTTTTATGACATTTTCTGATTCCACTGATGTGATAATAGTTATTTATGATATAAGTGTTGAAAGTGTCATTTTATTTTGTGACAAAGGAAGTTTAGGACACGACGCGCAGCGGAGTGGCGTAACCTTTGGAACAAAATAAAATCACTTTTAACGCGTATTTCATACACTATTTTTTATACAAACACTATTGTTAGTGATAATAATGCGAAATTGGTAAAAATTTATACAAATTATGACATATTAGATGAACTGTCATTTATATAGCAACCAATGTTTTGTTGTTATTTACACAGTTTGACAGATATTTTGAATCAAATGGATAGTCAAGAATATAAATCAATTCCTGCTGAAATTGACGGAGCAGCTACTAGAACTGTTCATTATCTATTACCTTCGAAGTCGAGGCAACAGTACGAGATCGCCTACGGACGTTTTTTGAAATGGTGCGAAGATAAAATGTTTCTAGTAAATATTATGAGACTGTTTTTTGGCGTACTTTGAGAAGGAATCCAAGTTGTGGAAATCGTCAACGTTATGGTCGAATTACTCTGTATGTAAAAACTATGTTGAAAATAAAGAACAATCAAGATTAAGCAAACATTATATATTAGTGTTAAAAGTGAATCACTTTTAACACGTCGTCAATGGTAACGTGTTAAAAGTGATAACAATGTCATAAATTGTTATTTTTAATACGCTAAGCAACCATTAAAATCGTACTTTTAATAGTGTTTGTATAAAAACTAATTTATAGTAAAAACACTAAATAATCAGCTGAATATATTCTAAACAGCAGTTTAATCGCAAATAATCTTGAACAATATGTATCAGAAAGTACAAATTCAAAATACTATTCTTTCTTTTTAAATTTACAGTTCTTTGGAATCTTGAAAAATATTATAATAATAGATTGATTAAGAACAATAGAATTCCCATATTAATTAAATTGAACAAATAAACTACGAATTGTAATATTAAATATATATTTTTTCCATGAAAATAATAAGGTGAACATTTCAAAGAAATAAACAATTAATTTCTATGACATTTTCTGATTCCACTGATGTAATAACCTAATTTCTAGTAAAAACACTAAATAATCAGCTGAATATATTCAAAGCAGCAGTTCAATTGCAAATAATCAAGTCATCATACACCATTTATTTACTTATAGCTATTTCTTCAAAGAATATTCGCTCCTATCCTATCATATGTATTATTATATGCGGGGACTGTAGATGAAACATCTTAACACTTTATATATTTCTTGGAGATTAAAAGATATTGAGCAGAGACATATGCTTATACTCCGGTAGGAGACAAATTTCTTTTCAGGTATTTTTTGGAAAATACAGTAGTCCGAAACGGATGGATGAAAAAGATCATTTCTGTTGAAACGAAGAAAATTTGATTATTATAATATTTGATGTATTTATATATCAGAATTTCATGTTGAGATTATTGAATAATTCATAATTCTATTGGAACTCACATTTTTAAGAAATTTATTTTGTATGTGAGAATCAATTTAAATAAATTTCTGTATTATTATGTTTTTTGCTGATTGACTTCAAAAGTACGACTTTATTGACAGTTTACAGTCTATAAAGTATCACTTTTACTGCCTAGGCAATAAAAATGTCGTTTCCACGGCAATCGCCCAACAGACGCATAACAACTTGGCAACCGATCTTAGATCATAAATAATATCTAGATGGAAGGAGTCCTATATCACACAACACATTTTTGCGAACGGTTATGCCAGAAAGAGAGGAAAATTCAGTTTACGTGAAACGAACTGCGCATGTCTATCGAATTTTATTTGCTATTTATAAAATTAATGTTAAGAAGATGTACTTTGCAACTAGAAAACGGCGAATGAATATAAATATTTTTTACAGAAATAAGAACTTATTACATCATGTTTTTATCATTTTGCGGGCTTGAAAAACCGAAATTTGATTATTGTCACGCTTGCGCAGTTTATTTCTCCAGCATTCTTATAATATATCTTCTATCTCTTTTCGTCGTAACCGTTCGCAGCTTCTTCCATCTAGATATTATTTATGATCTAAGCAACCGATCAACAAATGTATAGTAACCTAATTTGACGGCGGAACATTTTTCAAAAATATTGAAATTAACCATAAAATTAATCAAATTCAAGCAATTCGCAAAAAAAGCTATGTGTTCAACACGGCAAAAAATAAAGATTTACTGCTTTGCCTGGATTCATAGACGAGGCGAAGCCGCGTGCCGCGTCAGTAAATCTTCTATTTTTTTGCCTAGTTAAACAAATTACTATGTTATGCAGTATTTGTTTCACTTAGCTATAATTTTATTTTTAAATTTCTTATCCCGCCATAAATACTGACTCTTCATAAGACGGATTCACTCCAAGACATTAGACAGAGATAGTTCTGTTTCCAGAAAAAGACAGCTAGTATTTCGTTTAAAATTCGTAAGGTAGCAGCACGCGTACAAATGTCAGTGAAAGTACTGATCAGGTGCTACGAGCGATGCAGTATGCAGTTGTAATTGCAAAAATTTCAAATCCTTGCTAATTTCTTTTAAATATTCAAACATATAAGTGGTGGTAGTAGCTATGACTTTTGGAGTTTCAAGATTCAAATGACAATGGCAGTTGATAGAAAAATAAGTGAATTTTCTGATTCAGGAAATACAAAAATATTATTAGAGGAAACTTTTTATGTTTTATCGAGGAAAAATACAGTATTTCGTGTACAGTTATGTGCAAACGGATTGTGTTTATTAAAAGAAAGCAGTGGCATTGTAAAGAAACAAACAATATGTATTAAAGATATTATTGGCTGTCAGTGCATGAGAAGTAAGCGAAGATCAAGAAGTGCTGCATCTTGTGTTTGTCAATCTTTGCCTAGAACACCTGCACTAAAAGTAGTTGATGAAAATTCAAGTATGTTTGAGAGTTCATTCATAATATTTTTGTATACTTTTTGAAGCAACGAACAACCATATCAAAGTGATAAGCAGAATTGTTAAACAGAGTCATTATTTATTCTGTATTTGAATTTATAAAATGTTGTTTGTTGCTTAGTAAAATTTTATATTAATTTCTATGAGTGTCTCAAATTAAAGTTTAAAAATTATATTAGGTGAACAGGATGAAACGGATACAAGTGCGTATTTATATATTTACGCTTACATATTACAAAACTCTCGCAGAGGACCGAAGAAGAGAGAGAGAACAATAATAACGTTAAGATTTCGATCTTTCGATAAATATGAAGACAATAATAGAGAGGCTCAACGATGGCGATCTATTATTAAGAATTTAATGAATGGACAACATATATTAAAAACACCAAGCTTAACCGAAATGATACCCTCGTTCAATTCAGATGAGAGGAAATTATTAATATTTCTGAATCCCAAGTCTGGTCCGGGCAAGGGGCGACTACTTTTTCAACAGAAAGTAGTACCTGTTCTACAAGAGGCAGAAATGCAGTTTGATTTGCATATCACAAAGTATGCGAATTATGCTAGAGAATTTGTAAGAAATAATAATATTTTCAACTGGAGAGGAATTGTAGTGGTAAGAAAAGTTTTGTTTAATTCATAGATTTTAGGAGTATCTATTTTTACCATTGCAAATATTTGATACCTTTTGTATTCAATATTCAAGCAAATCGTTGATTTTGTAACTGATGATACGTTTTCTCACAACAGTCCTAGTGTTTATGGCTTTTCGATTTACGTTGTTTCATTTCACATGAAGCTAATTTTAGCCAGCATCGAACAAAACCAATTTAAATATGTAGATTTTAGATTTGGACATCAAATCAATCATAATATAGCCTTTGAGAAATGATAATAAGAAAAGTAATCAAAAAGAGACAAAATTGAACCATCCAAATGATTTCCGTAATATAGAAAAAAAATCGGCCGAATGCTTATCAGAACACTCACAGTGAAGGGTTCCGTAGTATAGAAAGATGTTCACCATCTAATTATATTTCTCAAAAATACTGTAAAAAACTAAGTTATTTCTGCAGTCGTTAGGCTCAAAAAATAGCTTGTTACTGTAACCGAATATATACCATATTCTAAAAACTACATGACAAATCTCATTTAAACCAATTTTCATCGAAAAAGACTTTCGATGAAAATTGGTTTGAATGTTCTACCACCTCAATTTTTTTCCAGGGTGCCTCACCGTATAGTTGAAAATTTAGAGAGGAGACACACTTTTTGCGACCAACTATGGACTTAAATAAAAAAATCATATCCAAACTTTCTCATTTTAAAGACCTTTTTCGTTATTTCATTACATCATTGAATAGCGATTCGTATGAAACACCTTTCTACCAAATTTCATCCATATTGTGCACATAATCTCCAAGTAAAGTGGCTGTGACTTATAGACAGACAGACATGACGAAATTATAAGAGTCCAGTTTTTGCCATTTGGCCACGGATCCCTAAAAAAAAAAAACTGGTCTTGTCTCTATACAGACTTTGTTTTGTTTTCGTTTTATGTTGCACATATTTGGATACTGTCTATCTTGTTCTCATAATACAGTTTGAAATAGTAAAAATATATTAAAAACTACTTTTGATTTTAAAGTCTGTATAGATATTTATTTGAAACTTTGTTTTTCGATCCTTTGACCAAGAATCTTCTTCATTGTTTTTGAAGAAGATCCTTGGTCAAAGGATCGAAACGTCAAAGCTTCAAATAAATATACAGAATTTAAAATCAAAAGTCGTTTTTATTAAATAAAATTCTGAAAAATGTATAGGTTATTAGAAATATATTATTCATAAAATGTAACCAATTTTTAAATAATTGGAAAATACTCGTAAAAATAGGAAATATTTATCTAAATCTGTTTGCAGCTGACAATACTGAGGATGTATTAGACATTGTAGGCTACAGAGAGTGGCTGTTAGATTTAATTGAAACAAATAATATAATTAAGTGTAGTTAGTCAAGCCTAAAAGCGTATAACTTTGATATTATCGGATAATATTTAAATAAAATTGTTTAATTAATGTTTTTATGGGGATTGAAATAATATCCACACTTGATGTTGAATGTTTTTTTTTATTCTTACCCTTGAACAATTTTCAAGGGTGCAAAACTGTCTCAATTAGACAGCAGGCACATGAAAGGCCCTACAATGTTACAGTGAACAGTTACAGTGATAACAAAAATAACAATAATAATAATCTTATGCTCAGTGCGAGCTACTTAAGTCACCCTGGGAATGCGTTGGTGGGAGAACTCCCACCCTTACACTGGGGTGAAAACCAAAAGTGGTGGGAATCGGCGCACCAATATTAAACAAATTTCAATAAAATTCTGTTCGAAATGTATATTGGATATTTGTGCACGATATTTTAGAACATAAATTACAACAATTTTGGATCGAAATTTCGTGTAATAAGTAGAAATACAATTTTTGATCCGACTTTTTTTTAGCCTCCCTACGTAATATTGAAGTTATTTATTTGTAATTCATTAAAAATTGGCGGTTTTATTTAAGTCCTTACATAAAATAAGCATTTTTGAAAATGAACAGTTTTTTTCTAGATTTTCGGGGTCTTCAATTCATTGAAACATACAGTTTTGACATTTGATCGCCGGAAGTGTAATTTAAAGATGATTATGTGGATACCACTGATTATTTATTTTATATTTCTACTAAGCTTATCTCCCCGAGAGCTAGATATCATTTGAATAACTTGTTAAAAAACAATTGCCAATCGTTTAAATATCCTCTTTGACACTTCTATTAGATTTATTTCTGCAGGAGTTTTAATTTGATACAAAACACGATAGAACCAAGTTACCTATTTTGAAAGGAACAATTTACGAACATTTGCATGGGATGTCCAAATATGAGTACCTAATAATAATTCCAATCTCACATTATGGTTCTCATTATTTCTTTGCTTCAGAAAAGATAATAATTCAAATTTTAATAATAACAAAGAAACTGCTAATAATTTTGAAAAATTGTTTCAGGTAAATGCTGTGCCCAATTTTCAGGGATCAATTTTAGTTATTATAAAATAAACGCAAAAAACTAAAAAGTTCCATTAATAAAGTTTTATACATCTTGTTGAAAAAAGCTCATTTACAAGCTTAAAACCTAACTTTTAATATAAACTTGAATATAAAATTTCAAAAGAATTGGAAAGCCAAAGTAAATAACAGAGAAGAGTGGAGGAAAGTAGTTTACCAAGTCCAGGGCCTTCAAGGCCTGTCGAGCTAATTTATATAATAAAATTTCAGTCGAAAATTCGCACGCCTTCTCAAGTTATCGTGCTTTCAGACAGATAGACCGACCTACTTTTTTTATATCATGTTTTTTTAGTTTCAGTAGGATATAAAACGTAAAGATTCGTCAAAATTTTGAATTGTCAAAAAATCATGATTAATTCTCGCTGATTTCTATAAATTCAAATTTCGCCGTAATTTAAAAAAAAATAATTGTTTTTAAAAATTCAGGTAAAAGTTATCTTTCCTAACGTAGCAAACTTGAAAATGTTGCCAAAATAAAATTTAAGATGTTGGTTTCCGAGATATGAATACTATTTTTTTTATTTTAAATAGGCGCCATATTGCATTTTTACATTGTTGAGTAGAATTTTTTTTTCTTTCCAGCCATGTACAACAATTTATACCAGGACTGGAAATTATCAGAAATAATAATTATTTTAATTTTGAATCAAGTAATCATTTCAAATGACGTCTTTCCCAACATTTGAACATTATACAGAGTGATCAAAAATGATTGTCCGTGCCGCCTTGTACTGATTTTTCTTTGCCGCCTGCTTGAGATAGTGAGCTTCAAGTGACAGATGACAGTTCCTTTGAAAACACTATTCTAATCTGATAATTTGGTAAAATAATAATGAATTTTCAATTATTATTCAATAATACAGCTATTTACTTACTTCCTTGTCTTTTGAATCAGATTATGGATAAATCCGTCATAAAATATGCAAAATATACGCCACTGTGTTCTTCAAATGTCGGTAACGTAGTTATCAAAATAAATAAATTTATACTAACTTTATTCCATGAAGAAAGTTTTGATCATAATGCGAACTTTTGCTGGTCACATGACAGACAATCTTTATTGATCACTCTGTAGATTCTGTACTTGGATTTAATGTCAAAAAAACTCCCACCTTTCTGCTGGAACATATAGTCCAGTTCACATGTGTCGTTTTATAAAATTCCACTTCGCCTTCTCAAAAAATCATAGCCAAGGTGTCATTCAATTTGTAATTTCATCTGAAAAATTCATCAAAAATTGAAAAAAAGAATCTTAAAGAGTAGGAAATTTCCTAAAAAAAAATCCCACCTCCCGAAACTCTACCACCAATATCTATAATTTTAATTTGCAGGTAAAAATAGGATTAGACACGGGTGAAGTTGCACCTGCGAATAGTGAATATTAAGAAACAAAAAAATTCAGGTACTATTAGGATACATGAAGGAACAAAAATCCGTTGGAAAACAATTTTTTCCGCAATTTTTTTATTGCTCGAAACTGCTTTTGTTCATTAATAATTTTTTCGCTCACTCAATATTTAGTGGAGTAACATGAGACATAAAAATGTAAAAACCTCGGAATCCGGTTCCACTGAATGGATTTTCATGAAATCTTTTCGATTGCATTGCTAAAAGCTTGAATAAAAAAGTCTACCTTTCAAGATTTTCCGATCTTGATAACAACAATTTATAGCAACAAATAACTAAAAAATTAGAAAAATATGATGTAAAAAAATGCAATGAGAATTTCAATTTTATATTCAATAAATGACATTTATACAGGATGTTTCACAATTTCGGATATGTTATTTGATATGCTGATTAAAAATCAAAGAGAATTTCTGAAAAATTCGTAAAATTACAGTCAGTTTTCTTACAACGATTTTTTAGTACTCCACTGGATTTGCTATCCTGATAAAAACTAACAATACAAGTAGATTATAACTTGAATTACATAATGCTAGTGAAATGAACAAACTAAATTTATTCACTTTTAATGAAACCAATTTACAATTGATAGAAGTTAATTATGTTTAAAAGATATTTATATGTAAAAATAAGTATATCACATGGAATTTTGATTTATGATAATTATTATAAAAATCTGACGTGAACATCACGTGACTTACTTGTACATCATTTGATATATACACAAATTTATTTAATAAAGTTTTCTGTCATTTATAATTAATATAATTTTAATAATATTTTGACATGTACCCTACTTTCAATGTCAAACAAAATCAAAAAATTGACAACAGATTATCATTGCCTACCTTATCATTTCAATTAAACTGATTGTTTTATACGGCAAATTCTGAATGTCTGTTATACGTATAAACTGCACTTCCGGCTCAGCCGATTGATATAGAAATAGTAGATAACTATTTTGATGCTACAACAAGTTCAAACACTAAATTTCAATATGCTATGGCTGATCATTCTAGATTTATGCAAAAAAATAAAAAAAAGTTTTAAGTAAAGTGCACTTTTGGCTTGGCAGATTCATACAAAAATAGCAGATAACCTTCCTTGATATTTGTAAAGTTTTATTGATTAAGAACTACTGGTTGAGAAAAAAACTGATTATTTGTTCCGAAAGAGCCAATGCTACTCATAAGTCTACTGATATTTCCAGATTCTGTGTCTATAATTCATTAATAAAAATTTATTGACAATTGAATATTATTTTACGCTTAGTGCTATTCTTTCTTGATATTCATACAAAGTCTCATAATTATATTTTGTTTTATTTCGAAGGAAGCAGTGCGACTTATATTTCCAGTTGCAATTTTCAGATTCCAAATTGATAACTAATGAACATAAATGTATTAATACTTAATAAATATGTTTTATTTGTATGAAATTGACTGATTGCTTTGAAGGTATGTAACTTATCAAACTATTGGCAGTTACTGATTCCATGCCAATAACTTTTGAACAAAAATATACTGTAGGATTAATTTTATCACGTAATAACTTGTATGCCTCTTTATTGAATCAAATGTTTCGAAGAAGACAGTGAGACTCATAATTTCAACTAGTATTTTCAGATTCAATAGGGATAACTTATGAATAAAAATATATTGATACTTGATTCTTATTTCGAGGCCACCCTTTTTCTTCCGCAATATCTATGCAAAGTTTTGCTCATGTAGGGCTACTGGTTTAATAATGAATTTATTATTTGTTTGGAAGTAACTGATGATTTCAATTTATTTCAGCATTTTCAGATTTCAGTCAATACAGCAAGAAAAAACGTTTTTACCTGAACTCCCTTGAGGCCCCAAGGACAAGTTCATATCAGTTTTTACTAGGTAAAATCTAAACCTAGTTTTTAACAGAAAATTAATGAAAACTCCGAAAAATTATTAATTATTTATTTTAATAATTGAAAAATTGAGATCGGAAAGAATTAATGGATAAACATTTTAGTATTTAGTGTTGAAAACACATTCCAACAGATTTGATGAAAATCCGTTCAGTGAATCCAGGTTCCGAGGTTTAAACCTTAGGACACTCCACTAATTGATATTAAGGAACCGTTTGAAAAAAATTTTTCTTGTTTATTCAATAAACAATTTGTTGTTTTTTTAAAATAGTCTAAACATTAATGAAAACATTCACGTGTCGTTTTTAAGACAAATAATTTCATTTCTATTTTTCAGAAATTTTTAAATACTTTCGTTTATTTCTTAAAAGCAATAGTGAATTAGTAAATAAATAATAAATTTTTAATGGAGAACAAAAAACGCCTTAAGTGTTCTTGTTGTAGGTATCTTATTAGAGATATTTAATCTACAATGATAAAGAAATGCTTAAAAAAGGCAAGATTAAAGACACGGAGGTATTTAAAATTTTATAAAAAATAGAAGGGAAATTATTTGTCTTAAAAAACGAAACATGATTTTTTTCATTAATTTTCAGACTATTCAAAAAAAAAAATAGCGTAAAATTTCAATTGTTTACTGAATGAACAAACAAAATATTTAAAAAAAATGGTTCCATAGTATTAATATTGAGTGGCTGGAAGAAATTGTTAATTAGTAAATGCGTTCATGAGCAATACAATTTTTTTTTCTCAAATTCATTATTTTTATTCGGGACTATATTTCTAAAAAGAAAATTTGGAGTATCGCCTAAATAATGAATTTGTTTTTAACAATTATTTAAACAAATGAATTAAAAAATGTAAAAAAAATTCTCATGTACCTAGTAGCAATATGGAATATTTAAGAAAATATTATATTATGCTACAAGGACTGAACGACTGTCATTTTTGACCAGGATAAATTTGGCTGCATTCGGTGAAGACCAGGGCGAAGTATGAGGCGAAGGCGAGGGCAAAGCCTAAGGCGTAGCTTCGTACAGCCAAATTTGTCTGTGACAATAATGACATTCGTTCAGTGTCCGTGTTGCATACGATACTTTTTGTAACAAGTGCACCGAAGTACCCCCATTACTAAGCTTTCTGAATAAATTTTGATGTATTAAAACTATCTTATCGATTTAAATAAACAGATTTTTGCAAATGCAATCACATTACAGTAAACTAATACAATGAAACATAACTTACATGATTTATTTTATTGATTGATATTTTTCACATTCTCTGTGCTATACCATTCACAATAAATGCACACACTATAATGAACACATTCTATAATGCATATTTCTTTCAAATATCAATTTGACATATATCAATGAAATGAAAAAATCCAACGGCATCCATGATATACAATTTTAATTTTTACCCAGCGGACATTAATATCCATTAATTTCCTGTCAACTGAGAATTAATGAAAATTGTCACCATGGTCTGGAATTAAGAACTTCCGAAGCAGAAGTCAGCAAGAGTAATAGGCTACGTGCATGAAGTCTACTAGCGTTTCTAGCGGGCAATGGGGAACGATTGAACTCCATTTTATCATTGCTTCATACCTATAATTTTTTAAATGTACTAATATTATTTAATTCAACTGTGTGCGTATAATATAACTTGCATAGCATAAAAGGTACGTTGAAATTATTTATTTTGAGTATTTTTTTCTTCAATTATAATGTACGTATCATAGAGAAAACGTCTTAATTCGTCCAAATTGACAGGATAACCTCAAATTATGACGCTGATGATCTTGCAGATCGGGTTTGTATTTATCAAACACTGTATCCCTTTTACCGAGGAAGCATTGAAGAAAAGCGTGAAATTATTTTGGCCATATTAAACATGTTGAAGAATATGTTGCTGACAATATTAACAACAAAATTATTGCGAAGTGCATCTGACAAACTTCTGTCACTGAAACATCTTACAAATTAGAGATAGAGATAAATTCATGAATCCCAAATCGATGATGAATATTTCTAATTTCACAATTGAATTACAAACATATTTGTTATATAGATTAATAATGAAAGACAGACAATACTCTATTTACCGTATGATTCACTTCACTCTTTTTTTTTATATTATAACTGGGTACATGAAATCTATGAAACTATATTTCACTTGAATCATCCTTAACACAACAGCCTGGAACAGAACAAACGTTTTCCCATGTTTTATATGCAATTATTTTCACTTTTAAACTACAATGCTCAATGACAGCTCATTGACGTATTCTTAGAAATGGAGTTCAATGGTTACAATGGTGCTCACCATGAGCGCTCGCATCGATATTTATATATATATATATATATATATATATATATATATATATATATATATATATATATATATATATATATATATATATATATATAATGGCACGCTGTTATTTTGCTCTGTTTCGATGGTAAATTGTATATTTTCGTATATATATATATATATATATATATATATATATATATATATATATATATATATATATATATATATATATATATATACATATATATATATATATATATATATATATATATATATATATATATATATATATATATGTATATATATATATATATATATATATATATATATATGACTACCCAATAAACTTCATGTGGCCAGCCAAATCAGTAAACTTGACGTCTCTTGACTTGACGCCTCTTGACTTTTATTTCTGGGGTATTTTTTAAAAAGTAGAGTATGTGGTAGTAATTCTACTTAATTGCGGTTACGATTACTTTTTCTATATATATATATATATATATATATATATATATATATATATATATATATATATATATATATATATATATATATATATATATATATATATATATATATATACATATATATATATATATATATATATATATATATATATATATATATATATATATATATATATATATATATATATATATATATATCATTGGATATATATAATCAAACACAAAATCTCATCGTTCCACAGTTAATCGTTTTGGATTTACCCAAGAGATTCTAAGAATCTGTCAAGTAAAATGCGCTTTCAGCATAGTCGGTTGCTATGGAAACAGTAGGCCATTATTCTTATATTACAACATTCCTAAATACTGATCTCCAAAATTCTACGACTACCAACAGATCTGAATTTATGCGCAAAATTAAAAAATAAATTCCTACTGAAGTGCACTTCCGGTTCAGTCTATTGTTATGAAAATAGCAGGCAATCATTCAGATGCTACAGCAGACTGAAATACCGAATTTCAATATTCTACACCTGATCGTTTCGAATTTATGCGAAAAATTCCGAAAGACTGTCAAGTAAAGTGCACTTCCGGCTCGGTGGATCTCAATAAAAATAGGATTTGAGCATCTAAACGGTATAATCGTCCTAAATACTGAATTCTAACAATCTACGTTCAATCGTTTTGGATTTATGCGGAAAATTCAAAAAGTGTTTCGAATAAAGTACTCTTCCGGCTTAGTCGATAGCAATCATAATGCAAGGTGTACAACTAGATTTTATAAACGTGTCTAATACAAAATTTAAATATTCTACGACTGATTGTTTAGAATTTATGCGGAAAATTCAAAAAGTCTGTCATATAAAGTGCACTTCCGGTTCAGCCGATTGTTACAAAAATAGAAGATGATCATTTAGATGCTACAGCAATTTCAAATGCTAAATTCTAGTATCCTACGGCTGACCATTCCGGAATTATGCGGAAAATTAAAAAAAAGTCTCAAGTAAAGTAAACTTCCGGTTTAGCCGATCGCAATCATAATGCAAGATGTACAATAAGATGTTATAGAAGTGCTTAATACGAAATTTCAATATGCTATGGCTGATCATTCTAGATTTATGCAAAAAAATCAAAATTTTTTTCAAATAAAGTGCACTTCTGGCTTGGCCGATTCTTACAAAAATAGCAGATAACCATTCTTATACAACATCAAGTTCAAATACTGAATTTCAACATCCTACGGTTGATCATTCTGGATTTATCAGAAAAATTCGAAAAAAGTTTCAAGTAAAGTGCACTTCCGGTACAGATGATTGGAACCATAATGCGAGGTGCACAACTAGACCCTATACCAGTCTTAAATACAAAATTTCAACATCAAACGTTCAACCAGTTTTGAAATTTGCAGGTTACGCACGCACGCACGCACGAACATATGTACCGACATCATGCCAAAAATAGTCAAAATGGATTCAGGGATGCTCAAATCGGATATTTCCATCAAAATCTCGATAGGTGAATTTTGTCGATTTCACAATAGGTACTTTGTACTTAGTACCAGTAAGTAAAAATGGGAAAAAAATGTCGCTCTTTAGCTTGATAAATTCACGTAATTTTAAATATAAGATAAACATTCAACGCAGAATTTTGTTATTATGTTGGAGTAATATTTTCCTGAAAATGTATCGTCTAGGAGTTATTAGTGAAAAACACGAATTGAAACTAAAAAAAGAAGATGGGGTTTACACCCAACCTGGAGAAAACAGAGGACATATTCCAATAATTTTTCTTCATTTATTTTTGCGATTGCACTGTATATTGCTCAAAAATTTACCGTTGACTGGAGTCTGGCCACCCGGCGAACACATTCATGTTACGATCTACGACGTGTCGTGGCTGGGCCGGGCCGGAACCGGGAAACAATACCCATCGACATTTCGACGCCGTGCCCCAATCATGCACCGGCCCGATTAAGCATGAATTAGTTCGTATGAAAGTATTCAATAGATGTTTTATCGTGGCACGGCCCGGACCCGGCACGGTGTAACGTGAATAAGCTTTTTTAAGCTTATGTTTTGTATCGCACTGTTTCCATCATAATAAAACTTTTTAAAAACAATTTCGAAGAGTTTAATATTTAATTGGTGCAGTCGGTAGGATAGCCAACAATATGTTTGTAACAATGAAAAACACAAAAGTTACTCATCTAATTGTATTTTTATACGAAAATAGGCTATTCGCAACCATCTAAAATGTATAACAGTGAACACATAATAGTCCAAAATCCCAGACCCGCCAGACCTTACTTATTTTCTGAGAAATAAAATTTGTGGATTAGAATAGTGTTAGTCGGTACTTTGATCATACGCATATTTACTAGTTAGGGCCGACGGCCAATTTATAGATACGAGGTGTTATAGGTACATCAAGACAATATTCAATTTTCTTGAAGTCTGAGTGCTGATTTTTATGTATGTTCTAGAGAATATTGTTGAAAATTGATAACCAACACTGCCAGACACTTCTCATCGGCAGTAATTCCTGCTAAACGCTTTAAAGCTCGCAAAAAAATATCGTTATCTTACTTATAGTCTGAGTCCTAATTTTTATATATAATACTCAGTGAGCAATTTCAAGACTTTTTATGAATAGCCAGACCAAAGAAGAGTTGGATGCCCATAGATACTTCACTTACTATCAAGCCTACAAATAGTGACCTCGCGCTTTCTCACAGCGATATTTTAGATGTGCCTGTGGGATGTTTAGCCCTACGATTAATCTAGCTGTTAACAAAAAGTATTGAAATTATATTCTGAGTGTCATATATAAAAATTAGCACTCAAACTATAAGCAAGATCACGTTATTCTTTGTGATCTTTAAAGAGTCTGGCAGAAAATATCACCGATGGAAAGTGTCTAGCAGTGTTGATTATCAATTTTTAACAATATTCTCTGAAACATACCTCAAAATCAGCACTCAAGACCTTAAGAAAAGTGAGTAATGCCTTAACGTACCGCTAGCCCCTCGTATATGTAAATTGGCCGTCGCCACAAACTAGCTAGTATGCGTATGATCAAAGTACATACTAACACTACACTATTCCACACATTTTGTTTCTCAGAAAATCTGGCGGGTCTGGGATCTTGTTCTATAAAGGCTATATCAATAAGTCCTTATCTACCAACAATTACACTTCACATCTGAGAAAGGCTTGTCTCACCTCACAGCTAAACAGTGCCCATCTTAGTACTATTCATACGTCATATCATATCGTCCAAGCGTTTCCTTCTGCTTTTCAATCGATCACGAGAATCCAGACGACAAGCTTCAAGAACTTCACATATCGTGTACTCCAGTCTACGAGAAACAGTTCGAGAACCTCTTGCAATAAAAGCTATTTTCATAAGTTTATTCTTATAAGTAATAGTAGATTGTTTGACAAGTAGAGAAAAGTGAGAGTTTACGAGCGAGTAAAAATGTTTCAATTCAAGAACGAAAGGAACGAGCGGGTGAATTAAATTTACACGAGCAAAGTAATATCGCTTTTATTACGTGTTAAACATGTTATTTTTTTGTATACTTGATGAAAAAACTTGAGTGGAAGACACCAAGAATAGAAATGATTTTCTACATAAATACTAATCAAGGTAGTGTTCTTGCAAAAACGTAGTAACGGTTTCGACAATGGCTAAGTAAAAGCATAGTAACAAATAAACAATATTGAGATATAATTTATCAGAAACGTCAGAAGCTAAAGATTCTCGCAAAATTGTGGTTGCAGCTAATAAAGAAGTGACTTTATATTTTTTTCCGACGAAATCGAGAGAATTTTTGTCTTCTTATATGTTCAAGCTGTAATTTTTTCTTAATTAGGACAGAGCTTTCATTTTAGCGCGTGTCATAGTGCGTTTTTTGTTTGTTATTTTTTGTTGCTAACTGGTAAAATGGCACTTTTCTTTACTGATTTCTACATATTAAACCTGATACAAAAAAACTATTTTATTTTACACACAAAAAAACTATTTTATTTTACACATGGTACTCTCTAGTAATACTAGTAATAAAATGTACGAGTTCTGGCACAAGTTTAAAGTCAGATCCTGAAAACGAAGGATTCGTAAATGCTGCTGGAAAAATATTAACAAAATTATACGAAATCCAAAAAAAAAAAGCTTGATTTCAATAATCTATACATTTTTCAGAATTTTATCTAATAAAAACGACTTTTGATTTTAAATTCTGTATATTTATTTGAAACTTTGACGTTTCGATTCTTTGACCAAGGATCTTCTTCAGAAAACAAGCCTTTCTCAGATGTGAAGTGTAATTGTTTTCTGAAGAAGATCCTTGGTCAAAGGATCGAAACGTCAAAGTTTCAAATAAATATACAGAATTTAAAATCAAAAGTCGTTTTTATTAAACTTGATTTCTTTACAAGATATAATTTTTTTTATCGAAATGCTCCCAATATATATGTACTTGTAATACTGATTTTTTAATAAAACATCAACTCAATAATCAATAATAACTCAAGCTTTACATTCTTTATTTTCATAACCTTAGTATTTTCAACTTAAAAAATTTAATCTGTATCTAGTTTCTTTCTGTTTTACCACCAACATTATTATTTTATCAACTTCAAATACATTACATTACCCCGCGTTTCTTAAAAGTTATTATTATTCTGTGACAAAGTCTCTTATCCATTTTGGCTGTTTACATATACGGGAGGAGGTATGTTCGTGTACATGTTCTTTTTATTATCTGTTTTCTTTTCTTCCGTCTCTTCGGTGGCTACTTCGTCACTAAGTCGAAATGACATCTCTTTTTAATAATACCTGGTCTCCTATTGTGATGTCGCTTTGAATTCCTGTTTTCATCTGCGTATATCTTTTGTTTACCTTTGTTTTCTGGATCCTGATCTCAAACTTCTGAATCTTCTTTCATAGTGTTTTTATAAGTCGGCAGCTTGTCTCGAATTTCTCTGCCAAACATTAAGTATGATGGATTTTGTTCCGTTGTTGAGTGAGGAGTGGTATGATAAGCAAACATATACTGATTTAATGCTTTTTTCAGGGACTCGCCTGTAGCTTGAGCTATTCGAAGCCTTTTCATGATGGACCTATTTTGGCGCTCAACTTCTCCGTTCGCCTGAGGCCATTTCGGCGTATTTAAACGTAATTTTATTCTATACGATATACAAAAGTTGGCATACTCTTTACTTACGAACTAACGTCCATTGTCTGCGACTATTTCTTCTGGTATACCGAATCTTGTGAACATTTCTTCCAGTTCTTCAATGATATTCTCAGCTGTAATTTTAGTCACAATCTTCGCCCCATAGTATGTGCTGTAATTATCAACGGCAATTAATATGTATTCTTCTCTATTTAGTGGTCCTAAAAGTCTAAAACGATGGTCTGCCACGGTTTCTCTGGCATACTGGTGCTAACAATCGGTTCCAGTGGATTTGGGCTCCTACCAGTTGGCAGTTATGACATCTTTTACAATAAGCTTCTACTTCTTTGTCTAGTCCATACCACCAGATTTTTTTTTACTATGCCGGGGTGTCCCTTATGTGCTAATCTAAGTATTCTGGGTCGAAGTGAAGGCGGTATTCGAGTGCCTCTTAATTTGATCTCATCTACAACACTTAATTCTATTTTGATTAATTCATATTTACGTAAACTTACTTGCCATTTATCCTTCTTGATGGCTTCTTTCAAATCAGCTAATTTTGGAACTACCAGTACAGCTCACAATCCATATGGGCTGGCATTAGCTATAATTGTTGACTTCGCTTGCGGGTCGTAGAACCCTAAGAACGTACCTTCTTTAATCAACGTCTCTTTTAATTTATTGAAAGCTTCTTCATACTGGCGTTTCCATTTAAATTCGCCATTTTTACTTATAGTCCAAGAGCTGACGACGAATTTTGGGAACTTATTTTAGGCAAGTTGAAACAACAAGAAAATAATATAATAATTGATGAATCTAGAATCTTGCATCAGGCAGAGGTTTGGCGGTTATTTCGCTACTGTGCAACTTACGGCATTTGCAAAAAAAATTAATCAAAAAAATATGTTTTAGGCAACTTGAAATTTTTCTCATCTTTAATTTTAGCATCTAATTAACCCAAAAATGAAAACCTCAGACCATTTTGAGGGTTTTAAAGTACAACCTGATCCCTCCGAATATATACAATAATCATATCTCAAAAATATACTTTAGTCATTCTGAAACTTTTGTAGCATGTTTATTAACAAATATTTAAAATTATGTGTAAATCGCCAGACGAATTGAACGGTTTTTAATGATTCCCTGACGCGAATAAAGATTTAAATTGAATGCGACGAAAAAGTCTCATGCGTAGCCATAAGTGCGAGAGATATAGTTCCTCGGCTCCTCGGGCTGTGATTGGTTGCTAAGAGACCATGTGACTCGAGTTTACCGTTTAGATCGGACTCTACCTATACAATATAGTTATTTAAGTATGAAGGTCAGTAAGTACAGTTTACCGATTGAGAATAATAGTTTGGAGGCCGAGTCTTGGCGAGGTTTCCAAATATTATACGAAACTGGTACTATACTTATTGACCGTGATGCTTACAAATTTTTTTGCACGATTGGATCGATCCAAAATATTGATCCTAATTTTCTTTTTCAAATTGATTCAAACTTATGATTGTTTATTCGCTGTTAGCTGTCAAGTTTGACATTTTATTTTGAATTTTCAATTACAAATAAAAATAAATAAATTCATATTTTTCTGTGAAAATCCACAATTTTTTACTTACCGCCTTTGCCCATGGACGGTAAGTCAGCATAACCATAGTAACCACAATTTGCCGGTAAAATCAACATACCACCTTAAATAGAGGGCCGGTAAACACATGAAAACGCCCAATCGTGCAAAAAAGTGTTTTGGAGTGGTGAAATTTTTCAGAAAAATCAACAAATGTAGAATGAATTGGGAATATTTTTTCAATGAAAATGTATCATAAGAATCTTTTGGAAAAGAAGACTTTTCAATTAAAATATTTTGTATCTTAACATTACGTGAAACTTTTTTTGAATTTTCTGCATGAATCCAGGATGGTTAGTCGTCGGATACTGAAATTCAGTATTTGAAATTGCTGTAGCATTTCAATAGACATCTTCTATTTTTGTACCATCGGCTAAGCCGGGAGTGCACTTTATATAACATACTGTTCGAATTTTCCGCATAAATTCAAAACAATCAGTCGTAGAATATTGAAATTCCGTTTTAGGCACTTCTATAACATTTAGTTATGCACCTCGTATTATGATTGCAATCGTCTGTACCGAAAATACAGCACTTTGCTCGAATTTTTTTTTTTTTAATTTTCCGCATAAATCCAGAACGTAGAATGTTGGAGTTCAGTATTTAAGACGATTTTACCATCTGAATGCTCATATCCTATTTTCATTAAGATCTACTAAGCCAGAAGTGCACTTTAACTGACAGCCTTTTAGAATTCCTCGCATAAATTCGAAATGATCAGCCGTAGAGTATTGAAATTTCGTATTTCAGTCTGCTGTAGCATCTGAATGATTGCCTACTATTCTCATAACAATCGACTCTACCGGAAGCGCATTTCAGCTGAATTTTTTTTCTTATTTTGCGCATAAATTCAAATCTGTCAGCCGTAAAGTCTTGGGAAACAGTATTTAGGAATATTGTAGTATAAGAATGATGATCTTCTGTTTCCAAAGCAACCGACTGGGCTGAAAGCGCACTTTACTTGACAGATTTTTAGAATTTTTTGAATAAATCCAATACAATTAGCCGTTGAGCGATGGCGCTTTGAATTTGATTATCGTATTATTATATGCGAAAAATATATCCAATGATGTACAAGTAAGTCACGAGATGTTTACGTCAGATTGTACTTTAAAACCCAAAAAATAGTCTGGGACTTTAATTTCTGGGTTAAATAGATGCTAAAGTTAAATATTAAATAAATTTCAAGTTGCCTAAAACATATTTTTTTGATTTATTTTTTTGCAAATGTCATAGGTTGCACAATAGCGAAATAACCGCCAACCCTCTGCCTGACGCAAGATTCTAGATTTACCAATTGATAAAATATTATTTTCTTGTTGTTTCAACTTGCCTAAAATACGCTCTCCAAATTCGTCATCAGCTCTCCGACTATTATAAGTTCTCGCAATGGTTTGGTCAGTGTCGGAAAATTCGGAATGAATTCACTGCAATATCCAAACAATTCTGAAAAACTTTGTAGCTCTGTTTTTGTATTAGGCGTCCGACACCTTTCGTATGTCTAGTGATTATCTTATATTCACGTACGCATTTGTACAGAAATAATATATACAAAAATTATGACAAACTGTCTATACAGCCTATTCAGCCTGTTCTACAATAAGTTGTATGTCGTATGAAGTCGTCGGATGTCGTACGCATGCGCAGTAATATGTAATTACGTTGCGACACGACACGACAAATTGCGAGATGAAAAATTTAAGTGTATATGAACTTATTCTAATTATTTGTATCCATACCGATAAAAAATTCAAATAGTTTGGCAGAAATTCTGTGTCCATTTGACCTTTCGACTGTTCTACGATTAGTCGTTGTCGGATGTCGTACGCTAACCGTCTTATTTTACTTATTTGTAACCATATCGGTATTAAATTTGAATAAATTGGTGAAAAATCTGTGTTAGTTTAACCACACTAAAATAATAGAATGTTCTGACTAGTACAGACTTCGTTGTAGAAAACAATGTCGGCCACTTCTCACGACTTCAATGTAGAACGGGCTGACGACAAACTGTCCATACGACAAAGATATACAAAAATATCATACAAAAATATGTACAAAAGTCCATACGACCAACAAGTTGATATGACAAATATAGAAATAAATACTATTAAAATAATTCAATTTAAAATTAATAAGCGCAAACATTCATCTTATATTAACTTTTAATGAAAAAGTTTGTCTTCCAGATGATAATCTGGATAGAGAAAATGTTGATACAGGCAATCACATCCAAAAATTCTAGAGATTGAGGAATCAAATGAGATCACTCTTACCGAAGACGCAGAAGCATCTGTAAACAGACCACCTGTCACTGACACTATGTTAGAAATGCTAGGGAAGCATCCTGACTACAGAAATGAAATTAAAATAAACGAAAAACTAAAAATACGATAGCAAAAATGGATGCAGGAGGGCTATCCAGAGGATAAAAAGAAAAATATCCTTGAAATTTATCCAAAAAGGAATGATTCCTATTTTACACCCTAAATCGGATCTAACAAAGAATTAATACCAAATTTGTATAACAAATAGGTACAATAAAGAATAAATAATAAAGATAGAAGTTAATAGATAAATGAATAACAAAGAGCTCTTAATTCCTTTACATGGTACTGCTTCTTGACTTCTTGAGCTCGTCGTTCTAATTTACTACCTTACTCTATATCTATACTAAACAAATGCTGATTCGTGACAATATCAATCACACCTTGGAAATTTCGCAAATATTATGTTTATTATTAATACAAATACAAATAACGCAATTTGGAATACTGACTCGACATTTAATAAGTGTGTTTCTGGTATCACGAATTAGCATTGTTACACATACACTGAAGCACCAAAGATTAATATAGAAATAAGATCAGTCATGACAGAAGTTGCTGCGAAATGAGACAATCATTTTATAGTGACACAAAACTGCATTGGTTCTGCAATTTCGGCATTAGGTGCTGCAGTATCCATGATTCTGGAAAATCCTGAAGACTGTATCGACCAGGAGGCACTCATAAAATATTCATATGACACTGAGAAACTGTCTCAAGCACGAAGAGCGTTCATTCCACCACTAATGAACAAATCAGTCAAGTCAACAGTTGATGGCACTAAAGTGGACGAATGGCTATATGACAAAAAATTTGCTGAACAAGTAAAAGAGGCTAAAGATGTAGAAAAAAGCCTACTCCAACATTAAGACAATATCGAAGTCCTGCAAAACTACTTAGCAAATTTACAGCAGTTTGCCCAGCGGTTGCATATGGCTTCGTATGCTGATGATACACAGCTATTAGCTACAGTGAATAAAAATGAAATTGTAGAATCTGCAAATGTAATAAATGAAGAGCTTGCCAACTTAGCATCATGGGTTCTAAATAATGGGCTCAAAATAAATCCAGATAAATCTGCACTTATGGTGTTCGGAAGTAGTGAGACTCTAAATATAAATATAGAAAATAAAAAGCTAAATCGCAGTCCAACAATCAGAACTTTGGTGAAGATTTTAAGTTTCGCGAACATTTAGCTAAAAAACTAAAAGCTGCAAGATTGAGGCTAAGACATTTATATCAGTATCGAGACGTTCTGTCTACGAATGTTAAACTAAGGCTGGTAAACTCTCTCATATTTCCAATATTAGAATACTGTGCGTGTGTATATGTTCCACACTTGACCCAAGGTGATAAGCACAAAATTATTCTTCTGCAAAATAGTTGCCTAAGATTTGCTTATGGTATCCGTAAATATGATCATATTTCTGAATTTAGAACTCTTTCTTATTTATATTTTATAGAAGAACGAGTGAATTATTTATATCTTTGTCTTACGCACAAAATAAAATTAACTAGTTGTCCTTCATATTTAAATGATAAACTCATTTTGAAAAAACAATGTTACAATTTGCGCGATAAAAATATGTATGTTGTACCATCAGTTGAAAATGTGAAATTCAAAAATACTTTTTTAGGCGATCATGACAAAAATGGTGTTTTTATGGCTTCTTTTGCGGCCGTGAAGTTTCACTTTTTGGGACTGATCTGTCAAATTTTACTTTTTGGGACTGATCTGTCAAATATTACTTTTTGGGACTGATCTGTCAAAAAATATTTCATAAACACTTTATATCTACCTATATGGGCAGCTTGATGAACTCTTTAAGAAACAGTTTTCGCTTAAATAGTACATATATTCTTCCGTCCACCTCTGTAGTTCTTGCAATTCATAAAATAAATACGCATTTTTTGTTAAATGTCAACTTGATAGAAGACAATAAAATAAAACAATTTCAACGACAACTAAGATTTACAATTGCAATGTTTTAGAAATAAATAGATAAAATAATGTGATTTTGAATTATTTCGTAATGATCGCCTAAAAAACGTTGTGTGCACCTCGACCTACAGTTCTTTTTTGGTCTCACCTGAATTGCAGCCTCAGCTACACTTCGGCCGCAAACAACAGATTCGACCAAAAAAGATAACCTTCACGGCCTTGATACACAAATAACTATTTCATATTTGGCACCCAAACTGTACAACGGTATCCCAGAAGAGTTAAAATCTTTATCCTTGACTTCTTTCAAAACTCAAATAAGAAAATTTGTATTAGATAGTAGCTGCGATTAAGTATTTCTTTAAATATACTTTCGTTTTTGTTCTATTATTTTTGTAATGTATACATGTTATCTTTGATGCTGACAACATTTTGTATATGTAAATTTGGAATTATTTGTAACGGTTAGGTGGAAGAACAGCCTAGGCTGAACCTCGCCATTGACTCAATCAATAAAGTTTATTATTATTATTATTATTATCTATCTATCTACTGTAAAATACTACAAAGCTAAAAAAAAGTATCTAGCTTTAATTTTAAGTGACAATGACTACAACGGAAGAATTTACGTTAATAAACCAATAATGGAAGAACTGTATTGGTGGAAAATAAATACACCAACAGGTTCAAACCCAATTAGAATACTTCAGTTTAAACTTGAGATATCTTCAGATGCATCTTTGACTGGGTGGGGTGCATACTCTAATGGCGTACCCGCTCATGGTTTCTGGACGAAAGAGGAAAGTAAGTTTAGCATAAACTATCTGGAACTGTTAGCAGCTCTTTCTGGTCTGAGATGTTCTGCAGACAAATTATAGGACTGCGGAATTCTCTTAAGAATTGATAAACATCTGCAATTCTGCGAAAAATAATAACCTATAAAGCTGAGGGAACAGTCGTGGTACCATTGTGACCAATCCAGTCCTGATACCCGCTCTTCACATCACTACTTACCGAACCGCCGTTACTTTTTAAACCTCACAAAAATCTACTATTGTTTCCTTCTAGGCAAGAAATAAATCCCCTACTGAATCTAATTCTAATGCTAATTAAATGAAATTTTTATATATACCAATAATAACCAACTGATGATCTTTATAGCTAATTGATGATCTTTCTTTTATCAATGTATCAATGATATAATAATGTTAATAGTGCGTGGATATTGAAGTCATTTCTAAGTTTGGTCTAACACATTTTTTGCTACACATAGGAATTTCATAAAATTAGAAAAAAGATCACATAAAGAAATGGGCTATTTCGGTTCGTCGAATAAATTAAGTTTTGAAGTATTCAATTGTTGACGACATAAATGTATATAATTATTGATAAAATATATATTCTTTTATGCTTTTCATATAAATTTTGATTCAATATACTTTTTATATCACTTTTAGAGAAAGATTGACTCGTTTTGCAATTAGAAATAGATCATTAACTTTGCAGCCCTTGCATATCGCATTAACAAGTTGCTTTTGAGGAGGACGATTCCATATCATCGGTGTATCCGTTTTAGAGCAAGTTTTTTCTATGTTCACATAGATACAAATTGCTACAGCGAACTTGCAATATCCTTTTTCGGTCTCACAGCTACAATTGGCGATTTGAATTATTCGATTTTCATTAATCTATACGATAAATATCCAAAAACAATAAGAAATCTCAAAAATCGAGTTATACAATTCAAAACAACAAAAATTAAATTTTTGCTATTATTCACAATACTATTGAAAAAAGTGTGAACCTTCACAACTGGATTGTACATTTTCTGGTTTGTTCTTTCCAGTGTAAACGCCTGGAGTTTCGTGTAATACAACTCCGATGATTGTTTTACATGCATCGCTAGTTATTTCTTCGAAATTACCAACATGGAAACTATACACCAATTTACTTCTGCTGAATGAGCTTCCCCATGTTGGTATTTAATAACAAGATAACAAGACGAAAAGTTTCTTAAAAACATACATATAATTTGGAATCTTCAGCTGATGGATTTTGGACTCAATTCATTTCGTTTGGGCAAGCTTTTTTGGCGGAAGCAATCAAATTTAACTCCTTCAAATCTACAGATTAATATCAACATTTTTCTTCTTTATGTAAACTTTATGTTTTCAAATAAAAACTGAAATTTTATTTCCGTTATATCTCTTACCTAAGAGTTTATTCTCGTCGCCGCTAGATGGCATGCGTGTTCCGCGCTGTCAAGATTAGCCAAGCGTATATGTCAACCACAATGATTTTATTTACAGTGGAAGATAACATTCGGTAGAGCGTCTTTCTAAACTCCATCATATGCCTGCATATTGTGTGTGGAACTGCTATTGGTAAAGGCAGCCATTTTCATAGATCTCAACTTTTGTGTTAATTTATAATAGATTTTTTGCCAGAATTTATTTGAAGGAGTTGACAGCTCACATTTGCAAAATCTTTCTTTCATTGTTATTGCTACTGGATTTAATAACTATGAAAGTACCTTAACGACTGCTTAATTTATAAGGAAGTAAAAATGTAAAAAATGAGATTTCATAAAAGAGTATTAAGTAATAATGTTATACTTCGTAAGCTCTACACTGGTTGATTTTAATAGGAAGTTTTTGCAAATCTCCGCTATTGATACGATAACGCTAACGTAAAAAACTAATTTTCTGGGGAATGCTTGCTCAATAATGCTAGCTTGAATCAAAGAGTACTCACAAGAAATTTCAAGCATTAGCAGACTTGAATAACCAATAACGTTACAATGAACTTATTTGTCAATTTCACGGTTTGTACGGATCAGGCCTGTGTCACTCTTATGCTGGGGCCACATTTACGTCTAATGTCATTAAATGAGGCGTTATTCAATAATGAACACATTATCAATGACAATATGTCAATTGTCACATAACGCCTTACTTAACGGCATTAGACATAAGTGTGGCCTCTGCATTACGGAAAGAAAAATACAAAGTTTGTGTATGTGTTAGTGAGTGTTAGTTACTGCACACACACTAGCGCTAGTGTGACCGTTCCTCCACCAAAATGTCCAGGATTTGAAAATTGAGAAGGCTGTTATTTCTGTCCGCTGTCTTCACTATCACCATTGTATTGTGTCCTGTATTGTGTATTACATTATTTAATATTATTGTGAGAATGACATCATTGATTTTATCAGTGATGCCGAGTAGAAAAAAATCCTGTAAGTATTAATTATTAATATTTGATATGATCTCGATATATTTGTCATTACTAACATAACAAAACAATGTGCCATCATAAATGTTGGAATGGAATATACCTAATGTCATATTAAAAATTATTCTATCTGTAATATTTCTAGAAAAAAGTTCTGCGTGCATGAACAATGCTTGGTCAATTCCCTGCCTATAAAGAAAAGAATGGGCCTATTCTGTTTTCCACGTGTAAGAGATTTGAAGAACAAATGGTTAGCAAATATGAATCGGAATGACCTGAGAGAGTTGAGCTATCGGCAACTGCTTGATCGTGGCTATCGAGTTTGTGAGCTGCATTTTGATAATAGTCAATTTAAAAATGAATTGGAACAACGTCTCAACGTGGGTCAGATACCTTGTCTTGTACGCATTTAAGGTAAGACCTCTCCTATCACAGTAAAAATAACAAAAGTTCTGATAAAATGCACGTATATTATAGGTATACCCGATACTTCACGAATCAAACCAGCTCAAATCAATCCAGGTAGAATCGAATCAGCTGAAATCGAACATACTTGAATTGATATCACCGAGAAGCATGGAGACGTTGAAAATATTCCACCAAGGCCTGTGTGGAGGAAACTCCCGACCATCAACTTCACAATTCGTTGATGCATACAAGACTGCTATTTTAAAAAATACTGTTAGGTGTAGCATCGGTTCGAATTGTGAGGATTACCGAATTGTACTATCCTATGTTAATCAAAATCAATCTGATTCAGAATCTTTTTCGACATCCCCAATTTCTAATAATCCTATCCCATGTGTTCTTCCACAGACCACTTGCATGGAAGCTGTAGCATTGGAGATATATATTCTAATAACCTCTGGATATTTAATTAAAAAATTGCTAAATTATGAATGTGATTCATGTTTTCAGTGCTTTTGTTCTGAAAACGTAACTCACATCCATGATTTAACTGTTTTACGGGACTATCTCAGATATGCAAGCGCAGAATTTTCGCAAATAGTCGATGATTGTGAAAAACAGATTTTTGTTCTGATTCCCAATTTCATTCCATCCCCTAACATTCTAACTGTATACCTTCTAATATTTGTGAGCAGCATGGAGCAACCATGCAGAATAAAGTTATGCGATCATTACATTTAATATTATCAAGTCATTTTTCAAAATTGATTAATAAGAAAAATAGATACAGTAAAAAATACCGACTTTTTTTGTCAATTATTGTAGATAATTTTTTTTTTCAATATATTTTGTAATTCTGTTCTGTGTAAGTTTCATATTCTTTTGTAGTATAACAATTTAGTTTTCATTTACGATCGTATAAAAAGTGACAGTTTTTTGCATTTTGAACTTGATATTTTAAACCAAATTAACAAACACATTTATGTCAACTTCAACGAAAGCAGCTTAATTTCTAATATCTGTGATTTTTTACGAAAATTAGGACGATCGGAGATAAAACATTGTAAGACACACGTTTAAATAATATCCTATGTTATTTGCACATACATTTTGTTTCTATTTGTACATGTTTTTATTGTATTTCGTATTTTTGTATATATTTTTCCTAATATTTATATGTAATTTATTTATATGTAAAAATATATGTATATATTTGGAAACGAAATTCTGGTTGATTTTAAATTTGACGATATTTTTAAATATATAAATTGGTAAAATTCAAATTAAGCGCTTCAGAATTAGTACGTGCACGGCACCGCTTGGAGCGCTCTTGTGTGAAATCTTGTAAATTTTGATAACATTGTACTGTCAAGTCTTCTCTCTATTGGTAGTCTTTGGTACGGATGCACAAAGAAAATCGTTTTTGACGTTAGCCTTAACATTTCATTAGCGGTGGCTTGCAAAAACTCTCTATTGTCATTATTTTTGTTACAAAATACTCGATCAAAATTTTAAATGAGCAAGAACAATTCACTTTCTTTTATTACTGCGACCACATTTACGCCTAATGCCGTTAATGGAGACGTCGTTTAATGCTGGGATCACACTTACGTATAATGTCATTAATTAAGGCGTTATTCAATAATGAACACATTGTCAATGATAATATGTCAATTGTCATATAACGCCTTACTTAACGGCATTAGACATTAGTGTGGCCTCTGCATAATGCTGGGGCCACATTTACGCCTAATGCCATTAATTGAGGCGTTGTTTAACAATAAACACATTGTCAATGACAATATATCAATTGTCACAGAATGCCTTAATTAATGGCATTAGACGTAAGTGTGGCCCCTGCATAATGCAGGGGCCACACTAATGTTTAATGCCGTTAAGTAAGGCGTTATGTGACAATTGACATATTGTCATTGACAATGTGTTCATTATTGAATAACGCCTTAATTAATGACATTATACGTAAGTGTGGCCCCAGCATTACAATAAACACATTGTCAATGAAAATATATCAGTTGTTACATAACGCCTTAAATAATAGCATTAGACGTAAGTGTGACCCCTGCACAATAATTAAATTAGTCATTAACAAGAATAGAGGAATTAATAGTTTATTTATAGTTTCCTTAACACTACAGACACTACACGCAGAAGAAAACGCATTCAAAATTTTGCGCGACGAATCTTCGATTTAACAAACGTCTCAGTGACTCTTCAACATGTTTGTAATTTTACTCTCTATCGACAAGATACTTAAATCTGTCAATCTCTCTTGTTCCATTGAATTTCACAAATAATTATTTCGTAAGAATTCAGAAAAATGCTACTTGGTTTCTTGGTCAATAGAAAGTGGCCCACTAAGAACAGCTCCTATTTATATAGTTTTATGTATCAGCTTCAACTCTTGTAAAATTAATATTTTTTTTATTACTCATGCGGGATAAGTATTATTTTGCGCATGTTTTTTCGGGCGATAAATGGCCTCTTTGGTTTTTGCGTGCTCCAAATATGATTTGAGTGCGACAAACAAACTTGTCGCACGCAAGCCATTTACCACCCGGAGAAACAAGCATAAAATAGTACTCATCCCGTGTTCGTAATAAATAAAAGTATCTGCAACTCGTGCGATGTTTTTCAATTGCCCACTTGAGCGAATGAACGCACGAACGAAATGAGTGCGCTCAACTTCACTCTCTTGGGTTATCGACAACTTGCCGCACTTGTTGCACAATATACTATTTTCTATTAAGACATATAATATGATATATTTCTTTATATTTTCAGATAGGTGGCGATGGAATATTATTTGAAATATTAAATGGTATTTTTGAAAGACCTGATTGGATTGATGCGATCCAGAAAATTCCATTTGGTATCATCCCATGTGGTTCTGGAAATGGCTTAGCAAGGACAATAGCTCATTGTTACAATGAGCCGTATACACCTAATTCAGTTTTGTCAGCTGCATTGACCTTAGTTCGCAAAAATGTGTCGCCGATGGATCTTGTTCGAGTAGAAACTACATCACAGGTAATGTTTGCTTGATGTTATAAAATTTAATTTCAAGTGAAGATGATTTTTTGTAACGTTAGTCTAGAAGAGAGTTTACAGAACTTGGAAACATCACTCTTATCAGGTCCACTAATATTTAATAGATTCTTATCCACATATATTCTTGAAAGGTTACAATCATTCATGCTGGTATTTTTATGTGGTACGTATTTAGTATGATATTTTGCCATGGAAAAAGTGAAAAAAATAGATCTAAATTCCCTACTCCGTCGAATGTAGAGCATAAAAGTGTGCCTTTCTTTATGTTCCACTCTCGATGCTAATCTCAGTTGGTTATGGGCCCAGAGGGAATTGTACACTGTATAGTAATATTCAAAGATGAAAAGAATATCCTCTCGGGAATAAATAATTTCGTGTTGTGAATACAATAAGTGAGATAAGGCAGCCATCAGCCATACCGGTACCAACGGAAGATAGTTAGTTTGCATCAGTGAAAAGTTCAAGGCTCTAAAGATGCCAGAAATATATTCAACGTAAACCGTAACTGGTAAACAACGAAGGGCCGCTTCCAGTTGAAAGACTTTTAGAATCTGATAATTGGGCTGTCTGGAAACTATTAATGCAGATCTATTATTTTGGTTAATTTAGACTTGTGGATAGTGTAAACTGAGAGTTAGACTCTTCAATTTTGGCTGTATCCATCAAATGCCAAAGAAAGGCTTGCACTTTCAGGATCAGGACAAATATATACCTGGCGATCAAAATATAACTTCTGTACTATGTGCGAGATGTCTACAAAGCGTGAAAAAATTTGTGACATCAATTTAAAGACAAAGAAACATTTAGAAGATTTGGCCTAATTAATATTTTCCCGCAATTTGAGCAAAATTAGTGATTACGATTTTAGATTTCATAAAAAAAAAATCGAAAGAAAGTATAAAAAAAAAGAAGCTTTATTCTGTGCTAAATATTGAAGGATTTGGGTATTGGAATTTTAAGGTAAATAAATCAGTGAAATAAAACCTCAAAATTCTGTGCGGAGACTTGCAGAGTTCGATACAGAAAAATTATAAGAGAACAACGTGCAACTCGCTCTGTGCAATTTTTTTTTTGTATTGAATCCCGCAAGTCTTGGTACAGGGTTTTGAAGTTTGATTTCACTAGTTTACTTCAAAACTGTTCAATATATAGTTTAGAACCAAGTTTTTTACTGTTTTAGTGTGTGTTTTTTACGAATTCCAAACATTTTTTTCAAAGGTCTTTAATCTTTTCATCATACAAAATATATGTGCAGTTTATTCGAGTAATATTTTTCAACAAATAAAAAAGATTGATTGATTGTTGCATTAACTGAATTTCTTGATTTAATATAATTTTAATAAAATTATTTTTAGTTATAAACTCTGTATATTTATTGGAAACTTTGATGTTTCATTCCCTTGACCAAAGATCTTCTTCAGAAAATAGTGATACAAAAATAAGAAGATCCTTGATCAAAGGATCAAAATGTCAAAATTTCCAATAAATAATGATAATAATAATAATAATAATTTGTTTATTTCTGAAGACATGATACAACTATATAGAAAAAGTCAAAATAGAAAAAATAGAACATGATAATAAGATAAATTTCAAAAAATTATTACATTAGAAAAAATGTATTTTAATCATAAAAACTATGTTGCAGTATAAATAATTTCAAAGCTTTCTTAACTTTATTCATGTCATATTTGAATTTAAATAGTTTAGTTTTGCGCGCCACTGTTAGTTGCTGACTTCAGAAAGAAGCTAGAAATAGAGGTGTGTCTGTATGTGTACTCGACATGTGCTTGCTTAAATTTTCACTGATTCTGTAACTTTAATTTATACAATAAATAATCTTTAAGGGTATTTAGTTATTACCAATAATAAATCCTAAAGATATGACATGGTGTCAGAAGTAAACGTATCAAGTGTTCAAGCAAAGTAATTGTGTGTTCCTTTGTGGAAATAAAATTCCTTTGAGAGGAAGATTAAAATAAAAAAATGGCGTTAAATGTGAATAAACCACCGACGCTTAAAATAAAAGGAAATCCTAGCGTGAATTGGAGTAAATGGTATGCTTCATTTATAACATTTTTAAGTGCAGCTGATTTGGATGAAGTGACTGATTCAAGAAAAATCGCATTACTTATAAATTTAATAGGAGATGATGCTCCTGAATTGATGAATAATTTTACTTGGGATAAGAAAACAGACAGCAAAGTTTTTTCCAAAGTTGTCGAAAAATTCGAACAGTATTGTACTCCAATCAAAAATACAGTTGTTGAAAGATTTAATTTCAATAATATTGTTCAACATGAAGGAGAAACTTTTGATCTATTTTTAACAGAATTGCGAACAAAAGCAGCAAGTTGTGAATTTGGTGTACTGCAAGATAGTTTAATTCGAGATCGAATAGTTTATGGAATTAGAGATAAAGGTCTACAGAAAAGACTTTTAAGAGAAACAAACTTGTCTTTAAGAGATTGCGTAGAACTTTGTATTGCAGCAGAGCAAAGTGACAGGCAAGCAAGAATTCTACAAGATGCCGCTCAAGTAGATGGTATAAAGAAGAAATTCGATAACCGAAACACCGAGAAGATCAATGAAAAGAAATGTTCAAGGTGTCATAGAAACCATCCTCCAAAAAAGTGTCCTGCCTATGGAAAGAAATGCATGAACTGTCATGGAAAAAATCATTTTTCAATAGCTTGCAAAAACCCGAAGCAGACCCAGGGCCGCAGAAACAGAATTGTAGAAGAAATTCGAGAAAAAGATAACGAAGATCTAAGCTTTGAAAAATTTTTCATGAATGAAATTAAAGATAAGTATTCTAGCGATGCATGGTATGCTGAACTAAAAATTAATAATTGCAATATAGAATTTAAACTTGATTCTGGTGCTGAAGTAAACATTTTACCTGTTTCTATTTTGCAACTCTTGAATATTAAAACAAATGATTTGACAAAATGTAAAACGATACTAGTTTCATTCAGTAACAATGAAATAAAAACACTAGGGAAAGTAGCCTTAGAATGTTTCTATAAAAATAATAGATACAATATTGAATTTTTCATTGTTAATGGCAATCCAAAGCCAATATTAGGATTAAAAACTTGTGATTATATAGGTCTATTGAAACATGTTGATGAAATGAATAAGAACTGTAATATTTTTGATATGTACAAAGATGTATTTACAGGTATTGGACAAATTGACTCTGAGCACCATATCGTTCTTGATAAAACAGTCCCTCCTGTTATCCATCCACCAAGACGTGTTCCTATCTCAATCCAACCAAAATTTCGAGATACTTTGAAGAAATTAGAAGAGCTAGGCATTATTGAAAAAGTGGACCATCCAACTGATTGGGTGAACAGTTTAGTCATTGTGGAAAAAAAAAATGGTGAATTGCGACTATGTCTGGATCCGAAGGACTTGAACAAGGCGATAAAGCGAGAGCATTTCATGATTCCAACTGCTCAAGATATAAACGTTAAACTAAGTGGTAAGAAAATTTTTTCTGTTATTGATATGAGTTCAGGTTTCTGGCATATTAAACTAGATGAAGAAAGCTCCGATTTGTGCACTTTTAATACTTGTTTTGGAAGATACAAATTCCTGCGACTGCCTTTTGGAATAAGTTCTGCTCCAGAAGTATTTCAAAAGTACGTACTTCAAATTTTTGGAGAAATTAAAGGGGTACAAGTAATATTTGATGACATTATCATAGCTGGAAAAGATATAAATGAACATGATCAGATACTGAAAGAAGTATTGAATGCAGCAAGAAAATACAATATAAAATTCAATAGGACTAAAATTCAACTGCGTGTTAAATCGGTTAAATATATGGGCAATATAGTATCAGCAGAAGGTTTACTGCCTGATCCCGAAAAAGTGAGAGCTGTAGTTCATATGGAGAATCCAAAATGCAAAGAGGAAGTAAAAAGATTTTTAGGAATGACAAATTATTTGTCAACATTCATACCGAATTTATCTGTCATAAACGCACCACTTCGAGAGCTTGTAAAAAACAATGCAATTTGGTACTGGGAATCACATCAGCAAAAAGCGTTTGACAATTTAAAAAATTGTTTAATAAATCCTCCAACAATTGCATTTTATGATCCTAAATTAGAAGTTACTATCCAAACTGATTCGTCGAAAGACGGAATTGGTTGCTGCCTCCTTCAAAATAAACATCCTGTAGCATACGCGTCAAGAGCGATGACTGAGAATGAAAAAAAGTTTGCGCAGATAGAAAAGGAACTACTAGCCATAGTTTATAGTCTAGAAAAGTTTCACAACTACGTTTATGGAAAAGAAGTAAATATTGAATCCGATCACAAACCTTTAATTTCGGTTATAAACAAAAATATTGTTAAAACTACGCCAAGACTACAGAGATTACTTATGAAGTTGATAAAGTACAAAATAAAAGTTGTTTATGTTCCAGGCTCTCAAATGTTTCTAGCTGATACACTTTCTAGATCATTTCTCAAAGATCCTGTCAAAGATGATCCTGAACTTGAAGCTGTTATCCATGGTATAACACAACAGTTAGCTATTTCAACTTCCAAACTTAACAAATTCAAAGAAGTAGCGCAGAAAGATCCAGTTATTCAAACTCTAAAAGAATTGTGTTCTAAAGGCTGGCCAGATGAGAAATCTTACGTACCTGACTATGCTCAACAATATTGGAAATTACGTCATGAGCTTATTTTAGACGATGATTTGATCTTTCTAAATGATAAACTTGTAGTGCCTGCTGAAATGAGGAGTGAAATTCTTCAACAAGTCCATGAGGGACATCAAGGCATTGAAAAATGCAAAGAAAGAGCACGATCCGTAGTTTATTGGCCTGGAATGTCAACACAAATCGAAGAAATGGTAAAAAGCTGCCAAGTTTGTAGAAAATATCAAAATCAAAACAGTAAAGAAACAATGATACCCCATGAGATCCCGGACAGACCATGGAAGAAAATTGCATCGGATATTCTTACATTTCACAATAAAGATTATTTGATGGCTATTGACTATTATTCGAACTGGATAGAAGTTATTAAACTTGAAAGTAAAACCGCTTCAGATCTAATTGCAAAATTTAGAGAAATTTTTTCAAGAAATGGAATTCCCGAAGAACTAGTTTCTGATAATATGCCGTATAATAGCCGAGAGTTCAAACATTTCGCCAGTGAATGGGATATTAAATTAACCACTTCAAGTCCAACATATGCTCAATCCAATGGAATGGCAGAACGAGGAGTACAAATAGCAAAAAAGATTCTGAAAAAATCATTTGAAGAAAGAACAGATATTTATCCTTTACTCCTTGCTTATAGGAACACACCAGTGAAAGGCATTGAAGTTTCACCAGCACAAGCTATGATGAGCAGAATGTTGCGATCAAAATTACCAATATTATCAAAATATTTGAAACCGAAAATTCAAAATTTTGTCAAAGAAAGAAAAGAAGCGAAACAAAAGATATACAAGTATTATTATGACCGACATGCAAAGCCACTTTCAACACTTAAAGAAGGTGAAGACGTTTTAATAAAAAGGGGAAATGAATGGAAAAATGCTAAAGTTTTGAGAAAACATGAAGCTCCAAGATCTTATATAGTTGAGACAGAAAATCAAGAATATCGAAGAAATCGAAAAGATTTAAGACCAGCATTCAATTCCTTTCCTTCCCATTTTTCTCCCAGACATAAGACTGAACCAGTAACAGAAAGACCTCGTAGACAAATTAGAATGCCTAGTAGGTTAAAAGATTTTATTGTTAATTAAATATTTAGATAAGATAGTTCATTGCAATCTTGTTCTGAAGTAAGCAACTGTTATAAAAAATAAAGGGGAAGATGTCATATTTGAATTTAAATAGTTTAGTTTTGCGCGCCACTGTTAGTTGCTGACTTCAGAAAGAAGCTAGAAATAGAGGTGTGTCTGTATGTGTACTCGACATGTGCTTGCTTAAATTTTCACTGATTCTGTAACTTTAATTTATACAATAAATAATCTTTAAGGGTATTTAGTTATTACCAATAATAAATCCTAAAGATATGACAATTCAGACTTTTTTCAATTTTTAAATTATCAGGCAATTTATTGAAAATTTCCAAATCAATTCTATGAGAATTTTTAGCAACATCTAGCATATAAATATATAGAATTTATAACAAAAAATCTGACGTGGACATCACTTGTACATCATTGGATGTATATAATCAAATGCAAATAGTAACTAGATAATATTAAAATATTTACTCCCAGGATCGTTGTGCTCTGCCACTGCCTGTGGTTTAGCTAATAATTCAATATCCACTGGTCTTCAGGAGATAAAAAATGAAAGTCTAAATAGCTAAATTATCAACTCTTTGTGGTTCTAGGTCCATATGGCTCTACTCTTTTTAGTTTGGCGCAATACTTAACCATCCACAGATGTACAGGAGGTGATGATGAAGTAACTGTTGCAAGTAAATGTAGATAAAAATAACATGAAACTATGAACTAATGACACGATCGATTAAGTTCATAACCAGTATTCAAATTCAAATTATTCGGTGATTTTTTAATTTCTATTGCTTCTCTTATTAGTCTCTTGAACCAATTGTTCTATTTAGCCACCAAACTTTGTATTCTTGAAGTCAATGCCATGTAATTCTTAAATAGCATGCTCAGCTACCGCAGACTTTTCTGTCTTATATGACGAGAATGCTCTTTCAATCTTGTTTCTACAGTCTTGGTTTGTCCAATATATACTTTACCACATTGACAAGGAATCTTGTAAATATCTGGATACTGTAGAGGAAATCTGTCTTTAACATTACCAATAAGATTTCGAATTTTCAAACTGGAGGTGTATGAGGTTTTAATGTCATATTTATGTAAAAGTCTTCCAATTTTATCCGTTATTTTTTATCTCCTGAAGACCTGTGGATATTGAATTATTAGCTAAGCCACAGGCAGGGCACAACGATCCTAGGAGTAGATGTTTTAATATTATCTAGTTATAGTTCCATGCACACGGATCTTGTGCTATACGTATTATATTATTTGTGTTCCTTATTGTATCCCGATATTTCAAAGTGTTATAATAAAACTGTTTACGTTATAACTGGAATCTGCAATTCTTACTTTATTACTCCTGACAGAAACAAATTTGATTAATTGATTAAACGAACTTACCTGTAAATGAAATTTCAATCAAAATTATGTGTAGCGCTTCTCCCGGAGTGATTAGTGTATAGTACCATCTACTTCATACCGACGTCACTACATCTTTAAAGTCAAACAAAAATTCCTAACTAGGTTTCCAGCGTGGGTAGCCAGCTACGCATTTTTTTTTAAACTGTGCCAATTGGGATCATTTGTGAAGTGGGACCCTGATCTCTGCGGAAGATACGCTACATACAATTTTGATAAAATTTCACTTGAAGATAAGTTTGTTTAATCAATTAATTGTATTTCGCGTCTCTTCCTCGAGATCAATTTGCAGCTGTTTAAAGTATGCTACGATTAGAGAAATATAAAATAGAGATAGAAAATGTGAACAAGCGCTTAAAACAAAGTTTTACAAATAATAAGAATAAAAAAATTAAATAAAAAGTAATTTGGACGAATTGTAACTTCGATGAATTAAAAGAAAAGTAATTGTATATTACACTACAAGGGCCGAAAGTTAAATTTCGCCTCGGGCATCATGACGCGCAGGACCGGGATTTCAATTTATGGCCCATGTAGTGTATATGATTTTTCTTCATAGCCGGTCGAAAGTGCGTTATCAATTTTACTTTTTAACTTTAAATGTTGATAAGCATGTTTTTGATGCCTGTCCCGACATTTGCAGCACGAGCGAAGCTAGTGCTGCCGTTCGTCGAATATAAATACGCATGAGAAATTCTTTCCTCCCGCCGTTATAGAGGGCAAGCGTGTTCTTCTAACAGGGAGTAAATATCAAACTTTCTTCCCTGATATTAGGGACGAAAGTACGTACTTTCGACCTAGGTATGAAGAAAAATTATTTTTCTCTATTAAACACGCAATATAGAATGAGCAAACTAATTATTATCTGTATCATAGATAAACATTAGTGTGAACTAATAACTCGAGATATTTCATATTTCTGAGCGCCGCCACCAGAGGTTTCGCCAACGCCAGCTATATATAAAATAGCGACAGAACCGTGATATGCATTCACTTTATATGTTAGGTCAACCGTGTGCTGCGAAAATATTCCATCAATATGAGTTTATCTATTTATTATGATATAATTCTGAAAGTATGGATAGATCATTGAAATCTTTATTTTTTGAGTGAAAAATTGAATAAATATAAAATAAAATATGTTTTATATTAAGTTACCTGATATTTTTTTGAATTAATTTGATGTAGTGGTAAAAACATTCGAGACACATGAAAGATTTTTATCAAATTTTACGGAATTCTACAAGTTTTTCATGGCACATCATTTATTTGTAAAAGCTGTTCATTATCCAATACATTCTGGACACAAGTAATGAGCATTAAAAAATTTGATGTTTATTCTATACTCTGTTTTTTTTTAAGAATTCTGTAACTAGAAGACTGAGTCACACTGGGAAAACTCTCAATCTAGTTATTCAGCAACTGTCATTTAATGACGTTTACAAATCGAGATTTTATAAGTATTTATTACAAGTTTAAGAAATAATATAAGCAATATGTTAATTATAACAAGTAATAATAATATGAGCGAAAATTGAAGATACAGTCACATCAAAAGACATAAGAAACTGTATTACAAGTACATTCGGAGCGAACAACTAAATATCATCTGTGTAAACTTGCCCGCGATTTAAACCAATTAGAGATACAGGTCAAATAGACTCTATCTTTCCACACTGACTACTATATATATACTATAGTATAATTTTCAAGTATTCATTTGATAAATTTTTCGTTTTCTCATAGTTGCCTAAATTACACTGGACACTAATACTTCTGTAATTTATCTTATTTTGAGCAATACAATACAAATTTTTATTAAATTTGCACTGAGTTCCATACATTTTGTCTCCTAAATCCTGAAATATTTCTATTGGGAGTAAAGTTTCTTTAGGACTTGGGAGATGCTTCAACAAAAATGAATAGAATTTGTACAAATGCAAGAAAATTAATATTCATGTAATCTAAGAATTTCTAATTTTTCGTTTTCTGAACCATTTTTTTCTATGCTTGTAATTGCTAATTTATTGGATGAATTAGATCCTTTTTAATTTTTTTCTTGATTCTCAAAAAATCTAGCTTTTGAGGAGTATTATGAAAGACAAAAAACAATAAAATGATATAATGTTCGATTTTTTGATTCCAATTTTTTGCCATTGCTTTCGGTAGATAGATTATGTTGGAAATCGATGTATACTTATTTATTTACTGTTTTAATTACTGCACTGTGGCACAAAATAATATCGTCTGGATTTCATAATGGTTTTTCTATTATAAAATATATCCTAACTCTATAAATATCGATAAAACGAAATAGTCTTTCAAGACAAAACACCATAATGATCTCAAATATAATTCAAAGTTATCTCGGTTTTTATAGTTTAAATTCCTGACACCAGAGGCTAACTCTTTCGTCGCTCACTGTTTTCCGTGATTTCGATTTTTTCTACTTACTGAGTGACTAATGTTTGATATTATTTTTTTCAAAGGACCATAGTAACAAGCTTATTATAAATCGATGTTGGATAATAGTATATTATATAACAACGGACTTGAGTACGTGACTTAATCCTGAGGGTGAAGTTTATTGCACGAGACGAAATCGAGGACAATAATCACCTGAGGAATTAAAGGCACTTTAGTCCTATGTTATTTACGCTAGTTTTCGCACTGCCTTGTTATATTGAATCACAAAAGTCTAATAGTATATTGTGCAACAAGTGTGATAAGTCGATTGCCCATGAGAGCAAAGTTGAATGCACGAACGAAGTGAATGCGCTCATTCGCTCAAGTGGCCAATTGACAACACCGCACGAGTTGCAGATACTATTTTTTATTACTCATGCGGAATAAGTATTATTTTGCGCTTGTTTCTCCACCCGGAAAAACATGCGCAAAATAGTATTTTTTCCGCATAAGTAATAAAAAAGCATATTAATAATCTAAACATTTTTCAGAATTTTATTGAATAAAAACTACTTTTGATTTGAAATTCAGTATTTTTTATTTGAAATTCTGTATTTTTTATTTGAAACTTTGACGTTTCGATTTATTCTTGCAATTTTGACAATAACAACTTTGATGCAAAAATGTTGAATAAATTCACTATAGTAACAAGGCTGACTACAGTAGTTGTTAAATATATAAGCTTGCTGTCAACAAGCTACATGAGAAATTTAATATTGAAAAAACAGCGGAAGAAATATTGTCCCAAAAATATTAAAAATTTACGAACATATGTAAAATTGCGGTAATTGCAATAATGCTAATATAAATGGTAATGTGAATCATCAATAATAGAGGTTTTAATTCTGATGAAAAAAAATTTTGATATTCAGGTACTTTGATTATTCAATTGTCATGGAAAAATTTGTTTATTTTACCCAAGTCCCTTGGGAGTTTTGATCATTTTAGGCCCAGTTGCACAATCCTTGGTTTATCCTAAGCGCATCCTAATTATCTAGGTAACGACTGTTAAAACAATTGTTACTTCGGTAATCGAACTGGATTTAGGATAATCTAAAGACTGTGCAACTAGGCCTTAGATCCCTGTAGGACTGATTAAACTCAAATTCAAGTTTCTGAAATGAGGGATTAGATTCGTCTTTTACCCCCGGGAATGCGGTAAGATTATTTATTACTGTATTAAATAGCTATACTTCACATGCAAAAATACTTCTCAAATCAGGTGTTTGCTTTGGAGACGGACGTGTCAATGGCCTCTCTTTATTTAGAAGTTTTTATAGTGTAAAACAGTGAATTTTTAAATTTTGATTTATGGAATTATTTTCTAAAAGGACTGTTTGATCTTCAAGTATCCTGATAGTGCGCCAAATCTCGTTGTACTGCTTTATTATTTGAAAAAACTATTCCAATTTTTTAAGTGAGTATTTTTTACATTGACTATTTTTAATTGAACAAGTTAATTCTCAGTGCAGTGCGCGCGGCACTGTGACTTAGAAATCCAGTGACCACCAAACTTTTCTTAACTTTTACTAGTTTTGTTTCACAGTGGCTCTCAAAAGTTTGATAACATGGCTGAAAGTGAATCTGAGGAAGACAAAATATGTTATAAATGTAATGTAGAATTTAATGGTGACAAGACAATAGGTTGTGAAGGAGCATGTAAACGTTGGTTTCACTTAAAATGTGTCCGTATAAAAGAAAAAGATTTCTCAGTTATAAGGATTTACAGAGGTCTTAAATGGTATTGCGACAACTGCAGCTCATTTGAAAATCACTTATTAGCCGATGGAATTAAAAAAGCTGTAGATAATGCAATGGAAAAATATGTGAGTGAAATAAAATCTTTAAAAGATACACTTGAGAAGTTAATAGAGAATAATTCAAACAAAACATCTCATGAATCTAGTTCCTACGCAAGTCAAGTTAGGAAAAATAATCCAGTAGTGGTGATTAAGCCAAAAGAAGACCAAAATTCTCTAGAAACGCGAAAGGCATTAAAAATGAACATAAATCCATCAGAAATGTCGATTGGAATAAAATCAGTCAAAAGCGTTAAGCAAGGCGGTATAGTGGTTCAATGTGATAAAATAGCTGATATTAATAAACTTGAAAATGAGGTGACAAAAAAACTTGGACAAAAATATGAGGTTAAAATCAGTGATTTAAAAAATCCTCAAATAAAAATTGTTGGTCTAACAGAAAATCTGTCGGATATAGAAATCATTGAAAATTTAATTGCTCAAAACGAAACAGTCAATTCGGATTCCAGATTCAACATAAAGCATAGATGGCAGAAAAATAATAAGATTTCAATAATTACTGAAGTAGATGCTATAACATTTGGTCAGATTATGGAAGAAGGAAAAATTAATATAGGTTGGGATAGGTGTGCCGTTTATGAGGAGCTGAACATACTTAGATGCTACAAATGTTTAGGTTTTGGACACAAATCAGGTGTTTGTAAAAATAATATGATATGTAGTAAATGTGGACAAAATCACAAATATACGGAGTGTAAATCACAATTTGAATCATGTGGAAATTGTATGAAAGCGAATGAAAAATTGAAATTAAATTTAAAAACGGACCATAATGCACTAGATAAAAATTGTGCTGCATTCTTGAGAATTTTTGAAAAGCATAAGAATCAAATAAAATATTCATAGCCACGACAGAATATATATGACTCTTCATGGATAATTTGTATGAACGCTCAGAGCTACCTGGCCCATAAGGATGAAGTTGAGAGTTTCCTTTATAATGAAAAACCTTTGGTACTTTGTTTAACAGAAGCAAGAATAACTGATAATATAAATGATTCGGAACTTTGTATCCAAAATTACTGCGTAGTGCGTTGCAACTCTACAACAAGACATACCGGTGGTGTTTTAATTTCGATTAGATCAGACCTAAAATTTAAAAAAGGTGAAGTAATTAAAAATGTCAATAATTGGTGGTGGTTATCAGTGTCGTTCAGTTATAATAATAAATTATATAAATTAGTATCTGTGTATAGATCACCAAGTAGTAGCAGTGCAGATTTTATAGCGTTTTTAGCTGACTGGTTCGAAAGTAATGAGGGAGCAGGTGAAACTATTTTAATAGTTGGTGATTTTAATATAGACTGGCTGGATAATGAATATTATTATACTAAAAAGCTTAAAAACATCATTGAACTTTATGGTTTTAAGCAAGTTGTAAATGAACCTACGAGAATTACTAGCACATCTAGTACCTTAATTGATTATATACTGTGCAATGATTTCAGCATTAATTGGGAAATCAGACATACACCTAGAAAAACGGATCATAGTTTTGTTTGTGTATGCTTACCTAAAGTTATTGATGTCAATTATAATAAAAGTAAGGTGATTAGATCTATGAATAATTCGCTTCTAGAACATTGTCTTCTTTCATGCAACTGGAAGTATAATATTTCTGATTTACAAGAATATTATCAGAATTTACACAACAATATTATTGAAAATATAAATAGCTGTACAGAAATGAAGATTAAGTTTTCTAATAAAATATTATGGTTCAATAATACGATAAAAACAGCAATACATAAAAGAGATGTTTTGTACAAAAGATTCCTGTTTACTAGGAACGAAAATGATTGGATAGAATATAAAAGTGCACGAAATTCTGTTATTAGTATTTTTAGAAAAGAAAAGAAAGAATTTTATTTTAAAAAAATAGATCAATGTAAAAATAATTCCAACCTAATGTGGAAAACTTTGAAGTCTTTGACGTCTGTGAGAATTACTGATGAAATTCAAATTATTTCCTTTAATAATATTAACTATAAAAACACTGTACAAATAGTCGATATTTTTAATAAGTACTTTGTAAACAGTATTATCGATATAAGAGCATCCATTCCATTATGTACTAACATTAGTGCTTTAGATTACTTAATCCCTGTTAATAATAATGATTTAGACAAATTCAATACAATAACAATATTTGAGCTGAAAGAAATTATTTTCCAGCAGCAAAATAAATTTAGTACAGATGGTATTGATGCGAGTTTTCTTAAAGAGTTTTTTCACATTGTCGGTTATCCTATACTAGAATATATTAATATGTCGTTAGAGTCAGGTGTGATACCTAATCAATTAAAAACGTCTGTTATTGCTCCGATACCGAAAATCAGTGGTACAACTAAACTCGAAGAATTCAGGCCAGTAAATATGTTACCATTATGCGAAAAGTTGCTCGAAATAGTTGTTCACAGACAGCTTGTGAATTATCTAGATGATAATGATATTTTAGTATCAGTCCAGTCAGGTTTCCGTAAAAATCACTCTTGTGAAACTGCGCTTAATCTGTTGCTTAATGAATGGAAACTATATCTGGATGATAACAAAATTGTCTGCTCAGTATTTCTCGATTTAAAAAGAGCTTTTGAAACACTTGATCGCGATATACTAATACAAAAACTTTCTTCCTATGGTATAAAAGGAACAGCATTGCAGTGGTTCCAAAATTATTTAAAGGATAGGAAACAATGTGTCAAAATAAAGAGTGTCGTGTCTTCTCTGTTGTCAGTGGAATTTGGTGTGCCGCAGGGTAGTGTATTAGGACCACTCCTATTCATTATATATATAAATGATCTACCTAATTCACTAGATAATTGTAAAATACATCTCTTCGCAGATGATACTCTTGTATATCTGGACGGTGATAATAAAAATGACTTAATCCACAAAGTCAACCACGACTTATCTTCAATTCTAAATTGGATGAATTGTAATAAACTAAAATTAAATTCTAGTAAAACTAAAGTTATGTTTTTACAATCACCGTATACCAGAAATAACGATGTAAATATCATAGAAAAAATAAAGTTAGATAATATGGAGCTAGATGTTGTTGAAGAAATTAAATATCTGGGTATAATTATTGATATGTATCTGAAATTTGATAGACATGTGCAATATTTATGTAAAAAAATTGCCAAAAAAATTGGTTATCTGTCACGTGTCTCTAAAGATCTGTCTGTATGGGCTGCTTTAATTGTTTACAATACCATAGTGCTACCACATTTTATGTATTGTATTACTATTTTATTCATGTGCAATGGCGTTGATATAGATAAATTACAAAAATTGCAGAACAGAGTTATGCGTGTTATATTAAAATCTGGGAGACGCACAAATATCAACACTATGTTAAATACTCTAGGCTGGCTTAGTATCGAAAAATTCATTGAATTTAAAGTCCTAATATTTATTTATAAAATTGTTTCGAATAAGTTACCAGAGTACTTATCCAAAAATGTCAAACATGTATATGAAAAACATAGTTATTTTACTAGACAAAATAATAACTTACAGATATTTCATGTAAACAAAGTTAAAACATCGCTCTCAATTTACTATAAAGGCTTTAAAATTTTTAATGATTTACCAGTAGAAATAAAGAATTGTGAATCTGTTAATATCTTTAAAAATAAGTTGAAGGAAATTATGTGATTTTATTTATTGTTATATTTGCTCAATTATTAACTGTACATACGCTGTAATCTATTAGCTATCTAAATAAATTATTATTATTATTATCATTTCATACGTATTATTTTAGAAATGCACAAAAAAACTGTATCGTCTAAAAACTATGGGAGCTATGATGATTTCAGATAAATGAGAATTTTAGTGAACATTTGAGGATCAACCCCAAAGGTGTTTTTGTATTCCTAAAATTTCTCATAGATCACTTAATATTGGTGTCTACTTCTCTCTCAAATTAATTTTGAACAACTCAAAAATATGGAAAATATTTGGAACAAAATCATTGGTGATTTTAGTTTACTAAAGAATGGCCTATATGGAATTTTTCGCAAGAACATACTTTCGAAAGTGACAAACAAGATCAGTTTTCTGAAATGGCACTGCATTTATCTTAATTTTATTAGTAAAAAATATACTATTTTTGTTTTTTTTAATGAACTGAGAGTACTCATATAATTTACAGATATTCTTATTTCAGATAATGTTCTCGTTTCTATCTGTTGGTTGGGGATTGATAGCGGATATTGACATAGAAAGTGAAAGATTTAGAGCAATTGGAGGACAAAGATTTGCTGTAGGATCTGTAGCAAGATTATTAGATTTACGAACATATAAAGGAAAACTTTGGTATCTGCCTGCTGAGGAAAATGTTCAAATCACAGTAATACCACAAAATGTGAACAGTGATTGTGAAAATGATATACCCGAAGAAGTTAACTTGGAGACAACAGGTAAAGCATGCAATAACAGCTGGAATATATCCTTGTCTTTTCATCCTTTTCAAATTTATCTCATATTGTACTACGTCAAGCCTTTGAATTATTTGTTGACTATCTTTTATAAATCTGCACTTCAATCGAATTACAATAAATTGCTTATAAAATCATAAATAACTTGTTCATATTCATATGTGGCCAATAATTTTATTTCGGTCGGTGATAGCATATTTCTTCTTTCTTTTATCGTCAAATCGCATTCTTTTATACTACTCTTCTTATTGAAAATTCAATTATAATTATTCTTATTTTTGGGATTTTTATACCTAATCATCCAATAAGATAGATAAATATAGAATATAATTGTTCCATAAGAAATAGTATATTCTACAACAAGTATTGCAATGCGCTCGTGAACCGTAGTCATCGCCTTCGGCTAAAATTACAAACTTCTCGCTCGTTTGGAATACGCCATTTCGAACATGTAGAATGTAGACTATACTTTCTCTAATAAGATTTCGGAAAATCATCAATATTTCAGAAGAAATTTTAAAAATTATGAAACGTCAAGGACAAAGCCAAAAACGAATAAAGGATGATTTATGTAAACTGTAACTTCACGCATTTGCCTTAACCATAAAATTATACTTTCCATTAAACTTAGTAATTGTAGTAATTTAGAGTACCTATATGAAGGCTTTAATAAACTTAATTGTACAGTGATGAGAACGGAACAAAACAATATTGAAAACTACTTGATTTCTATTACATTCACCCTCGCTCAAAATAAAATTTATGCGAAACATAATCTTGAAGGTATGCTAGAGGCTTTCTGGGTCCTAAACTGCGATGTGGATTTTGATTTTTAGAACCGGATTGTACATTCATTTGATATAATTCTTTAGGGGGAAGTATCTCTTTATATTCTGTTTGTGATGTATCTGGAATCGATTCATGTGCATTGCTTGAATTCTCCTGGTGTAAATCTGTCACATCTTCCAAATTAGTTTCTTGTAAAGTTTAATCATTTGAGTTATTTGGAAAAGGAGCGAGATAACTAGTGGAAACCGTTGATTCTCTACCATCTGGATATCTAAAATGTGCATATTCTGTATTACCATCCAAATGAGTAACTTTCGTAACAAGTGAGTCAAACTTAGAACTACGTACAGATGATCGTAGATACACCGATCCAGATTGAAGTAGCCACGTAGATGGGAGAGATCCTTTGAAATCAATATTCAAACGTTCAAATGCAGATGTAGCTTTAATGAGTTTATCTTTATATTTGAAGAATCTCGGTTCTATTTCACGGTACACAGGGCATGTTAGCGTTATTCTTTTTACATATTCTGATGAATAAGGAAAGTTCTTACTACGAATCCAATGATACATCCGAGTAATTCCAACATGACACGTCATGCAAGTTCTTTAGCCGAGCATCAGTTATATCATAACTATAGCAAGATAGTTCTAATCTCCATCTGAGTATTTTCTCATTTTTTATTTTACTCGAAGACTTTGAATCAAACGAACGTTGATCAGTCAAAATGTCTGCATTCAGACCCAGAGAGAGTTCTAGAGAAAAAATCCAAAGGTCTACCAGACTGAGAAAGAATAGCACCAAAAGCTACGTCGGATGCGTCCGTTTCTACAATAAACATAGCTTCATTATCTATAGAAGCAAGTACCGCATTTTCTACATCCTTTTTTAAATTTTGAAATATTTTAATTACATCAGAATTAAGAGGAAAGCTGCAATGAGTGAGAGAAGCTATCTTCTCTGAAAACCGAGGAATATAAGAGGAAAAATGGGAAAACATACGAACGACTCTTTTGAGTAATGGAGTATTATTAGGAGGTTGAAGTTCACGTAAAGGTCTGAGTCTATCTGGATCTAGTCGAATCATTTTGTTGGAAATTTTATATCCAAGTAGATTAATTAATCGTAAGGAAAATGAGGATTTTTCATTGTTCTTTTTGGTTTTTTCCCTATACAGTAACATCATCAAGATATGCATAAGTATCCGTTAAATTTCCTGCACGTATTATGCTGTTAATCCCTCTTTGAAAAATAGCAACACCATTAGTTACCCCAAAATGCAGTATATAGTTTATCCTTTTCTCTAATAGGAAATTTATATTTATTATTGCACTTTTCAAATCAATAGTGCTAAATACTTCATAACGTACAACATTGTTTATTATCTCCTCTATTCGGGATAGAGGATATGCATCCAATTGAGTGAATCTATTTATCGTTCTTGAATAGTCGATCACCATTCTTTTTTTATGGTTTTCCGAAGATGATATCAAAACTTAAGCTCGTCAAGGTGATTTACTAATTTCAATCACGTATTCCGATAGAAGTCGTTCTATTTCTGCTTCAATAAATTTTGCATCGTTATTTGTTTGTCTACGGGATTTTACTGCTATTGGTTTACAGTCTGGAGAAAGATTTTCGAATAGAGCAACAGGCTCAATATTAGCAGTCGCCAAACCACAAATATTCAAAGGAGTTTTTTGTCCTCCAAATTCAACTTTAATACTAGAATGTACTTTCATAACGTCATGGCCAATTATGACATCCGAACAGATATTTGGAAGAACACAAAGACGAATGTTAGCGTAAATGTTATCTTGGATGCAAAGATTTATTCTACATGCTCCAGCAGTGCTAGAACGAAGGAAAGTAGTTGCCATCAAAACTTGATCCTGTAAAGGCAACACAGTAACTTTAATTTTCTTGCACATTGGTCATTGATGAAGCTGCAAGAATTTCCAATATCTATTAACGCACGAATTTCTGAACCATTCATTTTTACAGGAATAATTTTCATAGCTAAACTTGATGAAATAGTTGCATCGTAATTAGTAGCAGTAAGCATCGAAGCTGTTTGCTTTAAGTTAGACTTACTGGATCTGCAAACTTTCGCATAATGTCTTTTTTTCTCACAGAGGTGACAAACAGCATTCTTAGCAGGACATTTATTACGAGGATGTAAATCAAATCCACAATAGGTACATTTTTGAGTGACAGTCACTAGAGTTTCCTCTGAGTTATTGTGAACTAACAATCTCTGAGGACTATTGTTGAAATCAATAGAATATTTTATATCAGTTTGTGTGAGTTTAAAAATAACAAATGACTTACGAATAATTATTAGTAAATAGATGGTTGTTTTTGTAATCTGTCACTCCTGTTAGATATGGAGGGAATAAAAATACGCTCTGCTACCAGGAACTATTTTTTTCTACAGTCACTATAGAATGATACCCATTCCCCAGGCTGTAGCGAAGGTAGAAAAAATAACATCCGTCACTCGTGCGAATCGATCATTCCATGCTCATGTGAATTCTGCCACTCGACTTTGTCCCGCTGCTGAATTATTCGCATTCGCATGGAATGATCTCCATTCCGCACTTGTATCGGAATATACTATTATTTAATCCAGTTAGTTAAAGAAGGATATCTGACAACTATCCTGGATATGAGCTTGAGTTCTTATTGAAGTCTTGTTAAGAATCGATGCGGCATTCACAGTTATAATCTGGTTATAAGATTGAGCTTGTTGTTGAGCTAATTCAAGAGATCTTGCTTTTTCTTAGGCTTCACCGAGAGGTAGAATTGAGTTTTCAAGGAATCTTTGTTTATGTGAGAAACAGACAGCTCACGTAAAAAAGCATCTCTCACAAAATCATCACGATTTTTTCAGCAGTGATAGCTTTAAAATTGCAATCTTTAGACAAAAAATCTGACGTGAACATCACGTGACTTACTTGTACATCATTGGATATATATATATATATATATATATATATATATATATATATATATATATATATATATATATATATATATATATATATATTTATATATATATATATATATATATATATATATATATATATATATATATATATATATATATATATATATATATATATAATACGATGTAATTTTGTGTTTGATCGTATATATCAATATCATTGGATATATATATATTCAAACACAAAATCTCATCGTTCCACAGTTAATTGTTTTGGATTTACTCAAGAGATTCTAAAAATCTGTCAAGTAAAATGCGCCTTCAGCCAAGTCGGTTGCTATGGAAACAGTAGGTGAGTAGGCCATTAATCTTATACTGCAACATTCCTAAATACTGATTTCCAAAATTCTACGACTACCAACAGATCTGAATTTATGCGCAAAATTAAAAAATTAATTCCTACTGAAGTGCACTTCCGGTTCAGTCTATTGTTAAGAAAATAGTAGGCAATCATTCGGATGCTACAGCAGACTGAAATAACAAATTTCAATATTCTACACCTGATCGTTTCGAATTTATGCGAAAAATTCCAAAAGATTGTCAAATAAATTGCACTTCCGGTTCGGTGGATCCCAATAAAAATAGGATATGAGCATTTAGGTGGTATAATCGTCCTAAATACTGAATTCTAACAATCTACGTTCAATCGTTTTGGATTTATGCGGAAAATTCAAAAAATATTTCGAATAAAGTGCTCTTCCGGCTTAATCGATAGCAATCATAATGCAAGGTGTACAACTAGATATTATAAAAGTGCCTAATACAAAATTTAAATATTCTACGACTGATTGTTTAGAATTTATGCGGAAAATTCAAAAAGTCTGTCATATAAAGTGCACTTCCGGCTCAGCCGATTGTTATAAATATAGAAGATGACCATTGAGATGCTACAGCAATTTCAAATGCTAAATTCCAGTATCCTACGGCTGATCATTCTGGATTTATGCGGAAAATTTGAAAAAAATCTTAAGTAAAGTGCACTTCTGGCTTGGCCGATTGCAATCATAATGCAAGATGTACAATAAGATGTTATATAAGTGCTTAATACGAAATTTCAATATGCTATGGCTGATCATTCTAGATTTATGCAAAAAATTCAAAAAAAGTTTCAAATAAAGTGATTCATACAAAAAAAATAGATGACCATTCTGAAACAACATCAAGTTCAAATACTGAATTTCAACATCCTACGGTTGATGGATTTATTAGAAAAATTCGAAAAAGGTTTTAAGTAAAGTGCACTTGAGATTTGCGAGTTACGCACGAACGCACGTAGGAACATACGTACCGACATCAAGCCAAAAATAGCCAAAATGGATTCAGGGATGCTCAAAACGGATATTTCCATCAAAATCTCGATAGGTGAATTTTTTCGGTTTCCCAATATTCATTTGTTACTTTGTACAAGTAAGTAAAAATTTAGAATATGTAAATATTGGTGCACAGTTTCTTCTGGTTGTTGAGATCTTGTTGCTTGTTTGTGACGACTATAAACCTCAATCACTGGTTTTTGTACACACTTCTCAAAATAGAAATAGCATCATTTATTGTGCCTGATGCACTTACATATTGATAAATTTTAGGAGATATATAATTGAAGAGAAGTTTCAACTTTTCTTAGTCTGTTCTTTTCAGTGAAAAATTGAGAAATATTCGGTACCAATAGTTGCCGTTGTAGAGTTTGAATCAGTATCAAATCTCTCAGGGACAAGGAGTCGATCTATTGGGAATTTTGTTTAGAGAATTAAGTTTATTAAATTGTAGTAATTTAGAGTACCTATATGAAGGCTTTAATAAAATTAATTGTACATGATATCATATGACAGTGATAAAATAATGACGCTTATAAAACAGAACAAAACAATACTTATTATCGATCGATAAGATTTTTGACAAATGGAAACAATTGTAACAAGCGGATATCCAGAATTTTTGTCAGTGCTACCTAAGTCCATTGGCTGAAATAGATAATGGTCGATAAAAATTTATCGTTTGAGTTATAGAATAGCCTCAAATATTGAAAACTACTTGATTTCTATTACAGTATCATGTCATGTCAAAACGGCCATGCATGGCATGGTACATGATGCCCTAAATTATTGAGTTTTTTGTTTTTTATTTTTTGGCCTCTTAAATTCCAAATTTAAACATTGTTGTTTATGCAACGTAGTCATTTATTTCATAATGTAACTAAATTTTAAATTCACTTTTTAAAGATATGTGTTGTTTTACTGATTAAGGCTTATGTAAATAATTGTATTTCATATGCTTGAGTGTATGTCATGTTTAGCTGATGATGGCAGGCCGTTGCGGCGCCGAAACGCCCTGTGCTTTTAAATGAACGTAATTTTGTTTACGTAGTTATTTTGGTTCCTTTGCCACTTCCAAAGTCTCTTTAACAATTTTTTTGGATCACTACTTATGAAGATAAGTCATAACTCTGGTTTAAGAATAGTTATTTATGTATCTAGTGCGCCAAATTAAACTTTCGAATGCTGCTTCGACAAAAAACTTTCATTCTCAAGCACCAAAGAAATTTCGCGCACGAGTTGCATACAAAATTTTTTCTGCCGACGTCAAAAAATTATTAAAAGAAATAAATGAAAAAAGTATCAAGATACAAAATTTAGTGAAGTTGTTTATTGAGGCAACGTGCACGAAGTATTTTTTATTAATTTTAAAAAAAAAATCCATATTCCACAATTTTCGTTTTTTACCAGCGAACATTAATTTCCAATAAACAGAGAATTAATGAAAATTGTTACCATTGTTTGGAATTGAGTACTTTCGAAGCGGAATCTAGCTCATTAATAGGATTCTTTCGGTGCACGTGCTACAAAAAAAATTTACTCTAGGGGTAAATTTACTTGGTCAATTATAAAATTGCTATTATAGTATTTAGTATTTTTTTGAAATGATGAATTTTGACTTCATGGTTAAATCACTTAGAAGGGAAGCGTCTAAGCTCAATGTTACTTGAAATGAAAAATGAAGACAATAAACTCTGGAAAAATGTTGCTCTTCTTGGTAAAATCAATAGCTAGGCTTAGATATAAGTGCTTAACTTAACTTTAACCATTTATTTTTTCTCAAATTGACACATTCAAAATGAATATAGAAAAATAGGCAGCCTCTATATTGTTTTGATGGCTTTAAAAAAGATTAAAAGGTCTTCAAAATTCTTTCATTGGATGACTTTTAGTGGTTATTGCAGAATAGATATGACCAAAATATGGAACCCGCTTCATTTAAGCAATTTTCAACATTGCTGGTCTGACGGTAAAGTCTCATAATGTTTTCAATTATAAAGAAATAAATTATAATCTTTATACTTTTTTTTATAATCACACACATTTCTCAAATTGTTGAACATCGCTTGCATGTATGTATTTGTATGAGTAGGTATGTATAAAAATAATAATAATAATTTGTTTCATATTTTTATTGACTAGTTGAGACTATTATTGTATAAGATTTGGCCATATGTAACTGAAGAAACATGTTTTAGTTTAATGAACCCAATTTTATCGCAGTTTTATTGTTTCTTGCGGAAAAAAATGACGTGATATTGCCCACCTCAGCATGACAAAATGAATTCCAAGGTCAATATGGACAACATAGATACTCAAATACGAGCCCTTGAGAAAGAAGGTGACTTGAAAATTAAAGAAAACTGAACGAGCTACTGCGAGCTCAAGTGAAATTGCTGAAAAATCGACAAAAAAAGACCACGTGCCACAATCACTGTTCTCTCCGAGACACAGTATAGCGTGGCTACGTCCAGTGCCCCAAATGCCGGCAGCATAAATTTGAAAGACAGCAGCGCCGTCGCTGTAAGCATTGACAGTGGTGCCATCGTAACTGTCAAATCCAATGTTGTCAACACAATCTCAAGCGACAGTGTCGCCACCATATTACCTGCAAAAGAACAATTCACGAATATAGCGTCATCTACAAGTGCGACAGCAACGATGGAGTCATCATCTTTCTTGGCAGAAGTCAGAGCAGCTACATCCGAGATTACAAACTCGCACAAAGATGACTTTAGAAACCCATGCCAAACAAGCAAGAGAGAAAAAATTGGCGACAAAGTAATTCCCACTATGACCAGAAACAAATTTGCCATTCTTGACAATGGACACCACGCCATCTTGTGACACAGATGCTGCCAAAATCCAAGCAGCAAATTTCCAGCAAACGCCACCACCGATATTCCTGAAAAATGTCGACTCATGGAAAGCTACCGCCGACGCCATAAGGATGGCCAATATCAAAGTTAAATCGTCAAAAATCACTGCGGATTCTATAGAAATTTAACCGGGAAAAGTTGAAGATTACCGCAATCTCTAGAATCTACTTGCGAACGCCAAGACTGAATTTTACACGTTCAAACTAAAGAACTTCCGCTACAAGTAGTGATCAGGGAACTTTCTTCTTCTGTCACTTGCGAAGAAGTCCTGAAGGAATTGAAGCACAGTAATCTGCCAGCAATAAAAGCTATCAAAATCTTATGGCAGTATATCTCGAACGAATAGAACAAGAAAGGAAGTTTGGAAATTAATCAACCTTATCTATCTAAAAGTGAGCGTGAAGCTAAATGCAGAGCAACCGGACAGTGTCATAGATGCCAAAATTTTGGTCACTCGTCAGCAGGCTGCAATTTAACACAGCGATATGTTAGATCCGGCGAAAATCATGCTACTTTCTTGTGCGACAAGAAGACTGCTGTAGAACACAAGGCAAAATACTCTAACTGCGGTGAGGAGCACACAGCCAACTACAAAGGCTGTACTATGTTGCAACTCGTGTTGGCTAAGAAAGTAGCAAAAAAAGCTGCAATAATCAACGGTCGGAGTTATGCCAATGTGATGAACGCAGAAGCGCGCAGCACAAAAGAGCAAGCACGCGCTATAATACAACAACAACCTATTCGGGCAACAACTCTCCACCGACGACCGCAACTGCTTTCACAAGCTCAAGTAATACCAGACTACAGTTCCATCCAAACCTAAAAACACTGTCAAATTTAAAACAAGACAGATCAACAACAAACCATCTCAGTGTACCAAAAATCAAGTCCAAGAAGAAGAAACCCAGCAACAACAATTCAGCTAATCAAAACAAAATGCAGAATATCAATTCAGGATTCGACTTGCAGAATACCTCTATTTATTTTCCAATTTTTCTATTGAGAAATTATGTTATACTATTGTTGGAATGATCGACAAAACCGCTTTTTCAAGCCTTATAGTGACATTGGTACGCCATCAAGGAACGCTCTCTACAGAGAACACAACTACAGCAGACGTAGCCTAGGGGTTACTTCTATCACCACTCCACTTCAATATTTTTACCAGCGACATCCTCAAGTCTACTCCTGGGATGCAGACTGCTCAGTACGCGGATTATACTTCGATGCGCACACCAACCCGAAACTCATCACAAAGCGACTGCAAGATGCCGGAGACCGAATAGAACAGTCGTGCATCAGCCGACGCATTTTCATCAATCTGGAAAAAAGCACAGCGGTGCTCTTCACCAAGAGACGGAAGCAACTCTACGGATCAGTCATCCTCTTCGGCAGGCCCATCCCCTGGAGAGACAATGTGACGTACCTAGGAATTATCCTTGATACAAGGCTAAATATAAAAGAAGACATCTCCAAAGCAAGGGGAACATTCGAGAGACTATAACCTCTCATCGGTCGGAGCAGTGAGATTTCACTCCACAAAAAACAGAGAATCTACACTTGCATTATTCGTCCCGAGTTTCTTTATGCTTCAGCAGCCTGGAGCTTTGCTTCAGCAGTTACAGAGAGAAAAAACTTCAAGTTCAGCAGAACAAAATCCTGCGCTGCATTGCTAGAGCACTCTAATACGTACGCAACGCAGTTATAGCTAACGACTTGAGAATACCAACTGTGGCATAGTTCATGCTGAAGCATGTTACCAAGTTATTCGCTGCGATGGAACATCATAGCAACAAACTAATCAGAGATGCTGTGCAGGTGAACGAACTCCAACCTGATAAGTATCTACATCCAAAAAACGTCCTTCTTGAGGCTTAATGGAGGCACACCATCATAAATCAACCGTTTGAAGACAGTACGGCGCCGTTGAAAGCGCAAACAATGGAAAAGTTGCGAATTTATTTATGCCTGGTTTTATAAAGGGCAGAGGCAGAGTAATTTACTTCCATAGTAGATAAAATTTACTCTATTAGATGGCAGTCGATTATTTGACAGCAATGATTTTGCTGTCATTAGAAAACACAAACTGATTGGTTGTTAAGAAGAGGAGTGGGGTCAAGCTATGGTGGCAACCCTGCTCTATGCTAACAACATAGGATAAACATTTATTGCCAACTCCAAATAAACAAAATTTCAATGATTAAAACTAATGGAAATGTTTGTTTTCGGTTAAAAATACATGATTTTGAATAATTTGGTTCCTTATTCTATTCTGTGCGAAAAGTCGTGAGAAATGATTTCTCATACCAGTTTGACCAACTTATATATTGATGATTCATTCTGAATATTCTTTATGTGATGTATGTGATATATTTAGCTAGATTATTGATAAATATCACGGACTTGATACAAATCTCTGTTTGCTCTTTTATAAGCCACATTTATATAACAAAATTGCACTAAGTTCTGTTGGAATTATTTTCTTATTCTTGTAATATATATTTCGAAGGTTGGCAACACTACGAATCACAACTGTCAAATTGAAGCAGACAACACACGTTCCATCACATTCTGTTGAAATCGAGAAATTATGAATGTAATTATTGTATCATAACCAAAATTAGATATCCACAAATATCATTACTGCAGTTGGAAAATGGTTAGTGACGAAAATTTAGAAAACACGCTACCCGAGATCAGAGAAAACTCTAACTAATGAACCAATCAGAAGGTCGCCTGTGAGAGTGGGCCAATCAGATACAATCTTTCCGTAGTTTGCAACAATTAGATTACACAATAATGAAATGTCAATCAACTGATAGAAAATATATCAATAATGTTCCAAATCATAGCTAAAATTAATGTCACAATAAATAAGCAGAGCAAACAATTAAAATGTCTAAATTATTTTACATTTGTGAAAATAGTTTTAAAATCTCAGTTATACGAATGATTTACCTACATATTTAATTAAAAACTGTGATCGTAGAAAAAGTATAGTGTACAACACGTATAGAATCACCTATTTCACACTTGTATGATTCCAGCACTCGACTACACACCTCGTGTGAAATAGGTAATTTTCTATACTTGTTGTACAATATACTATTAAAAATCGATTTCGTCTGTCAAAAGATTCGGTTTTGTACATTTTTAATATCATAAAAGACAACATACCACAACACACACAAAGAAATATGCCCATATCGCCCATGAACCAACTATTAATAACCCTTCGGTTTTATGCTTGTGATACATTTCAATTAAATGTTGGAGATCATTTTCATGTCTCCAAGCCGACAGTATGCATAATTACACGAAGAATAACTATCCTTCTGGTATCATTGAGAGAACAATTTGTCAAAATGCCAAATACAGTCAGATGTAGGAACCAAACATGTGCGGATTTTTTTTAAATAAGCGGATTCCCCAATGTTTGTGGAGCAATAGACTGTACACATATTCGTGTACAGTCTCCAGGAGGACAAAATGCAGAAATTTATAGGAACAGAAAAGGATATTTTTCTTTGAATTGCCAGATGATTTGTAACGCCAATCTAAAAATAATGGATGTATTCGCTAGATGGCATAGTTCCGCTCATGATAGCAACATATTTAATAACTCTTCAATACGAGCTAGGCTGGAGAACAATGAGTTTAGTAATTGTTATCTTTTAGGGGATAGTGGGTATCCCTGTAAAAGTTTCTTACTGGTACCAATACAGAATCCAGCTACTATAGGTCAACAAAGATATAACAAGGCACAAATTCGGACCCGAGATACAATTGAAAGAGCATTTGGCCTATTGAAAAGACGGTTTCCATGTTTATCTCTAGGACTAAGAATTAAAGTAGAAAGATCTTTAGCAGTAATTGTGGCAACGTATGTCTTGCATAATATTGCTATTGACCAGAAAGATAGTTTTGGAAGTAATGAGGATATAGAACTAGAAAATAATCCAATCGATGTAAACTTTGCGAATAATGGAGATGGAATTAACTTTGCGGTACGAAATGCCGTTATAAATGAAATATTCTCGAGATAAATTGTCATCAAAATAAATAATATAATAAGAGTATAAAAATAGTGCTGATGTTTAAAGTGATATCGTTATTTTTTTTTATTTTTTGAATACCATATGTCAGATACTATTGATGTATCGTGATTGAAAATAAACTACTTATCCTCATGTAATAAAATGTATGATTCTTCACAACATTTTTTTTTAAATATGCAATTTGTAATAAATTTTACAAATTAATACCATCGAAATGGCAAAAAAGACGCAAAACTAACAAATCTTGAGATGATGTATTATCAATAAAACAGCTTATAAAATAACAAAATCGAACTAAAAAAAATGGAACATATAATTTGAACACGATATATAAATGCTAAATTATTAGGGTTAAAATTCTTCAAAGGGATATCTTTGTTTTAATTCCAACTCTTTTTCACGTTTTTGAAGTTTCAAAATGTCTTTTTCTATTTCTTCTTTTTCCTGCCTTATTTTCAAAATGTCTAGCTTTACTTTTTCACTTTCTAATTTAACTGATTCCTAATTTTTTGCTCTCTTGTCAGACTTATGAAAATAGGGAGAATTTGGCTTCATAATATTTTTTTTCTTTTCCGTCGGGATTGCTGGAGGATCTTCGTTTGTTATTATGCTGGACTGGGCATTTTCTTCAATATTGAGCGGAACACTATCAATAATTACCAAATCTATATCGTTGCTCGATGAATTCTCATGCCCCTTATCAACAATCTTATCTGTAATTCCATTTTATAATGAAAATATAAAAAGCAAATGAAAAATAATACCAAGTACATTTGAGCTATTAAATGGATTTATTAATTCTATTTCTGTAATATTATTGGTGATCTCCAGAAATTTGTCACCGATGGGATCTATTTTTGATTTTAACTCCGAACCTCCACCAGTTTTATATAATTGCATCTATAAGAAAAATTTATATTTTATGTCTTTCACTAGCTTCGTATTTATAAATTATTTACTTTTTCTTCAGCTCGATGCTTCTTTACTTTTTTCTTAATTGTATCATATAATAACTTCATTTGAATACCGTTTCGGGGTCCTGTTTGAGAGACAGCATTATATTCAACAGCAATTTCATCCCATGCATTATTTTTTGCTTTGACATTTGATGTATCTGTCTTTTCATTTTCAATAATAGAGATACATTTTTTAACTATCTCTAACATATTAGATTTGTCGGTTTCGGTATAATTTTTACCTCGTTCCCTTTTTTTGTCCATTTCGAAGCTCTCAATTTTTAAATTTTACGTTTTGCAGCACCTACTGGTTGGATAATAAACTATGACTCAGTCGGTAAATCAATGGAATAAAGCAGTAACTCTGCTAGTTGCTATTTTACTCTGTAACTTTCTTTATAAAACAGAAGTTTTCATTTACTCACTGATTAAATTTATCTTGAAAGTAATAACTTGACATTTTATCTGCTGTTTATAAAACCGGGCATTGTCTTTTATAAAACCGGCCATTAAACGAAATAAGAGAGCCATAGGCTCACACTCCAGCGAAGTGAAACAAATATATCCATTAGAAATTACCCTTGTTTACCAATCGATAGAAGTAACTCGTCTCAGCAGGAGGTGCGCTTAAACATTTGTAGAGGTAGTATTAAGAAAGATTTTCAACTTAATTTGGAAATACTAGAAGAATTAAAAATCATCAAGATAGTGCTCTGGAGAAGACTGCGGTATTAACAAAAATCCTTATGCTATTGTATATAAAATTATGAAATGTGATGTCAACTCTAGAAAAACAAGATGTGACTGGTTACATGAAAATATTGAATAATTTTGAACAGGGCGTTATAAGACGAAACATATATAGATAGATAGACTTTATTTGTACTGGAAAGATACAAATAGGTATTACATTCAGCGGAAGCTGTTTTTCAAGTAATACAAAGTAATACAATAAATCTAAATGAAAAATAAGATAATGTAAAATAGTTGATTTAAGTGTAAATTGGATAAATAATAATGTACATATGTTTTTCTGAAATCTTATGATACAATTGGAACTACTTGAATTTTTGATTTGTACAATCTGTGAAAAAGTCTTCCAAGTTATAATATTCCTTCTCCACTAATATCACTTTTATTTGTGTAAGTACTTGAGTTTTGGATAATGATTTCAAGTTCACAGGTAATGAATTGAAAATCTTGATAGCCATATATCTTGTGCTTTTCTCGAATGCACTCGTTTTGTGAGAAGGCACTGGTATAATTTTATTATTTTGACGTGTTATATACTCGTTATCCGATTGATTTATTATTTGAAGGTTATTGAAGATATATTTTATCATTTCAAATATGTAAACACTAGGAAGTGTCAAAATGTTGAGAGTCTTAAATTTATTTCTACATGAATCTCTTGTCTGAATATTAAGCATTATCCGTAAAACTCTTTTCTGAATCACAAAGATTTCTTTTAGAACAGGAGGCGTACCCCAGATAATAACTCCATATGACATAATTGAATAAAAATAACCATAATAAACTAACATCAACGTCTCAAAATTGATCTTGAACATTAGTGAACGGATACAATAGCATGCTTTATTTAATCTATTAATTAAAGAAACAGTATTACTAGACCATTTAGGGCAGTTATCAATAAGTAAACCTAAGCATTTGATAGTATCAGTTTGATGAAAGTTATTTGATGTTACTTCAGAGTCCATAATACTTCTCGTAGAGAGTGAAAACTGAATATAATTAGTTTTAGAAAAATTCAAATTGAGCTTATTAAGTTCACACCATAGATTCAAATCACTTAGCGCAACAACCACTTTTTTCCGCGCACATATAGGATCTTTATCACTTACAAGAAAATAGGCATCATCCGCATACAGAACCGATTTAGCGACACTTATAAAAGAAGGTAGATCGTTTATGTATATGAGAAATAGTAGAGGTCCTAGAACAGATCCCTGCGGAATATCTGATGTAGTCGTATCCAGTTCAGAAATTGACGTCATATATTTATTGTCGCACTTTTTCGCCACTTTCACTGCCTGTTGTCTGTTCAACAGATAAGAAATGAACCAACAGAGTGAATGACCCCGCACTCCGTGATTTTCGAGCTTTTCACATAAGATTGAAAGATTTACTGAGTCAAACGCTTTGGATAGATCACTGGATATCCCAAACACGCATTGATTACTGTCCAGGCCATCTATTATACTCTGTACGAATGCATTTATGGCTGTTATAGTAGACTTGGATTTGAGGAATCCGTGTTGGCCAGAAAACAGAAGGTTATTTTTTAGAAGGAATTGCGAAAGTCTTGAGTACATTAGTTTTTCCAATACTTTAGAGAAAAATGGAAGGAGAGCTACTGGTCTATAATTATTAATATACTCACGGTCTCCATTTTTGAAAATAGGTGTTATGAGAGCCTGCTTGTATATATTCGGAAAGGTGCTGTTTTCCAGTGAATGATTAAAAATCAGAATCAAAGGTGCGATAATGATGCTTCCACATTGTTTCATTAAAGTTGATGGAATGTTGTCAATACCATATGACCAGGAGTCCTTCATCGAATGAATAGTGGACAATATTTCTACCTCATCGGTTGGATAAATGAAAAATGTATTCAAGTTAGATATCTTGCAGGTTGAATTTTTTGCAGCTGTAACGTTGGTGCTGCATATATTTAGAAAATGGTAGTTTAATTTGTCCGCGACTTCTGATGGAGTACCTGGGATAGATAATATACCTACTCTGTACAAGAGAAACACAGAGCCGTTAATTCCAATGTTACATCAAAGATTAATAAATGACATTCGGGTATAAATTACTCCATGAGTTCTCTAGGCAGAGTTTTAAGATTGATGGGCTTCCGACATTAGAAAATTGATCGGCATCAAGTAATAATGAAAACAAGAAGAATTCGCGAATGGACATGTCAGTATTTAAATATTATTACAAAAAATTCGCAATCATTGAGGACTGCCGACAGAAGTGAAAATTTAAAACTCTGAACTAACAAAGATTTTTTTCTGGATATTCAAATCAATTGTAATGTCAAAATTTGAAATTTCATAGTTCGTAAATTAATATTATAACAGTCTGGCTGTCACATCTATGGGCACTCTTATGTACAATTAGGTATATACATTTTTATATGGTTTATTTATTAATTAAATCATTATGGGCTGCGCAAGCTCAATACAAAATATTAATACAACTTGATAGACAATGATTAATATACATTTATATTATTTATATATAATAATTGTATTTGAATGAATTTCGCTGAACTTGATTTTCAACATTATTTTCATTGTTTGCATTATTATCTTTCACTTCAATAATTGCGCGAAAGTGATATTTTCAAAATCTTCAGGTCTTTCATACTTGCCGAACCAATTTTCTTCCTATATATCTGTGAAATCATCGTGCAATTAACCCAATTTCTTCATAGTCCTATAAGATTCAACCTACTCAAAAATTTTCATTCTGAAGTTATGGATATAGTTCTTCAAAATATAACTTATAGAGAAATGGTCGTAGATACAATATGAAACGTCGCAGACCGCACAAGTATATCGTGACAACATGCACGAATCATTTCATCACATTGTCATGATAAACAACTCCAATGTGACATTTTGCATACTCATATTGATGTACAAATGTCATCATTTTTTGAAAAATCCTTCATTATGTACCTTGAATCAAATGGAAGTTTATAAAAGTAGCTTGATAATCTCTTCCGGAAAATTTTGATATCTTCAAAATCAAAAAATAAACAAGGAAAATAGAGGCAATATTTTGATGTTCTATACAAAAAAAAATGCTCGTTAAAAAATTTAAAAATATATAGTTCTTCAAAATACCTTTCAACTTTCAATATAATACACTGAACGACTAAACTATTGTTAAAATTCACGTACATAAAACACATTTAATAAAATCAACAAGAATATTTTCGAGACCCTGAGACTGAATAGTGACATTACACAGGTTTTTTCCATCATGTCAATTATACTGACAAATTCTGCATAGTTACAATGACATTTATAATAGCAAACCGCTTGCCAACGGGAATTTACCGCGGTAATAGTATATTACAATACAAGTGAAGAAACTATGAGTTTTGCTCACGCGGGTGGCAGTTTTGTGCAAAGGCACACAAGTGAGCGAATTCGTTTCTTCACGAGTGCTGTATAGCGTTTTGTTCAATCCTATTATTGAAACATTCATTAAAACATTAAAATCTATTACACTTCTTAAACAAAGATCATGTATAAAGTATAAAGTAGCATAGGCGGCGGATGCGTTGTTATGGATCATGTAAATATAAACATCCGCAACTGTCAAAAATATTAAAATTGTTTTGTCCTGATATTTTTAGAAATATAAATTGTGACACTAAAATGGAACAAGATAATAATGAAATTGTGCGAGGAAAATAATTAACAAAGAAGAGAAAACAAGTAATAGAAATAGCACTCAAGTTGATATTACAAAAGTTACTACGATAACTACAGAGTCTCATCAGTTTTCAGTTGCTGGTATATCTTGTTTGAGTAACGCAATTTTTAATAATTATGAAGTTCATTTTCATATCAATAAATACATGTAATAAAATGTTTTGTAGTTTATTCTTTATTTCGTTATGAAAGAGTGAGTGGACGAAAATAATTACACCCACTACTTTCGCCCACCCGTTGTCATAGGAATCACTGTAGTTGACAAAACAAACAGTTTCAAGATTGGTATCCAAGTAAAAAATAACATGTTTCAATAATAGGATTGAATAAAATCCAGTTGGCAAGCTATTTATCGCGATAAATTGCCTTTGCCATGGAGAAACAATACACAGTTTTGAAATAATCAAACAATCGGTTTTCGAAAATGACAAAATTTAATCGTTTCGGAAATGCATTTTTCGCGGAAAGTAATGAAATTAAGAACAAGAAGTCTGGAAATACAAAAAAAAAAAATGTTGAAAGAGTATATGAAGACAACTTCATGCATTTTGCAATAAAAAAAGGTTAGTGGTTGCAACCAATATCATTTAGTAGGCACTTATAATAGCAATTGCATTCAAGAGATATTCTCCACAAATACCACTCGCGACAAAATTTATCATAATTTTTACTTTTAAATATCATTTACCTTCAATAATTTCAAACAACATCCTTCGAGTCATCTGCTCAGATGACTCTTGAGCTACGCTCTCGTGATTCAATCGGACAGATGACTCTCACGATGTTGCTAGGTAAACGATGTTTCCAAGAAAAATTTATTGATAAAATTACAATCCCTTGTGATATTGTATACGCAAGTACTCTTTGAAAAATAAGAATAAAATATACGGCATCGCTGATCAACGTACGCGTTAGTCGCAACATGTCGATAACGCGAACTTATAAGATTTTACACATCCAAAAATTGCTTAATGTGTCTATAGAAGTTTTCACTTCAAAAATTCATGAAGAAGATCGACCAATAAATTATTTGGACGAACATAGTTCGATACACTTGATGGATCTAATGGGTAGAGGGTGAAATGATGGAACACGTGTATATTTTTTGTATGTACCAGATTCTCGAGGAAAACAATAATCATGATGGAAGTTGTGAAAACCAAAAATTCCGAGCCTATTAATAGTGAGCAACAACACTGCTTATAAAGCTCGAAGTTGTCAACATTTCTAAAGAATACTGGAAAAATATTGTTCGGCACGTGATCGATATTGGAAATGAATATGAACACTGCTTCCAGTGATAAAAGTGATGACAGTGAGAGTGATGAATATAAAGAAATGAATATAGAATGAGTCAATAGCCAATTTAATTTTTTATATTAATTGATTAAGTTAAGATTATTTTTATTACCAATATCTATGTATTTTTTTAAAATTATTTATATATTGCAGATGTAACAATTGAAAGCCGACAGCGCCTGGACAGTTGGTATTCAGCAACTTCTCGTCGTAGTGCCTATTTCTCTGCAACCGGCAGTAGTTATCAATCGATGATCGATTCAAGTATCGACGAATATCATGGAAATCATGGAAAAGTTCATATGTATGGTCCTGCTTCACAACTTCCAGCCTTAACTGCACCCGTTCCTTCTCATTGGACTTATATAGAAGACAATTTTATCATGGTGCATGCATCTTATCAAACACATTTAGGGGAAGATTGTTTCTTTGCCCCAAACTCTAGGTTGAATGATGGAATTATCTGGCTAGTTATCTTGCACGCAGGATTAAGTAGATCTCAGTTATTATCATTTTTGTTGGCACTGAGTTCTGGAACGCATTTAGATCCTTCCAATGGAAATTTAATTGAAATGATAGCAGTTAAAGCTTTCAGATTAGAACCGGACGAGGGAATAGATTCAGGGCATATTACAGTTGATGGAGAATTAGTTGAATATGGTTTGATTCAAGCTGAAATATTTCCAAGACTTGCCAATATCATGGTTCCTTGAAATGGATTTAGCCAATATATTCATAATTATAATTTTATAAGGATTCAAAATATATCGTGTTATAAATTGTAGATCCATGGAAGTGATAAATTTCATAAATCCTCTGGATGAAAATAAGTTCATAATTGATTTTGAAACAATTTTTATTTTCTTTAAATGGACGTTTCGATAGCCTCAACCGGCCACCATTTTCAGCATGAAAAATTCTCAAGAATAAAAATATTCCAACCAGCAAACCGCAAGGCTGCTTACAGAAGATATTTAATAGAAATGTCATCGATAATCGTGGATATGAATAATACCGTGTCAAGTTGGAACATAGGATGGTGGCCGATTGCCTCAATCGAAACGTCCATTTAAAGAAAATAAACTATTTTCAAAGTTAATTATGAACTTATATTTTCATCCAGAGGATCCTTAAGCCAACATTTGCGAAATTTAAAATGATTCAAAATATAGGAAGAAATAATCAATTAAAAAATAGAAAGCAATGAAAAATTATTTCCTAAAACAAATCAATCATGACAGCACTTTACAATTTAATTTATGTCAATTATAAAAGTAAGACTTTTTTCAGATCATATTATTTAAAATTAATGCGTGTAAATACAATCAGATTGCTTAGATTTCTCAATTTTAATTGACATTTATTTATAAAACAGATATCATTAAGAATTTGAAAATAATGTTCGTATTTGAAAGAAAAACTTTCATGTTCATAATTCAATAATAAAAGAGAAAGTGGCACATTAGAAATATTGAATAGCTTATTGAGATTTATGCAGATATTCAAATTACTGTATCAGTAAACCAGCTACATTACTGAACATTTTGATATTGCTTGGTCAAAAAAGTTGAGAATTAAAACGTTGCACTTATCATTTTAATTTTTTACACTTGAGAATATTATTTAAGTGATTCCAATTATTCATTAGTTGAATAAATAACCTATTTATATTATATTTGCAATTATTCAGAACTAATTATATATAATTTTCTATTTCAAATTTTATAAAGGTGGACTTTTTGCTTCAGCCACTTCTAGTTTAGTGTTGGAAAGAAATATCTTGCATTCAATTTATATGTATTTACGCTTTTATCAAAAATATGTTAATCTGCTGCATCACTATTTCGTGACTTATCTATCATTAAATTATTCTAATACCAAGAATTTATCTGAGCGTGAAACATGAGATGTGCTATTATTTATGCTTACCTACGAATTTGGCAGCAATGTATTAGAACGTGCAATTTTAAATGGAACATAGGAAATAAATTAAACTAAATAATTTATATATCTAGCCGTGAAACGGAAAGTTTTTGATAATGTATTATAATTATTGTTTATTAGTTTGCTATCATAGGTAGTTGTTTGTTTTTTGTTGCTCTCTTATGTCCAGTATTTCAGTCCTTGGTTTACCTTAAACGTAGCTTAATTTCCATAGTAATGATTGTTAGAACAATTGTTACTGAAGTAATCAAGCTTCGCTTAAGGTAAACCAAGGACTGAAATACTGACCCTTATAATAATTCAGGGTACCCAAAAAAAAGATATGTGTAGCAATTTACAGAGTACACGCATTCAAACTGAAACTTTTTCAATTCTGGAAGAAAGTTATCTAGAAAATTAATTGAAACTTCTATATATGAATTTTGAATAAAATCGGCCCAGCTTAATATCCCTGTTTCTATTCACTTTTTTATGTTTGAAAATAGGTTTCACATTAATATTATATGCCTGGTGTTATGTTATTTATCATTTATTTCAAGAAAATAAGTCTCAAACCTGCACTTCGATTGAATAATTCAGATTTAAAAATATATTCACAATTATTCTTATCTATTTTCACGGCATATTAACAGATTTGGTGAAACTATAAGTTCGACGGAATCACTCTTTCGCTCACTTATTCTGCTTAATAATTACTACTTTTTTCCCGAAAGGGCGATGCCACAAACGTTAAATTAGCGCAGTTATAAATTTTTGGAAAAATTACCACTTATCAGAGGTTTTAAAATTATTCTTCAAAGCTCTTCCAATTATTTATGAATTATTTCATTGGGGCATTACGATTACTCTAATAATAAACGCAAAAAGTGAATCAAAATTGAAATGTTTAAACATTGCTTCAAGAAAAAAAATAGTGATAACTTTTGTTAGGTCATACTTTATATGGTGATATACTTGGATTGCTGAAAAAACATTTGCATTAAAAAATTTATATGGAACTAAAAAATGGTACAAAAAACATTCCAAACAAATTTCAATTGTAAAAGTACTAACTTCCAAAGTTGCTAATTTTCTCCATACGTCTGTCTATCTAGGTGATATCTCGGAAACTACGCGATCAATTTTATATGAATTTGGAATTACAAAATATCGCCAGAATAGTATATTCGAATACAAGTGCGGAATGGAGATCATTCCATGCGAATGTGAATAATTCACATGAGCATGGTATGATCAATTCGCACGAGTGACGGATGTTATTTTTTGTACAGTCAAAGGTGTCCGCGTGAATATCTATAACCAAAATATACCGTTTTCTCAGAAAGAATTTGCTTCATTGATCTTATTCCAATTCATCAAATGTAGATAAAATTACTCATATTGACTTCATTTTGAAGAGGAATGATAAGAAAATCAAAAAGAGTTAAAATTATGACAGTAATGAAATAGTTTTTTCGCAAGGCCACGCGGCTTTCTTAGGAACCTCTTAGCGTGCGGAATGAACCATATTCCGCACGCTACAGCGTATGGAATGGGTATCATTCTATAGTGACTGTAGAAAAATAGATTTCTTCTTGAATACAGCTTCAAATTTTTTCTTTTCATCTCTTGATGAAACTGCTAACATACTAAGGTAGAATTCTGTTATACATATAAGTCGGGAAAAATTGGGAGGTAGGGTGTGGCCTCCCAGAAACCATAATTTTCTATATTTTTCGTAGTATAGAGTGTGATGAATCTTCATACTTGGAATGAACTGAAAATTTGAGTTTTTGGAAAATTTCAGGATTTGTCATTTATTTGCGGATGAAGGGGGAGAGGAATTGAAAATTAGAATTTTGCAAAAATTTGGCACATATTTGAAATTGAGAGGAGGTAAACATTTGTATTTTTGGAGAATTACACATCGGTGGTGAGAAGGAGATAGAGAAAAACTAAAATTTGCTATTATAAAATAACCGACTTATATTTGTATATGATGAAACCAAGGGCGACCTGTGTCTTCTATGATTTTTACATGTCTATGAAAAGCCAATTTTACAATCCTTCTATAGCATTATCTAATGTAAAATTGTAACACATATAATTATTATAATTAAACAACAGGGACCAGTTTGTTTATTGTCGATTGAATCTATCTATTCATTAGAATCTATAAGATATTGACCGACAGTCAACTGAATAAATAGAGGAGAAAAATCAGTCTTAGATAAAGACATTTAAGTACTGTAAACTTGACGATTTGTGATGCATTTAGAGTACAAATATAATATTAGAATAAAAGCACATCTTCTTGATAGTAATTGTTTTGAATTTTGTATTAATTGCCAAACTAGACGATAGCATTTTCATAATAATAATAATATTGCTTTTTACTTTTGAATTCTAGTCAAATCTCCACTGACTTTGAAATTAATATTTTATTCCTATATTAATAAGTTATAAGAGCTATTATTCAAAACTGACTTTTTTCATATTGGGGACTCAGAAGATTAGTCTCTCAAATACCAAACTCGAACTGGTTAAAGAAAAAGTCACTTTTACGCCTGCTTGCTGTTGACAGGTGAGAAAAATCGCCAGTTAATAGATTCTAAAATGGCAGTGCCAAAAATTTTTGTGTCTTGAAATAGGAGACTGTATAATGGAAGTATCACTCAATTGCTTTAAGTCATATCACCGTTTTCATAATAGAAATCAGGGACTAGCGCAAATATTACAAATTTGATTTTTTCTATTGCAATAATGTAGGTAGGTAATAATTTTAAGCATTTATATTTTTCATAGAATGTCCAAGGCAAATATTTAATGCTAGAGGTCCACACTACTTTATTTTACGTCTTAAATTATAAAATTTGCTTTCATTTTGATTGCTACAATAGTGGTCAGTTGAACCACTATCCATTTGAATTCTCAATGCCACTCAAATAAACAGTATCGTATATAAACTAAAAAATCAAATGTAACAAATATTAATCCCTTTATTTCAGTTCCATCTTTTTATGTTGAAATAAAATTAAAAATTTAGATACAAGTGTGCAAGTGATCATGAATCGAGAATAGAAATTTTACAAAAATCTCCATGGAGTGGCTGATTGATACTAGTTCATATAAAATTCAGTCAAATTGGATATTTTTCATGTTTATAATAGCTGAAACAATTGTCACCATATTCAAATAAACTGGTATAACCGCTTCCAAAAATACAAAATGTTCATATATATTATCTAGTCAAAATTTTGCAGAAGCGATGCCGCAAATCGAACGCGTTGATAGTTTGACATAAATACGATTGCAAATGATTTCTAATTTAAGATCAAAATAAATTGAATCAATTAAAATCGAATGGTTTGCATTCGGATTAAAATAAATCGATTTCATAGGTTCCACCACGTGATAGGGGTTGTCCTATTTGCGATCATTACATTTTTATCTTGGACACTTTCTATGCATTGAGATTAAAGAATTTTTTTCTTCCACTGTTACTGTTATCTTAATTGTAAATGAGAGTAATTTGTAGCTTTTATTTTTACATATTTTTATATTGTACAATTTTATTTGTCCAGCATAACTTTAATATACCTTGTATTATTAGTTCATATGTTATTGTTGTAATCTTCGAATTGAAAATTACTATTGATTATGCATTTATGTAACCAAATTTTTACTGCGCCGCGGTTGTGATATGAGACTTTTTACTCTAAAGTGAAATAATCATAAATATCTTTTTATTATTATATTCTGTCCTAATATGTTAGGTATATCCATGGTCTGTATTTTTCTTTTAACTCGATTATTTTGAATATTACCAAAATATTTTTCAAAGTTTATTTACCTATTAGTTACCCATATTTCTCATATTCTAGTCGTTATATTGTGCAAAAAGTAAATACACTGCGTAACTTAATTCAACTATAGTAAACAAACTTTAGAACATGCACGAAAGAGTTTTCTTTTGAACTCTAAATATGTTAAAAACATATTTTCTATATTGTTTTTTTTTTTTTTTTTTTTTTCATATTACCGCGCAGTGACACTTCACAGCACGCTAAGTATGTCTATCCTCGGGCACCATCGCTGTTCTTCGGTGATGTAAAGGGCTTCTTGTTACAATGTAAAAATAAACTTTGTGTTTACAATATTTCAGCAATATTTGAAATAATCGAGTTAAAAAAAGCACAGACTGATGGATCATCCTGTTTATATATATATATATATATATATATATATATATATATATATATACTCACTAACACGTACTTTTGAAGCCAAGGCATTTCGAGCCAAAATTTGTATTGTCAATTCAAGCGTCAATAAAGATTCAAGAATTAAAATGGACAGACCCGTATTTTTTATATTCTTCCTAGATTGAGAAATAGTTGAGATATTCAAAAAACTACATTTTAACTGTATAAGTACTTTTGACGCCAATTTTTGTACTTAAAAAATATAATAGATGTCTCTCACTACAGAACTCCTTACTTTGGGTTTTTGCCTAAGGTAACATTGTAGCGTATATATAATTTGGAAATAGATCAGCTGTTTCTGTATTATTTGCATGTTATTTTTCCAAAAGCAGCCTATATTCATTAAGACTCTACTATGAGTTCCAATCAAGATAAATTCCAATCGATTTAACTCTAAGTATGTCTTACCGTCACCCAATTTTAATATTGAATCCATTCAAAATGATCGTGACAAACAGATATCTTTTTTATTCATAAAATTTGTTATTAACTGAGTCAAGAATGTTATAAAAAGTCTGTTAAGATCAATACAATCTGTATGTCGCACATATAAGTTCATATAGTTCTATTGAGTTATGAGGATTACTTCAATAATTGCAAGATAATCAATAAGATTCATTATTTACAATTTTTTCTCCTTGCTAACTTTTGCTGTTTGGATTTATCGTTAAATATAGTAGTAAGTCTTGAGTAAGCTTTGAACTATATCATGATATTTCGTAATTGGGATTCTAGTTGGAGAATAAATAAAATTAATTCTCTTAATTTATATATATATAATTATAATTCATACATGTACAAAAAGATTCAACTACAAGTATTCATACTACAAATAAAATTGTTATTAACAAAGTTTAAAAGAAGCAGTAGTATTCCAATTTGAAACTTAAAGTACTTATTCTAACAGGCATGCATTATAGTCGGATAGAATTAGCAAAAAGACAGCCTAGAATCAAGAAAATTGATGACTCAAATTTTATTTACTCTATTTGTTTGTCAATAATCTTGCAAATCACATATACCAGTTGTACGCGGCTACGATTTCAGGAACGCTGTCAAAAAAAATTATCAAAAACTGCTAAAAACGCTTTTTTAGCGTTTCACAAAAAACCAAGCATCTGACAAAAAAAGTATAAAGGTATAAAATATGCGAGATTAAAAAAAATCAAATGAGTTTATTTCAGCCGTAATCGATCTGACAGTTTTTGGATGAATTGCAAAAAACCGGTATTTTTGTCCATTTTTTCGAAAATCAATAGACAGCATTTTGTTCAATTTTCAGACTTGAAATTGTGTCAGAATGTCGTTTCTGTAGATTCTAACATACGCATCAAATTTCAGGAAGATCGGTTGAAATTTATCGAAAAACCGAAAACACAAAAATAGGCCTATCCGAAAAACGACCATGAAAAATATGTTAGCCAGCGGTCTACGTTGGCAAACAACATATTATGACCGTTTTTCGGAGGGGCCTTATTTTTGGTTTTCTTAACAGCTCCCGAAAATGTTTACAGCCAATCTTTCTGAAATTTGGTGCGTATATTAGAAGCTCCAGAAATCACATTCGGTCAGAATTTTAAGTTTTAATATTGACAGAATACTAAAAGAATTACAGCTTTTTGCAATTCATCCTAAAACTATAAGACCAATTGTGGCTTGGATAAACTTATTTGATTTTTCTTCCACTTGCGCATATTTTATACTCCTGCACTTTTTTTGGCAGATTTATAGTTTTTTTTTTTTGTAAAACAGAAAAAAAGCATTTTTAGCAGTTTTTGACAATTTTTTGACAGTCTTTCTGACAACGTAAGCGCGTACAAATGGGATATGTTATTTGCCACGCTATAAGCTAACAAATAATATTTAAAAAATTCAAGTTATCAATTCTCTTCTTGAATATGCTAATTTTATCCGACTATTAAATTTAACATCCAAAATCACTATATACATCAATAATGAGAGCCAACTGTGCCCGATTCTCCTCGACAGAACATACGAATATTCATATATTATTGTTGACTGTCTCTCAAACAATAAATGGCTGAAATTTGTGCCAATCGACGAAGGGTACAAGGCACATGGATGTAAATGAGTGCTGCCATCCCTCATCTTGACTGGAAGCGTGGTAGCAGCCCCGAAAGTAATTTGCTTTTCGAATTTGTTGCGCATATGCAGAAAAATTTAATGGAGGCAGCACAAATCTCCATCCATGTGCCCGGTACCCTTCACTGTTGTTTACTTTTGCATTAAAACATATACAAGTTTGGTTAAATCAGGCAATGAGATTTATAATGAACTTCAATTACAAAAGCTAGCAGAAAACCTTTTTCCCAGAAGCATTTCTCAAAAAAAATGCTTATGGATTTTGTTTTAATTATTCTACAGCATCTCTCCCCATCTGCATTACTACTTACTACTCCTAGCATTTTTTTCAATGTGTTGCTGGAAAAAAGTTTTTTTGATTTGGAAATTAGAAATTTTAGAAAAAAATTAGTTAGAAATTCAACTTTTTCCGCTTGATTTCATTATTTATCCACGCTTTAATTTGCATGGATGTTCTACTCCGCAGTCGTGGTTCATTTCTTGTTAATTTCAATACATCGGTCCCACTGGGTAGCTTATTGCTTTCAAGATAAGCTTTAAAGATATGCATGACAGCATATTTTTCGGGTGTTCGCCATGTTCTTCTGATAATTTCTGTAATAAAACCAAAAATACTTGAGTAAAATATTTTTTAATAGATTCTAATTGGATCTAGGCTCGATATTTTGATCTCCTGTCAGAATAACTATAAACTTCTTCATCAAATAAACGAAAATATGAATATAAAATGCACAATATATAGATATACTAATTAGATAGAACATATTTTTCTATACTTTTTATATACGGGTGTTATATTTTTCTTGTTCACTATTGAACTGAATGAGAAAAAAAATCTGTCATGTTTTGCATAGATAACAAACAATCATATCAATAATAATAATAATTTGTGCAACTTAATTCCTAAATTTTAGTTTTATAAAATCAGACTTATATTTCTTCAAATGAAAAAGTTCATGGTAGGAATATTCGATATAACAACAAAGCGTTTCTCCTGATGATGCAACGAACGTGAGTACTACTTGATATTTGTATTCGACGAATATTTCATTTTGATAACTATTTAACGAATCATTATGACAAAATAAATGTGTCGGAAACTGACCGTTCAGCTTTGCTTTGAACATGAATGCGTGTTCATATTGGGTTTATGGTTGTTTTCACAATAATTACATGTTTGGTGATATTCAAGAGTGAAATCTTTACCAAGTATGAAGCACGTATTATTTTATCAGACTGATATTTAAAGAACTATTTGAAAAACAGCATATGTAATTTAGATATTATTACATAGCAGTATATTATTAGATAAGGGCAACATTAGAAATTTCCGAATAGTTTATATGGTCAGTAAATACAATATTCGTATTCGTGAAAGTAGTATTCGATGCATCACTAGTTTCTGCACTTTCACTTTATCAGGTAATTAAATTATCGAGTTATGATCATAGAACAGACTTACTATTTCTAGAACGCCTGGTTACAGATCCTGAAACAAATGGAATGTTATATAATATAATTTGACCTGAGATCGTTACGATAGAAAATATCAATCTATCCAATGCATATTTGAATCTGTTTTTGTCACACCCGGAGCAAAGCGTGATTGATAATTCAATCATGTATTTAGAAATAGTAGTAAGATTTATCAAACATCGAATTATTCTCGAATGAAGTATTTCTGAAATATTATAATTTTAATTTGATTCTATATTCTAGCAAACTATACTGGGTAGTAATCATTCGCATATTTTTGAACTGTACATTGGCACTTACGAGATAATATTAACTACAAATATAGCATTTTTGGTTTGATCGGGTATAATATTAATTCTATCATGTCGAATGGATTATTTTCTCATATATCAAATTTACATGACATTCCAAATCTATTTACTTATATACTCAAAACTTGTTTCTTATTTGATATACAAAAACAAAATAGAGCAAAAAATTCATAACTATGCTAATGGGAATAACTTTTCAATAATTATATCTTTAAATTCGTAGTTGGAATATAGGGCAAATTTACAGAATGTTCTATTCGGAACGAATTGATTAATCTAACTCCAAATCAAATCCTGTAAATCAGGGGTCGGCAACCTGCGGCCCGCGGGCCGCTTGCGGCCCTTTGCAACTTTTTGTGCGGCCTGCCAAAGCACCAATATTTATTTTCAATAATATTTATATTCGTATATGATATAAAAGCACTATTCAAGTTACATTTTACATTTCAATGTGCGGCCCGCATAAAAATTTTTATTGTGAAAATGGCCCGCCGTCCGAAAAAGTTGCCGACCCCTGCTGTAAATTATTTTAAAATATGTATAAAAAATACAAAATTCTCATAAATTGAAAAGTTATTCTAGTCACCAGTATATGATCAATTCGAAAAGTTTTACCTGATTCAATATTTCTTTTCTCGTTAGACATTTGAGTAACTTCAGAATTACCATCCAATATTTCAGTTGCCATTGTATTAGTTGTTTCGTCATTAATATTAATTTGAGGTGAATCTAAAAAACAAAAATATCAAATTTAATTTAACATTTAATAAAATTAATTTTTTAATAGAGAGAAGATATTGCTCAATTTACGTCAACTAGATTCATTCATAAATAGGAAATAATCTAAAATGTAGTACGAAGGAGCGTATCGAGTCGATTTCAACTCAAGATAATAGTTATAGAACCATGGTAAAAATAGTGATGCAACGAATACGAATGAAAATATTTGTATTCGCCTAATAATTGAAATTTCAATAATTTACCTGAAATTGCCGTCCGCCGAATATAGAATAAATATGTATAAAATTTAACGTACCTCCAAATTATGTAGCTATGCATTGTGTACCTAAGCATAAATGTGTATTTACTTTGATAATATTTTTGTTTTCAAGATAACTAGGTATTTTGGTGGAACTCAAGAACAAAGCAAAAATAATCCCATTCCAAATAATAATTATTTGCGGATATTGTTTACTGAAAAAAAAAAAAATTTGAACATAGAAGAACTTTTCTGAGAAACATTACGTATGATGTATCACTACTTATAATTAAAGAAGAACAAAATTTGGGCTACTCGTATTCATCAAAAAGAAGATTCAATATTTGAACTCATAGAAATAGTATTCGTTGCATCACTAGTAGTTGGAATTTTTCCTTAACTGTGAAGATATGCAAATATCTTTATTCTATTGTAACAACATCAATAAAGAATGCTGAATTTGATTTTATCGTGTTGAAAATCTCTATTTATATCTCACCTAACGAAAAAGTTATCCCATTTTGTGTGCATTCCATATTTTCGATATCTCCACAAATCTGGTTGCTCTCAGATCCAACTTGGAATAGTGGCTCTAAAAAGTATCAAAATCAATTCGTTTCTAAATGAAAAATGAAGGATATAACGACTTACCTTCTTGTACGCTACGTTCCTCTTCAATATTCTTTAAGTATGTTTCAACTTCCAATGTTTTGAAGTTTCTGCCTTTATACTTATTAATGTCGCCATTGTCTACAGCTAACAAAAATTTAGACATCGTAGCAACTTGTAATTGTAACTCGGAGGTTCTGTAGTGAGCTTTATGAATATCTATGTCATGACCCATGAAATCTGCCAATAATTGCATCTCGTTGTCGTTGAGATCTAGAAGCTGTGATGTCGTGGCAACTTGTTTTCTTAGCAGAGTTGCACGTAGCAATTCTGGTTGTTTAGCTTTAGAAACTAATGCTTCACTACGTAGAATATTATTTAAATTGATGTGAGAATGTTTTTTTAAACCAAAAAGATAAATATTCTCATCTGAAACTCCAGCTTCGTTTCGGTATTTGAGAATAACATTAATATAGCGGATGTGATTTTCCCTCAACAGAACTGGAACACGTCTTCCTCGTTTACCACGTATTTCTAGTCGTTCAAATGTTTGACTTAAGAGTTTCTCTAATGTGGACATTGTTTGATATTCATCTGAATCTTTCATTATTTTTTGTCTCGCATGGTAACTAGATAACAGTATTCTTTCCATCTCGCCTGGTCGTTTGCGATTGAACGTTAAAATTAAAGCTGCAGTTACTTCCGATAATGTTCTCCATGATATGTATGAGAAAGAATTCTCAAGTTCATCAAATGCAGTTTCAGCCTTTGCGATCAAGTGATTTCTAAATATAAGAATGTCAGATGTAGCAGGTAAGGCTTGGGGATTATTCCATTTCGATTCTTCTATATTTTTACGTGCTGTTCTTGCTACGAAAGCACTGTATTCAAAATTGAGGAGATTTTTGAAATCGGAAACATGTTGCTTTGTTATGTGATCATGTTCCATGATACAGAGCGAATGAAAAATATCACAAGCTTCTCTCAGATAGATTCCCAAATGATTTGCCATTGCAGGTTTTCTATATCGACCAGTTTCAATGTCCAAACAACATAACTTTTGTACTCCAGAAATAACTTTACGGAAATTTTCTGGTTTAAAACACTCTTTTAATTCTGTTATTTCGGGATAATTTGATTTAATTGCAATTAATAAACGTGCAAGCTGACGTAGTTTCTGCCTTGAGTAGTATTTTAAATGTTTTTCAACTGAATACTTATGGCACATAAATGACAATATGTGTGAAAGGAGAGTATCTTTTTTAATAACTGCCGATACCTCATCGTCTTTTAAAACGTTGAGGAGAACCGGTACGCTCGGATGTAAATCCATCCCTTGCAACTGCGTCTGTAGAAGAAATCTTCGAGATTTTGCTTTAATACGTTCTTTACGTGCTACGACTTCTTTGTTCTTAGAACATTTTTTGAAATGTTTGGATAGATTTTTTGAGATGTAGTATGCTGAACATGCAGTGCACGGTAAATAATCTTTTGCAGTGCGATTAAATTTGACATTCGGGCGACGTGTAACAATCAAGTCTTTTTGAGTAAGATCACTGTTGTACAACAATGAACCTTCGTTTCTCAATTCAGTTATAAGGTTTTGACGTATAAAATGTTTAACTGGGTATTTTATTATATCTTGCACTCTAGGTTCATTTTTGTGCATAGTAATAATATGTCTTCCGAATCTGCGTATAATTTTTTTACAGAAGATACAAAAAAAATTCTTAGTGTAACTTTTTTTTGCCGAAGTTGTAACTTTTTTGACGGAACAATCAACATTCATATTACCTTCTTCAATGACATTTTCATCTTTTTCTGTATTCATATCTATATTTTCAATGATATTTGGTTTATCTCTAGTAGAATTATTATTGGATATCAAGTTTTCGACATTTTTTTCTTCTAAATTCAAGTCAGATTCAGAACTGCTGGAGCTTGAATCAGAATCAGATGTGCTGGAATCAGGAATGTATTCATCTTCGGATCCATCAGAAGCATATGGATCTTGTTCACATTCGGCAGTGTTGTTTTCATATTCCATATAATAGTTTTTATTCTGATCTACGAGAAAAGAGAATATGACCCAGTAGTATATGATATTAGTAGAAAGTATTTCTTGAATACTACTTCATTTAGTACAACTTCAGCTTTTTTTTTTTTTTTTTTTTTTTTTTTTTTCCCATCAAATTTTTATCAAAAATCAATAGAATAATTTACTTTCATAATACCAAATATTGAAAAAGACGCAAAAGTTATCAACTATCGGTGACAAATAATAATTTCGTATATTTTTGAAACTCAAATAACGTGATCATCATTCAGGCATTACTTGCTTTTTTAGAAGGACTAAGGCTTTCATTTTTTTTGCTCAGTATAGTTTTATGTAAATAAACACCATATACAAATTAGCCTTGAGTTCAATCTTTTATTTTGGATATCAAGTACATGTTTCAGCGAGAGTAGGCGTACACAGGGTGTAACAGCGAAACGAGCTACCTCAAATCACTTGTATTTTATTGAAGATACAATAAAATACTATGAAACAATCTTATCCAGGATCAAGAGAGATACCCAATTATAAAAGAAAATAATTTTTCGAACCAGTGGCTCTCAAACTACAACACAAAGTTACATTTTTTCAAACAAGATGCTATATATTTCTTGGGCCCATTCGATGGGGTTTTTTTGTTTAAACTCTACCATGTACCCGTTTCATACACTTACATGATAAAAAATATTGAGAAAAATGCGATTGAAATTCGAATAAACTTTATTTTCAGTTATTTTTCAGTATGCTATGAGAAATATCTGCTGTCTGTCGATTTGAATTATTTGATGTATAACTCTTATTGTTGCAAATTGCTCTAAAGTGTTCTCTGCACCAGTAACAACGAGAAAATTTAAAGAATACCGTAAGAGATGCGTGTGCTACTCAAACACCGAAAGAAATCAATAATGGTACTTTTGAAAAGATTTAAATTATGTTTAAAAAAAGATGGGAATCAGCTAGAACACTATTTATGAAAGTATAACCAAATAATTTAATGTACTTATGTAGTTCAAATTGTACATAGCCTTCTGAAAAATAACTACAAAAATAAAATTCATCCAAATTTCAATGGCATTTTTCTCAAAATCTTCATCATGTACGAGTACAAAACGAATACATGGCTGAATTTATTAAAAAAATATTCTATGGAAAAAGACTGAAAAATATATAATATCTCCTTTGAAAAAAATATAACTTTGAGTTGTAGCTTGAGAGCCACTGGTGTGGAAAATATTTTTTTTTACAATTAGGTGTTCTCTTTGGTCCTGCATAAGATAATGAGATAGCTCGTTTCGATCACTAGTTATCAAAATTTTTTTTGGAGATCGATTTTCTTTTTCATTATTTGACATCATGTCCCATCTATAGTTAATTCTATTGGAACCATCCATCAAAAATAGTTTACCTGATGAAATAGTTGTTCTCTTGTCAGATATTTCAGTATTAACGTCCAATGTTTGGAATACTTTTGTATGAGTTGTTTCTTCATTAGAATGTAGAAGTACGTCTAAAAACAACAATGAATACCTTGTTTACGTCTTTTATAATATTACCATACTTGAGGTTGAATTTGAAATTACATAAATCTTAACACATTCTTCATGAATATATACAGAATAGAATAATTTTTTCATAAAAGAATATTAGATGAGTCTTTTTCCAGTCGTGCATGAACCATTTAAGCTCCGCAGTCAAATTTTCAATCCGTAGAGCTAGAGCTGATGCTTAAATACTACTTGCGCTTGGCGGAAGACTAACAGATTATTGGATAAAGCATGAAGATAGTAAATGAAATGTTAAATTTCAAACCAGAGTGGGGGTAGCCGAAATTTAGGCTTAATATCAAACCGCAAATTTATTGGCAATCGTTTCATAGTCATTTGAATTCCTCTTTTTATAACTCGTATCCACATTATTCTAGTATTCTGTCGGTATTTGAATATGTACTCATATAAAAATAAATAGTACCCATATTGAACAAGTTCGTTTCTTTTTCTACAGTCACTATAGAATGATACCCATTCCACACGCTGTAGCGTGCGGAATAGGAGTCATTCTGCACGCTCAGAGGTCGCGTAGCGTCGCGAAAAAATTGTCTCATTACTGTCATAATATTAATTCTTCTTGATTTTCTTATCGTTCCTCTTCAAAATGGAGTAGATATGAGTGATTTTATCAACATTAGATGAACTGGCATAAGATCAAAGGAGCAAATTTGCTCTCAGAAAACGGTATATTTCAGTTATACATATTCACGCGTACACCTTTGACTGTAGAAAAAATAGCATCCGTCACTCGTGCGAATCAATAATACCATGCTCATGTGAATTCTGCCACTCGACTTCGTCTCATGACTGAATTATTCACATTCGCATGGAATGGCCTCCATTCTGCACTTGTATCGGAATATACTATTTTACTTACTTGTAATAAGTACAAGGAAGTATTGTAAAACCGACAGTTGATGTAAATATCTGTTGAGCATCCCTGAATCCATTTTGACTATTTTTGGCTTGATGTCGGTACGTATGTTCGCGCGTGCGTGCGTTCGTGTGTAGCTCGCAAATCTCAAAACTGGTTGAACGTATAATGTTGAAATTCTGTATTTAAGACTGGTATAGGAACTAGTTGTGCACCTCGCATTATGGTTCCAATCGTCTGTACCGGAAGTGCACTTTACATGAATCTTTTTTCGAATTTTTCTAATAAATCCTGAATGATCAACCGTAGGATATTGAAATTCAGTATTTGAACTTGATTTTGTATCAGAATGGTTATCTGCTACTTTTGTACGAATCGGCCAAGCCCGAAGTGCACTTTACTTGAAACTTTTTCTAAATTTTTTGCATAAATCTAGAATCATTAGCCATAGCATTTAGAAATTCAGTGTTTGAACTTGTTGTATCATCAAAATAGTTATCCACTATTCTTGTATCAATCGACTGAGCCAGAAGTGCAGATTATAAATATAACAGACATTCAGAATTTGCCGTATAGAAAATCAGTTTAATTGAAATGAAAAGGTAGGCAATGATAATCTGTTGTCAATTTTTTGGTTTGTTCAACATTTCACATGTCAAAATACTATTAAAATTATATTAATTATAATCTGGAGTGACAGAAAACTTGATTGAATTAATTTGATTATATATCAAATGATGTACAAGTAAGTCACGTGATGTCCACGTCAGATTTTTTCAACCAGCAATCTAGACAAGAAACATTAATTTGCGATTGAAAGATTGAAGTAATAAACTGAGCGCAAGTAGTACAAGATTGAAGGAAAAATGCTCATCAGGCCAGAGATTAGGACAAAACTGACAACGGAGCTCAAGTGGTACATCCTACTTCAGTCACACCCGGTATAAGATCATCAATTCAAAAAGTTTTACCTGATAAAATAGATATCTTCTTGTTGGAAAAGTGAGAGACGTCAGTATTATAATCTAATGTTTGGGCAGTTGTTTCAGTTGTTTTGTAATTACAATTATTTTCAGGTACGTCTGAAAATAGAAAAGTATCAAATTTATCGGTTAAAAATTGGTGAAAATGTATTACTATTACCTTGCGATAATTTTGATAGTTTTAGAAAGTTATCAATATTTTCATTGTAGTATTCCAGTCCTGAAACAAAAATCTTCGTAAGATATCTCATACTGATAACAGAAACATTTTCTCATAACATTATAATAGTTTTGAAAACGGAATAAAATGTCAAGCCCAATGTCAAGACCAAATGCACGTAAACTACATTTTTTCGGAGAGAATCCTAAGTTTTTAATTTTTTACGGATTCTTATTCATCCTTCAAATAATAAGGAACTTTTGTCCCATCCCAATTCCCAAAGTAATATTTGTTCACTAATTCACTTCCCTGAACCAGTTTACATATCTTAATTCTTTCGGAAAAAATGAGCGAGAACTATCAAAATATTAGAATATGTTAATTTGATTGAATATTCGTCTACACTGTGAAATTTGATTTTAGTAATTGGTTTTTTCATTGGGGAAGAGTTGAAACATTTTAAGTTAATAATGGTAGGACAAGTTAAGTTTCAAAATATGATTTTTTATTATTCGATGATCATTTCGACATATTAAGTCATCTTCAGGTATTTTTTATAAAAAGAATATAGAATATATATAATATTGTTTATTTATATTCTTTTTATAAAAAATACCTGAAGATGACTTAATATGTCGAAATGATCATCGAATGATAAAAAATCATATTTTGAAACTTAACTTGTCCTACCATTATTAACTTAGTAATTGGTTATTGGGAAAAAATTATTAACTCATATTTCATAACAGCTCAAGAGCTACGAAAGAAAAATGTAACAAAAGTTGCTTATTCTTTGAAAAAACATGTGAATCTGCGTAAAATTCAAATTTCCTTTTGCAAAAACGGAATCGCCTTTTTTTGGCCTTGAACTTCTCAGGATCGAGTTAGCTCAACATTTCATGTCCCCTTCGAAATAATGATACTCTAATTCAACATATTTTTCATAAGAACGCAATGATTTAAATTTTTTTATATATCTCGATTTAAATGTCTTATTTCATAAAGACGCAATGGTTCTCAGCTCTTTATATATCTCGATTTGAATGTTATATTTGAGTTCAAATGTTATATTAGATTCATATAATTATAATAATCCAAATTTTAATAATATCAAATTGATCCGCTGATAATTTTGTAAAATGTTTCAGGTGAATGTTGTGCCAGATTATTCAAAGATCAATTTTAGTTATACTAGAATTTATGATAAATGATAAATACAACTGATTATAAAATAAACGCAAAAAAGTAAAATTTGTAGTCAGATAGACCGACCGATTTTTTTTAAATTACGTTTTTTGATTTCAGAAGGGTCTAAAACGTGAAGTTTCATCAAAATCTCAATCTATGAAAAAATCACGTCCACAATACTTTCACTATTGTCGGGTTAGTGAAAAATCAAAGTTGACTTTATTCGACTTTTAAAATCAGTTTCCAGGTCAAATCAGCCATCATTTGCCCCCCTCAAGACCTAGCAACTTTTATTTGGAACATTTTCACCATCTCGCTTAGTTCTCGAAATATTGGCCTGGTTAGATTAAAATTTAACAGCCTGTATATGAATATTGAGCTGTTATTCTAAGTTATATCATAAATTATTGGAGTTATCTTTTTTTTTTTAAAAAAGATTTCATTGATAGTTGACATTTCAAACTTGCTCTTGATTTTTTATATTATATTCCTATGTATATCTGTTCTCCTGTCCATATTTTGGGTACGCCTGTGAGACAGTGTATTTGAATAAGTAAATGAATAAATATCCTCTGCTCACGGAAAAAATTAAAAAAATTATATTCATTGTTGATTGGAATCAAGAGTTAGGTACAGACAGAACAAAATGTAACAGCTTTCTCATATGATACTCATTCTCAATTGCACAGTCTTTAGTTTATTCTTAGCGTAGCTTAAATATCTTAGTAACAATTATCTCAACAATTGTTACTTAGGTAATTATGCTATGCTTAGGATAAAGCAAAGACTGTGCGCTTCAGTCTATCTATTTGAATCTATTATCTAAAAAAATAATGTCATACATTTCGGCAGCTATGAGAATGAACGATGAATCTAGGAATGAACATGAAACTATTTGTCGTAGCAGGAATATACATATATAAACAGGGTGCTATCATACTTCATGAAAAAATTTGAAGGTTGTATACTATATGACATACTGACAGCACAATAATAATTTTTTTCAATTCGCCAAATAATACTTGAATAATGAACAACTGGAAGACCAACTAGACTTCCTATTCTTCAACTTCATTTGAAAAATTAAAAAGATTTTATACATACCTCGACAAGCTGTATTTCTCTCGAATTCACTTAAACCCTTTGTTGTTTCATATTTAGGCCTGTGTAGAATATGTCTGTATTCATCGTTCGTTTGCACAAGTTCGAGAATTCTTCTAGTTCTAGAAGACATCTTGAGAGCAAGAAAGGAAAACCTATCAATAATAGAATCCACATGTATACAGATCACATTGCATACTTGAACCAAAAACTGAATTCTAGCATATGCTTAAATTCAATAATTAACTTTATATCTTTAAATATGAGCATGCACTTTTCAGTGACATAGATTTTCACACGGAAAATTTATTTGAACAAATTTAAAAAAAAACTTTACATATAATTACTCAATTGAACCACACCTATCTGAAATAAGCCACTGTAAGCAAAACTGTCAAATTTCACGGGGCTAAACTGAAGCTGAGTCGTACGAGATATCAAATTTATAATACTAATTGCAATTATCACTTATGAATAAGCCGCGGGCATATTGTATCTATTCAAGAGCAACATAACCGGCGAGGAAGACGGGGAATTCCATTTTTCCATTCCCTTCCTCCCCCTCCCCCCCATTCATTCTACAGTCCCAAGTTTAACACTCATATCATCACAAACATTTTCTGCCTATCCAAAAACATTACCTTTGAGTTTCGTTCAATTATCATTAATAATGCAATCAAAATTAGGCTCACATTCAAGCAGAGAGGTCATATTTGTAATAACAAAATGAAAATTATACTCACTGTCTGATATAATCACAAACTGCACTTTATATTTCTCTAACTTTCTCACCAGTAACTTTGTAGAAGCACATACGCAAATAAAAACATGTTTTGTCTATCAATAAGATCTTCAGAATGGCAATGGCAATTGCGTCGCTGCGTCACATCACAAGAACGCGTTACTACAAATGTTCATATCCCCCCCTTCCACTAGATTTTTATGAAATTATCCAGTGTTACCAAATGTATTGAAAAAAAAATTGTGTAATAGTAATTTAGGAAACAAGAGTGTAAATTTAAAAATTAAATTTGTCGGAGTAAGGACAAGAGTCGATAAAAACACTTCAAATGTCGACTGACATTTCGATTTATTTTGAACCATCTTTAGAATTATGAACTGCAGAAACAGAAAAGGCTACAGACTCTGATGCAAATTGAATTTCAGAAAAATCAGAATTTGTAACCATTCCTGTTTCTGTAGTTCATAACTCTGAAAATGGTTTAAAATGAACCGAAACTTCAGTCGGCATTTGAAGTGTTTTTATCGAGTCCTTGTCCTCATTCCGAAAAATCTAATTTTAATATCAACTACTAGAATACGATACTCTTTTTATTGTCAAGAGAGATATGAGACCAAGTATTTGTTTACACTCTTATTGCATACAATATTTTTTCTATGGCCTCAACTTCCATATTTTAACAATTATTGAGCACACAGCAAGGTAGCCTAGAGTGCTAAAGTACAAATTGTCCGAGCGAATAGATTAGTAAGAGGACTAAGAGGTGCTATAAACATGAGTTCATAAAAATTTAATTATTACGTGTTTATATGGTGGTGAAACTGGAGTACAAGAAACACTTATTTCACGCATCGGTTGCAATAAGATGCTTGCTACAAAAAGTGACATTTAAGAGACTCTCACAATATTTTGATATTATGAAGTCCAAGTATAAACAGACAACATATCAAAAAATGAGAATCGCCTACCGACTAGTTTGGAGGATATTCACGTCTTAAATCGATCTTTTTTCTTCTTGTTACATATGGGGTCTTATAGAACGGCATAACACAGTCGCCACTGTTTTGATTATTGTCGCTATGTCGCTATAAACAGTGGAAGATATGAACAAAGAACTAACAGTTTATAGATTGAATATTCACAATAATTTGGTCAAAATTTTAAGAAATCTTTCCGCTTAGTAAAATAGTTATTTGTTTAACACGTACAAAAAAATGCTAGATTTTGGGATGAGTAAGAAAGTTTGTTGTACGGTCGTACAGTGATCTCACGATTCCCAAAATCGTATTTTTTGTACGTATTAAACATAATATTCTCTCTTCTATCGCACTTCATCAATAAATCCTTGAAAATTGTAGGAGCATTTTCTTTTTTTTCTGAATTATATAATCATATGTTTAATAATCTATACATTTTTTAGAATTTTATTGAATGAAAAACTACTATTGATTTTAAATTCTGTATATTCCATTTGATATTTTGATTTTCGATTCTTCTACAGAGAAAAAAAATATTGGTCCAAGGATCGAAACGTCTAGTGTTTCACAAAAATCAAGAAATAATCTTGATCTTGCCTTTAAATCAAGACAAGACCAAGACAAGAAGTATTTTTTATTACTCAAGACAATATAAGCAAGTAGTATCAAGATTCAAGACTTATTGTCAAGAAATCTTCATATCTTTACCATTAATTTTTCAAATTCGAATATTCATTAATCTATCATTCAAATTTAAAAATCTGGTATGTATGATCATTCCAATTTTTCTCCGACAATAAATTCCATGGCCAGTTTCATCATTGTTTCTTGAATTTAGAGTGTCACACTAACTGTCAAGGTGACATTTGTCAATGTCAAAGCGACAGCGTCATTGTAAAAGTGTCAGCTGTTATTGTCAGAATGACAGTTGTCATTGTTATGGTGACAGATGGCGGCTTTATTTTAGTCCTTACAATGTAAGTATTTTTGAAAATGTTGAGTCTCTTCCTAGATTTTTGAGTTGAAATAGCTTATTTAGAAATTTAAAGCTAGCTTTCTAATAAAGAACACAAATATAGAATTTTAGTCGGAAATTTGTACGTCTTCTGAAATTATTATACTTTCCCATAGACAGACTGATCGATTTAATTGAAACTTATGTTCTTTGGGTCCAGTAGGGTCTAAAATGTGGAAACTCATCAATTCATCGAGCTACCAACGAATCACGATTTAAATATTTTTCCTATTATATATAGGTCAGGAGAGTAAAAAGTGTCTGTGACTATAATTTTCAAAACAAATATTCCATGCATATGGAAAGCATAAAGGCTGATTTATCATGGATTGAATTTAGGAAATTGCATCTAGAAATTCAAATTCATAGTTTTAGATCCTTATTATCGTTCATTTTTTGAAATATTACCTCAAATTATTTCTCTGAATAGCCATTCTACATCGCCAAAATTGTTTTATTAGCACAAATGATTGAATTTGAGTTTGATTCATTATTTCTATAATATAAATATGGGTGCTCTTCCACCATATTTATGATATGATTTTTTTATTCGACCATTATAGAATATAAACATTAATAATTTCAAGTACAGAATGATTCAATTCTATCATACTATGTGTTAGAATATTCATTCCAACACGAGTGACGGAATGAGCACAATTAGCGACATCTCTTACCCATTCATGGTATTGATAAAATACAAAAAAATGCTATCTTATTTATTCATATTTATGAAAAATGTGGGAAAGGATCCTAAGTAATATTTAGGAGAAGAGTTCCAGGCCTTAAGTGATCAAGTCAAGTTCAAAATATTTTTCAATTCCTCAGGAGGAATTAAAAAAAATTTTAAACTTGACTGGATCACTCAAGGCCTGAAACTTTTCTCCTAATTATTCATATTTACTTTAATATCTGATATTATTGCTATAATTCGGTTTGAAATAATAAATTTTTTAATTAAAATGCCAAAAATTCAATTTTCAGATGAAAATAAGCATCTGACACATTGACATGTCGGTAATACAGATTTCAAATAATATTAAGGTTATGTCATTGTTTACTTCTATTGTATTTTATGTTTGGAATCTCATCGAGCTGCATCTACTCATCAATTATAACACTTGGTAGAAATGTCAAATCAACTTAAATTGAATTTTAACTTCAGTTTTTGTTGTTTCTCTGTTTCAGAGTTTGTAATTTTTTATTTCACTCTAAATTGTCGAATTTATGGTCGTACAGAAAGTATTGCCTGCAACATGTTTGAAAAGGCCATTCAGCACTCGTTAATTTGTCACAGTCGCCTGCGGAGGGTAAAGGGTAGACACAAACATTAAACTTGAGCGTTCGGATTGGATAAAGCGAAAGAGAAAGGGGACTCCCCCAAAATGTCAAAATAAAGAAATATCAAGAATTCTTGAAACAAGACAAGAAATGAGTTGCCAAGAAATGGGCAAGACAAGAAACCTTTATTTTCTTGTCTTGAGAATCATGACAAGACAAGAAATCTTGTTTTGATAAATACTAAGCGTTAATATAAGCGAGAATTTTACAGAAAATGGACGATTCAAAATTTTGCTTGTTGGAAAACATAGTTTCATAGGAGATAAATCGTTGCAGTATTCTTTGAAGGTAATCACACTAAATTTCAGTCGTATTTGTTCACTATTCTGTTTCCAATGTTTATTTGAATCCTAGTAGGTGAGTGATATCCAAAAAAAACTTTTTGAAGGAGAAATGACTCAGGGCCAAAAGGAGTTGAACAAGCATCGCAATGTGTCAATACCTATAATTGAAACGGTCTATGAGAAGTCTCGGACTTGGAGTGGTTTTATGATCGCAATTGATGCAGAACTCATCGATTAAATCCATGATCTGTTGGCGGTTGACAGAGGAACGAAGATACTTCATACTGCAAGTGGTCACCTAGATTCTTGATGAAGTAGATATCTACGATTGACTCACAAAAAATCACGATCACTTATTAAATCACTCTTCTGGGATTGTGGTCACGATATTGATGAGCTTCCCTAATATTTCGTGGTGAAAGCTCTACGTAGAAGTTTGCGAACCACGTATTCAAAGGAAGAAAATGCACATTAACCTTCATTCAAAAATTCATAATTATTGTGTCGACTTGAATTCATATTTCGCTAATAAATAGTACTTTCTACTCCTTGAGAGATATTATATGATCATCACATATAAAATCTTCTGTGGTCATCAGAGTTTACTTCCGACCATAAAATTCATGGCCAAATTCATCACTGTTACAAGAATTTAGAGTGTCGTATCAATAAATTACGTATCTCGAGATGACAGCTGTCACTTCGACATTGACAGCTGTTATTGGTCGAGTGGCATTTTTGAAAATTAAGAGTCCTTCTGTGGATTTTTAGTGTCTAATTTATTGGAACATACAGTTTTGATATTTGATCTTCGGCAGTGTAATTTGGAGGTGAACGTTAATTCCACTGATTTAATTCTATATTTCATCTCCTCGAGAGCTTTAAATCGATACCAAACTATAAATTATTTGAAAAACTTGTGAAAATAATGGACGAGCGCTCTGCGCTTGCATGTAAAGAATCACGATTACAATATATTTATTATACAGATCGATGAAGTAAAAAGGAATGAAAATACAATAAACATACATTTAGGAGAAGTATTGACAGATTATACTGTATCATTCGATATATAAATATTCTAGGCCGTAAGCCGTAGATGCAGCTACCCAATGGATCAAAATGAACGCATGCGATTGAAAATTTTATCGAAAATATCAGGTTGGGTTAGGTGCGGTGCAGTTTTGGATTGTCCTCTGGCTGATTTTCACTTGTAGAATAACAATTGATCATGAAAAACCTAGATTTGAGTGTATCAAATTGCATTTCGAGAAAGCTGCTGAAGTGAACCTCCACAAAAATTAACCAATATGACAAAAAAGTCGAATTGACAGATTTATCATTTTTACTTTGCCTGAACGATTTTGGTTGGAACAATACTGAAGTTATCACCTCAAAATGAATCGATGGACAAGTTATGATAGAATGCAAAAATACCCCCTAGTCTAGAGCCCAGGTGCAATGTTAACTAAAATCACATTGTCAAATATTCATATATAATATCATAAGTGGTTAAATTTTACCGGAAAAATTTTTAGATTGTTACGAGAGCTTGTTGCTTAGCAATTTATTGAGTGATATTGACAGAAAAATCACGAGCTGTCAAGCGAGTGATTTTTGATCAATATCACGAAATAAATTGGTAGCAAGCTCTCGTAACAATCTAAAAATTTTGCCAGGTTAAATTTAATCACGAATGGTATTCGGAAGATTATTTTTCCCATCCAAATTCATCAATATATTCCAGAGACTCGACTTTGAATCTGCTCATTTTCACATTCAATCTGTCTGTCAGTTTGACAGATGCTGAATCAACGTGGCTGAATATTCTTTGTTTTGTATATATAACCAACAGACAAAATTTCCAAAAAATTTCCACTTGAAAACCGTGTAGGTTGTACCACGTGACGTCGAATGGTGCAATTTTATTGGTCGAAATTTGGATGGTAAAAATAATGATTCAAATTTCATAAAGAATACATGTTAAAATTTTCATTTAAATGTTAAAAGCAAGTTAATTATTCTCACGATCTATTTTTCATGAACAAAACATCATTTTCAAATTGAGTTAACAAAAGTTTAGCTATGTTAAATTATTTTCATGCAACTCGCCAGGGCAGTGACTCGAGGGGTTGAAGGCCGTCCTAAGATTCTGAAAAAAATTGTTAAATTCAATTTGAATGTATTCAACTGTTTGAAAGTTTATTAAAAACCAAACATTTCATTGAATCATGTGAATTCATTGATACGTATTCATATGTATTCGAATTCATTGATTTATTTGAGGAAAATTGATATCAATTCACCAACGCAGTTTTATTAATTTAAAATTATTCAAATCTTGCGCTAGAATATAGTGACCTGCTATAATAATTATAATGAAATCTCTCCCTTTCATTCCCTAGAATTTTGAAGGCTAATTCGGGAAAAAATCCTGGCTAATTTCACAATAAAAATAACTAACGCAAATGATAGCAATTGAAAGTTGCCATATTCCAGTGGAGATTGGTATTGTATAGTGGTTTTTGTTAAATTCATATGTCTTTGTTCAGATTTTAATCTTGTTAATTTGGCAGTGTGTTCCTTTGAACAACGCCGACAGAGGGGCGAGCATAGAGTATAACTATAAACACGACGTGTGTGGTCGGTTTCCTTATCAGTCGGAGCTTACTTGTTTAGTGTCATAAACAATGCCGACAATTTTTATGTGATCCATATGTTAAGGAGATGGTCAAGAAATAAGATTTTATTTTGTTGCTCTACACTTTTAAAAAATTTTAAATTTGGCGGCAGGCTAACAATAAGATAATTTCAAAACTATTTTACTAACCTATTATACACTGTGTAAAATAGTGATTGATTATTATATTGTTGTAAAATGAAATAATATGTACTACAATACTACAGAGATAACAGAATATTTATTAAGTGATTAATTACAATTTGATAATTGATTACATTGAATTCTGAATGTCAGCTTGATGATTTTTGTGCATTTCGTTTATATTTGGTCGGCGATTTACCGTTCATTCAAGTATTAATATTGTTAGTGAATTTGAATCGTCATCTTAGCAAGTAAACCGAGCTTGCTTCACTTGAACGGCATTTTATGAATGAGAAAAAATGTATAGATGAAATATGTACTCTCCAAAAAGCCATTGGTATCGACTTAAATGTTTGGGAGTAATTATTTGTATAATATCAAATTTTTATATCGTCATTATATTATTTGACTAAATGAAAAGTGATAAATCCTATAAGTACCAACATAAGATATTCTGGTTGTATTGTCAATTTGAATATGAATTGAGGCTAGTCGAAATGTAACTTTGAAATAAATATGAATTGAGAAAAAAGCCAAGTCGACCGAGCTCGTTTCGTTCGCTCGGCGATTAACCGAATTCCAGAAGTAAATCAATATGCTTCTAAAAACAGTCTCGTAAGATTACTGAGTGTACCTATATTCATATTCTTCGGCTACTAAACATTAGATAATTTCCATAAGTAATTTACAATTTTCCTTTAGAGCTCTCACTTTCTCTCGCGAAGCTTCTGGGTTGACTTGCGAGAACCTAGAGCCTGGCTGATCACAATTTGAAAACTACTGCTCCAGATGACTTGAATCGCTGATTTAAATCATAACCTAAGAATTGACCAGCTTGGAATATAAAAACGTTCACATAGAAATTAGTTGCTAAGTTTCTAATCTAAAATAGTATATTCCGATACAAGTGCGGAATGGGGATCATTCGATGCGAATGTGAATAATTCAGTCATGAGATGAAGTCGAGTGGCAGAATTCACATGAGCATGTTATGAGCGATCCGCACGAGTGACGGATGTTATTTTTTCTACAGTCAAAGGTGTCCGCGGGAATATCTATAACCAAAATATCCGTTTTCTGACAAAGAATGATCCCTATTTCGCACGCTACGTGTTGAAACTTTTTTCGAATTTTTCTTATAAATCCAGAATGCTCAACCGAAGAATGCTGAAATTCAGTATTTGAGCTTGATGTATCAGAATGGTTATCGGCTATTTTTGTATGAATCGGCCAAGCCAGGAGTGCACTTTACTTGGAACTTCCTGCATAAATCTAGAATGATCAGACATAGCATATTGAAATTTAGTGTTTGAACTTGTAGCATCAAAATAGTTATCTACTATTTTTGTATCAAGCGGCTGAACCAGAAGTGCAGTTCATAAGTATAACAAACATTCAGAATTTGCCGTATTAAACAATTAGTTTAATTGAGATTAAAAGGTAGGCAATGATAATCTGCTGTCAACTTTTTAATTTTGTTTGACATTTTGCATGTCACAATACAATATTATAAAAATTATAAGTATCAATGTGAGTGACAGAAAACTTCATTGAATGAATTTGTGTTAATATCAAATGATGTACAAGTAAGTCGTAGACTTAGCCCATTTAGGCCCGGTTGCATAAAGTATTGTTAACTTCAATCACATTGTCAAATATTTGATCACGTGTTTCTGACCTGATTTTTTTGACATCTAGATAGAAGTTATCATATTCCCATATTTAATTACACAACTACAATTCAAAGTCGTCATCAAAACGTTAAGAACAATTTGAACATTTACGCGATCAATTTTTTTCCAGATAAACATCATTAAAAATTAAAAAATCAAATTAACAGCAAGTTAAGAATGTGAAAGGGGGGCGTGGAAAAATAGTGGATTTTAATGGGTGGGATCGGCTTTCACGTTTGCGGGATGAAGTGGAGAAATTATTCACGTGATCTGTATTAACTTGATCTACCCTGAAATTTCAACAGTAACTTATTTGGATAGAAAACCAATAATAAGTAAATTTTGAGGCTTGAAATCAAAAATTGTTGTCACGCTTATACATCCTTCTGACAGTCTGTTAATTATTTTTATGCCACTGGCCCCAAGAGTTCTTGAAACAAGACAAGAAATTCGTCGTCAAGAAATGAGCAAGGCAAGAAATTCTTATTTTCTTGTCTTGAAAATCAAGACAAGACAAGAAATGATCATTAGGACAAGAAATCTCATCTTGATGGAACACTAGAAATATCAAAGATTCAAATAAAATATACAGAATTTAAAATAAAAAGTAGTTTTACAATCATATGTTTATATCAGGATGTTTAAAATATTCATTTCACGCATAAATTGATTTGTTATTTAATTTTTAGTTGAATATTATTATTATTATTAACTATCATGAATTGAAACACTATACTAACCTTAAACTATCAAAGAGACAAATGTCAAATCTTGAGTTTCATGCTCCTATTTCTTTGTAATAAATTCTATTGAAATGACTGACGCATCAAATTGATATTCGATTGAATATTAATCTTTTGGATTGATTAGTAATAAGGAGATAGGAACTATGTCACGTGATTTGTTTCTTGTACTTGTCCGAAAAATTGATGCTTCTTGTACAGTTTGTTAAAATATCAAAATGGAGTACTTTTGTTTGTAGTGCAGTATCACAATATGGCGTCTTATTCCAACGATAGAGGAAAAAAGATATTCTGGTTATTCAATTCAGTTGACGACAAAAAATACGTATAACTGACAGCGCTTGGCAACATCGCTTAGCTTGTCACATGGTACTGTGACGTAGCTTGGTTATCAAATGTCAATTTTGGCATTTAACCTCTATCACCTGCTAATCACCTGGACGTAGAATAGTATAGTAATTCATGCAACAAGAGTGGGAAGTTGAGTATTATGACATGAGGCCCAAGAATTGTTGGCCAAATGCCCTGGTTGTTCACACTTTTATTGTAAAAAAGATTTTCCCGATAGTCCTCAACTTCTATATTTTGAAAATTATTGAGCACACAGTGAACGAGCCAGGAGCAAGCTGACATTCAGACTTGATAAATATTCAAAACAATGTATCAATGAGAGTTGCTTTGAAATAATTCACAGTGAAACTGAATGAGAGTTAGAAAATCTGAATGCTATGCGTTTGAATGTTAGTAAATCTGGGACATGAAAAAAGTTCATCGTTTGCGATGCGCGAAGAAAACACTTTGAGCATGGCTACAGGCAAAAAAAAATTCTGACATATTATTCGGTTTGAATTCATGGATATTTCTTAAATTAACATTCTTCGAGCTTTGAAACACTTTTCAATTCAAACTGAAATCACTGGATTTGTGGCAACACCGCAAACATTAGATGTGGCGCTATTTAGAGGCGGACGTGAATTTGTGGGGCCCTGGGCTAACACTACTTGAGGGCCTACCTAATTAAATAAAATTTATGTTCGACTGCATCATAATCATGTAGTTTATCAGTTTATGGTTGCATTCAGTGCCCATAATGTGCCACTTAATTGGACTAGGACTCATACTTTATATAATTGGACGGAACTGTCATTGTCAAAAAATGTTACTCGGATAGTTTTTTTCAGTAACATAAAATAAATCCAAATAGTTAAATCAACATATTATTTATTATGGGTATGGATACTTGTAACACAATTGGTATTATCGCGAATATTTAGACCCGAAGAAAAATTCTTATTGTTATAAAAACACTTTTCTCTCAATGTTTGCAATTCTTGCTGCCAACACTTCCACGCTTTCTGAAGTATTCACTTATTCTTCTCTATCGTATTTATTCTCTTCTACACTTTTGAAGCATCCATTTATTCCTTTCTATCGTATTTATTCTCTTCTACACTTTTTGAAATATCTATTCCTTCTATTAAATTGTATTTAAATATTTTTGACATCTGCAAACGAACAATAGAAAACAATTGTAACAATAGCAACACTAGCAAAGCACACCAACCTATACTTACCGAATTTTCGTATAGGGAAATTGAGAAATATTTTTAGAGGATATCCTGCGTCTTTAGAGCAGTCGAACATAAAGCTTTGTATGTAATTCGTACAGAAACAAACTTTATAGACTTGCCTTCCTTATTAGACTCGTCCAATAAAGTTCTATATTATATACTAATCATATAAATAGCTATTATGGTTGAGGTATCACTTTATCAATCCTTGATGTTGAAGTTCTATTTTATCTACTATTTTGAGTAGATAGAATAATGCTTTAACATTTTGCCAAAGAAAAAAATCATAAATTTCACGCAATGATGAAAGTATCGTACTTATTAATGGAATATATCAGCTCTAGACTGATGACAGCTAACTTTATTGTTAAGTTATTAACTGACGGAGGACTATGTGCTATATCCGAAAATTATAAATCAATCTTTATCAGAGTTATATAAGAAAGTCCTTGAAAACTTGGTGCAATTATCAGCAAAACTACAGATTTGAGAGAATGAATAACAAGTGGTTTGATTAATCTCGATTATAACATCGAAAACTGCATGTCAATATTTTGTAACCCTCACGGGTTATTGATATATAAATAACTTTTACCTTAGATGGGAACTTACCCATATCAGTCAGAGATTCAAGGCATAAAATGTTATTACTGGCATGTTGCTCACTCTGTGCAGCAATTTTCAGACTTCAATTAAGCATAGCTCAGCAGTAATTACTTTTTGAATTTTTATTCAATTTTTTACCCAAAACTGGGTGTAAGAATAGGAAAATCTAGTTTATGCGGGCCTACGAAACAGCAATTTTTATTTGGTTTCAGTTTCAAGTCTGTAGGTGCTGTAGTTGCTGAGAACTCAGCGTCACACTTGCCAGCCAGACAGTCAAAGTGAATATAATAGCGTATTTCTTTTGCAAAAATGCATTAAAAACTCAACTGGAATGCACTTCCGGTTCAGTTGATTGTTATAGGAATAGTGGGCAATCATTCGAACGCTACAGCAAACTGAAATACTGAATTTGAATGTTTTTCGGCCAATCGCTCCGAATTTATGCGAAAAATTTCAACAAACTGTCGAGTGAAGTTCACGATCCGGCTCAGTCGATCTCAATGAGAATATATGAGCATCTAGAATTCTAGATGGTTTAATCGTCTTAAACATTGAATTTCAACACTCTACGCTCAATCGTGTTGGATTTATGCGAAAAAATTAAAAAATGAAAGATAACCATTGAGATGCTATAGCAATCTCAAATACCTAATTTCAGTATCCTACGGCTGACCGTTCTAGATTTGTGCGAAAAATTCAAAAAAAAAGTTTGAATTAGAGTGCACTTTCGGTACAGACGATTACAACCATAATTCGAGGTGCACAACTAGACCCTAGACCAGTCTTGAATACAGAATTTCAACATTGTACGTTCGGCAGGTTTTGATATTTACGAGTAACGAACACACTCATTTACCGACAACAGTAAAAATTCATTCAGGGATGCTCAAAACGGATACTACTTTCAAAATCTTGAAATGTGAATTTTGTCGGTTTCACAGTAGGTACCTACTTATTTTTATTTTGTACAAGTGAATCAAAATGCATATTCATTTTAAGATATTTAAGAAAATATTATTCACCTTTGCTCCAAATACAGAAAATTGAATTTAATAATGCCATATCAAAGCAACAATCGACGCTCATAGTAAGTAAAATGACCTTCGTCTAGTATTTCTCAAGAAAATACATAGCGATATAGTTTGTCAAGCTTAATTCATCGGCCACTTAGATTTCTGAAGACAAAGTTACTTCTTGGATATGTGCTGCCATCTTCAGACTAAGAAACTAACTGAACGGATTAAATAGTTCTCAGATAGTGGCGCCAACTTATACGGAATTTTGAGGCCATGCAAATTAGATGAGTTGGTTCAACTGGCTCAAAAGTAATCTTTATTTTGATTTCGTTTAGCGTGTATTCAAACCATCTTGACGAACCAAGAATAAACTATTGTCTAACATCTATATTTTCACCGGAGTTTTCTGCAGGAACAAGACCAAAATATTGTTTGGAACAATAAATATGATGAATTCAAACTAGGAATTTTGAGCCTGGCGTCAAAATTTTTTTTGGCTCCAAAAGTATTGAAAATTTAGCACTTTTGGCGTCAGAAGTACGTAAGCATAAACATATATATATATATATATATATATATATATATATATATATATATATATATATATATATATATATATATATATATATATATATATATATATATATATATATATATATATATATATATATATATATATATATATATATATATATATATATATATATATATATATATATATATATATAAAAATAATGCATCTTCCCCAATTTCAAGGTTGTGATAATAATAATTAGTAATAAGATTCCATAGTTTAATTTGTTGTTGATTCGGTTATCAAATTTATTTCAAGAAAATTCATTTTTATTGAATTACAATCATTTCTTGAAGTGAATTTCAATTAAATGTTGAATTTATTATTTATTGGAATAAATAAATATAAGTAGTTACATAATCAAGTAATCTTATCTTCTTTAAGCTTTTCACTTACAAAATGGCTTTACAAACAAAAATGCAGATTACATATTTTAAAAAACATAGTAACATTACAGTTTTTGTAAATAATTTATATGGTTCAATTCAATGACATTACTTGAATTGCATTGAGCAACGAAGATACATGATCATCCAATTGAGTATCTGTAGTTTCATTCAAATTCATCTGCATACACTGCATTGTTAATTTTTCGGTTACATCTTCTTTTTGCGTTGCTCGTCTGAGAAAGCTTAACATTAAATCAATGACCTGAAATATACAATGTGCTTGATGAGAAACAAAATAGTAAGATCACATTAACTTTATAAGAAAAAAACTTTTTGTTATGCGAATGAACATACAGAGTATTATGGTACATACAAAAAAAAAATCCATATTTCTTATATTAAAATAATAAATTGAAAAATGAAACTTTTCAAATACAATTCTTGTTGAAAAGTACCTATTAAAATTTTTTTTAAAAAGTAGTATTTGCAAGATTTAAAATTTTTGGAGCCACTGATAGGAATAAGTCATAAATGATCTTCTGGACTAGCATCTAAAAGTGAATTCTGTATTCGAAAATACGTTCGTTTCTTTATTTCTTTACAGAGCAGATTTGGCAACATAGAACATAAAACTAAATAGATTTTTGTAATAGAATTAAGCACCACAAAATCATTACCAAGGATGATAAATCAAAGAAAATCATCACATGAATTTCGAGCATATTACGAGCAAGATTTTGCCACTTAGAAAAATTTCAGCAACTAGGAAAATATTAGAAAATTAGATCATACAATAACGAAAACGAGAGCATAACAGTAAAAATACCGTAGTTGGAGTCAAAAATTTAAGCTATTTATGAGCTGATACGTAGTAATTTTGAAAAACTGTTTCATAAATGGAAATTTGCATGATAGCAAGAATATCGTGATTAATGTTAGAATTTCAAGCTATTTAAGAGTTAATACCTAGTAATTTCAAGCTTGTCCAAAACATAATAGTTTCCCGAAAAACAGAAGAAAATCGTGAGAATTTACATGAAAGTAGGAATATTATTTTCTTCGTTTTTCGTCTTTCTTTTGACATTTGGAATAGTTCGAAATTACTGTATGATAGCTCGAAAGTCTGATCATTGAGTCCCAAATTTGACTAGCTTACTTATGAGATCTAATCAGTGCTCAATTACATTTTTTATTTGCTTTAAAAACGTGACAGCGTAACTAAAATTTTCAAATAATTTTTGGTATAAAATTTGCCGTTCGCACAAATTTTGATCAACGATAATAAAGTAGGAAGATAGAAATCACTACTCGTAGCGGATCTAGGAGAGGAGCTAAGGGACTTAAGCCTCCTCCAAAGCATCTGAATCCACTACTAACAAAGTGACAAACTTAAAGTAATTTGATTTTATCCTTTTTTAGTACTACACTACCTACAGTACGATTTTCATCATTCATCCTTTCTTAATCCATTTTAAATAGGTATAGTATATTTTCAAATTTTAAATATCCTCAGGAAAGTTGACCAGTTTTTAATTCGCGCGCTATTCGTAGAGAATCGAGAAGCAGCCACACATCTCGCTGCCAACGCCACCCGCTTTTTAAATGTTTCAGTGTTTTCACTGTTTTCCTCTGCATACAATGTTCAGGAAATAGAGGTTACGGATTCAAGGGTAGAAAAAACATCCCAAAACAATAAAAAAAGTTCATATAAATATATATTCGGAAATTCCTAGTTTCAGAGCTATAGCGGTTTCAATAATTTATTTCTGTCATATAGTATACAAGCCATACTTTCAACATTACAAAAAAATCATAGTAGCCGTAACGAAAAAAATTGAAAATAGTCTTTTGTTTTTTCTTATTTGTCATTATTATTATCACTGTTTGTTACAAATACAATTTTATCATGATTAATTCCCCTTTTTACGAATTAGTAGATATGCATTTTCATTGTTCGATCGTGCTCATGGTGATTCGGTAGAAGTTAAACGTTCGTACGAGGAGAATTTTTCAAATCAGAGGATACCAAATAGAAGATTCTTCGTGACAATTGATCATCGCATAAGAGAATTTGAAAACATTAGGATTCATTCAGGTAACAGAGGAAGACCTAGAAGTTTCTTAACTGCCCAGATGGAAGAAGATATTTTGATTAGTGTATATCAAGATCCTTCTACAAGTACAAGAATAATTTCTTCTGCATTACGTGTTCATAAATTACAATTATGGTATGTCTCACATGAGCAACAATTATTATGATGATCGGTGTTTTGGTAGAGGAGCTACTATGCGATGGGCTTAAAGGTCACCTGATTAAAATCCTCTGTATTTTTATTTATGAGGTCATAAAGTTAGTTTATTCAGTACCAGTCAATAACATCGATGAGTTACATCAAAAAATTATAAATGGCAGCAATACAATTCGCAATGAAGTCGGAATTTTAAAACGCATTCGTCAGTCCATACGACAAAGATTAGAATGTTGTATTGAAGTTCAAGGTGGACTTTTTGAACATTTTTACTTACTTGTACAAAGTAACAAGTAAGTATTGTGAAACCGACAAAATTCACCTATCGAGATTTTGATGGAAATATCCGTTTTGAGCATCCCTGAATCCATTTTGACTATTTTTGGCTTGATGTCGGTACACATGTTCGTGCGTGCGTGCATTCGCAAATCTCAAAACTGGTTGAACGTATAATGTTGAAATTTTGTATTTAGGACTGGTATAGGGTCTAGTTGTGCACCTCGCATTATGGTTCCAATCGTCTGTACCGGAAGTGCACTTTACTTGAAACTTTTTTCGAATTTCTCTAATAAATCCAGAGTGATCAACCATAGGATGTTGAAATTCAGTATTTGAACTTGATGTATCATAATGGTTATCTGCTATTTTTGTATGAATCGGCCAAGCTAGAAGTGCACTTTACTTGAAACTTTTTTTGAATTTTTTGCATAAATCTAGTATGATGAGCCATAGCATATTGAAATTTAGTATTTGAACTTATAGCATCAAAATAGTTATCTACTATTTTTGTATCAATCGGCTGAGTCGGAAATGCAGTTTACATGTATAACAGACATTCAGAATTTGCCGTGTAAAACAATCAGTTTAATTGAAATGATAAGGTAGGCAATGATAATCTGTTATCAATTTTTTGATTTTGTTTGACATTGTAAGTACATATCAAAATATTATTAAAATTATATTAATTAAAATCTGAAATGACAGAAAACTTCATTGAATAAATTTGTGTATATATCAAATGATGTACAAGTAAGTCACGTGATGTTCACATCAGATTTTTTCCTGAAGAATTTGACATTTGCTACCGATCGGTACTATAGTTTCAATCATCATGTTCTATCAAGAAAGTTGACTCTGACAAAAATGGACCGGAAGTAGCCTTTTTTTGACACTTAGGATACGAACACCCTTGCTTTCATTTTGATTGTGTCATTTTGACAAAAAACTAAATCTTGAACATTTTTATCAATTCATTTTTCTTTTTTTTGAAAATTTTTTGCTGATTATTGGTCATTAATTCATAAGCATGGCAAGTTCATTGCGATTTTGCTCATAATTCACAGTTTTATGAATTTATAAGACTTATAGCTTCACACATAATTGCAACATAAAATTGTATATTGGATAAAATGGTTGACGCTGACTGGATTTGTAAATAATGTGAGTGATGTATTCTTGGGATTTCAGTCAATTTTATTTTATTTCTTTTTTGCTTTACAGTTTCGGCTGCACCTCAGCCATCCTCAAAAGCGAAAGGAATTATTGTTTAAAAAAATTGAAGTTATACATTTGTTTAAATTGATATTAATATTAAAAAGCGCAAAAAATAGAAATTTTCTCTTGTCATTTGCCACACCCGACATCTATGGAAGGCGTTGGCTAACTGCTAAAGCAGAAACTGTAAATCAGAAAAGAAATAAAATTAAATTGACTGAAATCCCAAGAATACATCACTCACATTATAAAATTGTATCCAGTAGCTAATGCATAAATAACTGCTTAACATCGATGAAATTTGTCAGCTGCGACGTTTAGATTTCACATCGATGACATCTATTAGTTTTGACATTTCAATATTATTCCATTAACTAAACGGCAACAATAATAATGCAATTATTGTGCTAATGGCTGAGGTTGTGATAAAAAACTACATAGTATGCAAAGAGGTGTTAGAATAGTGTAACTGATTATTTGATTATTAAATAAATTGTTGAACGATATGCATTTTTGAGTTTTATTTTTGACCTACTTCACTTCTTATCCATAAACATAGTGATGACTGATGATGAACAACATATTCGTACATAGGAGCTTCGATTGGCGTCTTTAGAGGGCAAGAATTGCTCACTTATAGCTAGTTGCACCACCATCATTTAACTTTAAGTGGAGTTTAATATCTATGGTACCTAACTATTGTACGGACAATTGTTACTACGGTTCTTATTCCTCCCTTAAAGTTAAGAGAAGATGGTGCAACTGGCCATAAGTGTAAGAATACCAATAATAGCATTAAATGAACAAGCTTTGTGAATAGTTGAGTAATCCATTTTTCAGAAGCTTCTGTAGATTTTAATGAATTTCGCATATCATGTATACAAATTTCTACTACTGTAAATGAATATAAGTAACTTTTCTCGTGAGATGTTATCACTTTCCTCCTATGGCAAACGCAAAACATGACGAGTGAAGCTCGGTAACCCGGTACTAATTTTAAAATTTGCTAAACGCACCAAAACTATATTTTTTAAATATATTTTTTTTTAGAATCTCACCATATCTCAAATTTATTGGTGTCGTCAGAAGTATAGATGATGACTACTGCGGTTTCGATTTGTAAAGCAAATATTAGATAATGATATTTTGTAATTTAGTCTTTTGCTTTCAAAAATGAAATTAGAATATGAAAATATGATCTCTAATAATCTTCAAAAGATATCAAACGATTATGACAATTTGTTGATCAACAAGCTGGCGGGCTTAAAATAAAATTTGATTTTTTATTTATAATAAATGATGAAAGAGTTCAACTTTTTAACATTAAATAACAGAATATATAAATTGCACATAAATAAATATATTATTATCTAAGATATTTTCATATTCGCTTATTGTGAATGCAAAATTTTTTGAATTATTTAAATCGAAATAAATAATGAGAAGTTTCATGCATTCGCAATTTCTTACAGCAAATTGATACAGGTTTTTTTTTGGGAAGACTTTATTCAATATGTATGCATAAGAATTTGTTCGCTCACATTTGCATTACATGTAGCAATTTGTAAAATAATTTTGAAACATTAGAAATAAGTTTCAAAATATTGATAACAATAATAATAAATTTACCTCCGAATTTTGATACGTATATTGGATTTTTTAGTTTAGTTTTAAATATAATATTGTGCTTATTAATTCCGTAATAATAAACAAATCAAAATTTAGGCGATGTATATGCAATTTCTAATCACGGATATTTTCTAGGCCAACGTTATCTTTTAAGAACAAATAGAAATAGAATGCAACCACCAGATTGATGAAAATAACCATTAAATTTATCAATAATAATACACTGTGCTCGCTTATCAATTAAAGAGACCATAACTTCTGTTCGAAATTTAAATTTAGGTAATTATTACTCTAACAAAAAAATAGTTTCGCAGAATTTTTTTATGTCATTTTCATCAACATTTAATATTCAACAGGTTCACTGCGGTAAAGTTTTCGAAAACCTAGCGAATTGGGTAGGTATATATGATTCTTAGGCCCGGTTGCACAGTCTTTGGTTAATTCTAAGCTTAGCTTAATTACCTAGGTGATGATTGTTGGAACAATTGTTACTAAGGTAATTGAACTAAGTTTAGAAATAACCAAAGACTGTACAACTGGGCCTTAGAAACATATTTTGAAGTACGGTACGGGATCTATTTAATTAGTATTTATTATGCGCTTAATTAATTGTTATTCAACATGCCCGGGATTGATATTAAAAATAATTATCTTACTCCGTTAATAATTTATCGCAGCCTGATAATTTTTTCTTCGTTAAAAAAGGAAGAACTAAATTACCAAAATGCGTGAAAATTTAGCAGTACCTATGCCGTCTTTGAAATTTATAATTTTCAGAATTGAATAAAATAATTTGATGAGAAAGAGGACATGTAAACTTTAAATTCAACAAACTTTCACACAGTGGTTCTGAGATTCGAAACTAATTCCTGAAGTCTGTCGCATAATAAGATACAAATTAATATAATTACTATTTTTACGATTATTTTTACTAATCCTTTTGAAATATCAATATGATGAATTTCATCATGCAACGAGTCCCAGAAATATTTTTTCCTAATCTACATGAAAAGATACAGAGATTCGATTACAATTAAAATCACAATCACGATCGAAATCACGATTTAGTATACTGTCACATTTGCCCGGATCTTGAAAATTCAGCTCTTTGTTTTTGATATAAAAAAAAAATGTATAATATTGTGAGATCATTTTGAATACCAATTTTCAAATGTACAGTTCATTTCAGTTACAAACGGTCCAAGGGCTCTTATGGGATTATGATTTGAGCCTTCTGATTGGCCGAAATGCGAACACGATTCATTCACATTAAATACAAGATTCAAAACAAGGTTGCTGGAAAGGAACTCAAAAAAAAAGAAATATATTCACATATTACCTGAATAGACACAAATATGAATCATTGAACTTAATAAATTAATTTATGATAATTGATGAACGACTGACAAATGATGCAACTGACATTATAGCCAAGTACGATTTTTGTGCTAATGTGAAATTGGTTCGCAGCTTGGTCAATCAGAAGGAACTCGTAGTCTCATAAGAGCCCTTGAACCGGTCTTGACTGAAATGAACTATAGACATTTATTTAACAATAAATTGTAACTATGAGCCAAGTAAGCATTCGCAAACAATCTAGTAAATGTTCATTGAATGCTAGTTCATTGTTGCTAAATATCATTGTTACAATTGGTCCGCTAAACGATTGACAGCATTCTGATTGGTTGGAGTATTCGATATTGTTGACAAGGATATATAAGTCCACTAAGGGCCAGTTTCACCAAAGACAGTTAAATTTATCCAGAGGTTATTTACAATTATACAATTGTAACTATAGTTACAGACTCAAAATAACCCCTTGATAAATTTAACTGAGTTTGGTGAAAACGGATCTTAGACTGACAGAATAATCAATCAATAAAGCGAAGCGAAAAGTAACGGCTTATTGTGCGACAAGTTTTTAAAGTGAATAAGTGCACTGTGACCTGTATTATCGATAAATCACAATAAAATTTGTGACAATACATATAATACGTAATTGTATTTGAGACTCATTAATTCAACTTCTTCTTTAGAAAAATGAATTTAAACTTAAAGTATAAACTTTTTTAAATTTATCATCGGACTCATAGCTTAGCTTGAGTTAATTTTTCATTACAATAAAATCAATATAATTATTTTTATTTACTAATCCCTGATATTCTATTTGCGTACGTATTCGTTTTGGAATTTTTTATCTTGTAGTAGAATGGTTAAATGACTAAAATTATTTAAAAAACTTTTTGTCATAAAATAAATTCAAATCATACAATTATTGTTCAAACGATCACAAAGTAATAGAATACTTCGAGCGAATTTTTTTACTGTGAGGTCTCATAATCATTCTACCATTAGGTACATTTTAATTCATTTCGTCACTCTTACAAATGACATACAGTTAGAACCAACACGTGCCATAAGTCAATATTGGCTATTTGCATCGATTTAACGAACAAATAGATTATAGACAAAAAGTACGAATTTTAGTCTTACTGGACAGTGGTCATGTTCACGCCAAATCGTATCATGCAGTGAGTTTTGGCATCATAAGAAAACTGTTATTGGTCAACTCAACTTGAATCGACTACGGTGAAAAATAAGCCAATGTAATTTGCATTTAGTATTTTCAAAATACAAAATAAGTTCAAAAACTTTTCAAATACTAGGATAAGAGTTATTTTTAATTTTGTATTTATATTTTAAATAAAACTATTCCAAATAAATTAGCTACTGTACGCTATTTAGATGTACTTTTTTAGAGAATATGTCCCTTAAAAATAAAAGAGCAACATCTTTCGCATCACAGAACAATTAAACAGTTAATATATTGCACCACGGGTCACTTGTGCCCAATAACGCAGTAAACGTATTAATTTTTGATTTTAACGAAAGCTCATTTTCAACAGCTATTGTTAAATTAGAGTTTCCCAAGTTTTAATACGCAATCATTTTAGTTTTATGAGACTTTTAATTATTAATGTTCAGTGATTATTGTTTTATAAGTAGTGTTTAATAATTAGGAACTATAGCTGGCGTTAATACGTATTTTAACATTTAAAATTTGACATGTGTGAAACTAATACAAAAATCTCAATAAGGACACCCTTATCAAGAGTATAATTCCATCAGATTTTGAAATACGCAATTAAAAACGTTAAACTCTGATTGTTAATTTTCATATGAGCGCGCTCATCCAGCTCATTATTTTAACTAAAGAAGCTTCACTAAGATATCATAAATAAAGACAAGACTATACTAGACCAATTGAACATGAAGAAGATGAAAGATATTCCCATGGTAATTAATGAAGTTTCTTCAGCTAATGAAGAAAGCTGAATTCGGCCCATTATATTGAATTCAGCACCCTCCATTAGATAAAGAAGCTTCACTGATTACCATGGAAATTTTTTCTTTCTTCATCTTATCCATTTATTAAAACATACATTTGTCTTTACTTATATTCTAGTGAAGCTTCACTAAGCAGTGAAGAGAGCTGAATTCGGTCCATTATTTCAACTTTAATCATTATGCTATGGCCACTAATGTCTAATGCCGTTAATTAAGGTGCCACATGACAAAAACAGTGTCATTGACAGTAATGAAAATTTCTTTATTGTTAAATAACGTCTTAATTAATGGTATTAGACGCATGTATGGTCCTAATATTAAATAATAAACAACAATTATTAAGGCACTGTCTTTCAACCGCCGAATAACAATCATTGCAACATTTGTTGCTATGAATATTATCCAACGAATAAAGTTATTCGGAGGTGAGAAGACCGGACATAAACGTTTTATAACCCCAATTTATGTAGGGCCGGTTTCTTCATCCTCAGATAACTATATCTACCGAATAATATATATAAATACAATTGTAATTATAAGAATTATCAGACAGATCCAATGATGGAGAAACCGAGTCGAATGTTTACGGGCAGTAAGCACCTTTCCCAAATAAATTTATCCCATGAAAAAGCGTCTTACTCAGTATAACTGGTAAAAAGATAAATCTGTTTATTATTAAGATAAGTTATCTTCAATTCATGTACGATACACTTTAATACAAAGTATAATAATCAGTGTACGTAAGTGTAATGATACATTTCTAAGTTTTAAATACCTGCTTTATTTGTGTTTTCAGTTCTGTTAGTTCTATCATGCCTTCTCTTCGACAGTTTTGAATTAATTTTAACTTGCTTTGTGCAAGTTGTAAAGGATTTCTGCCATGTGAATCTATAGATGTAATATCCGTTCCAGCATCAAGTAGCATTATTACAATTTCTATATTATTTGTACAGGCTGCCAAATGCAAGGCTGTATTTCCAATTATATCTCGAGCATTCGGGTCTGCACCATGATTAATAAGCATACTAACAATTTCTTTGTAACCTCTACTTGAAGCTAAGTGGAGAGGGCTTCTTAAAAGTTTGTCAGCAGCATTTGGATTAACGCCCAATGTTAAAAGTTCTAAAACATTTTCTGTATTATTTGTTACAATTGATCTATGCAGCTTTTTCACATCAAGTTCTAATATATGATCTTTTTCTAAACACGATAGATAGTGTGGCTTATATATTTTATTTTTTGCCTTCATTATAATACGAGCACCCTTGCTTTCGTTTTGATTCTGTGTCATTTTGATAAAGAACTAAATCTCAATCATTTTTATCAATTCATAACAACCAACAATGGAAGTAGAGAATTGGAGCATAGACCATACAAAAGAGACATGTCAACTTAACGTAAATGTGATGGTCTACTGTTTCTGGCGGTACCGTACAGCAGCTCCCTAAACTAACATGAGGGCTGCGGGTACAGGGGGAATTACAGCGCTAGATTCAAAGTTATTTTATTTTCTGCAATTGAAATGAGAAATAAAAATACATGTTTGGGTTAAAAATAGATAGTATCTTAGATTTGTAAGTCTAGCACCATGTGAACCATTATATTTCTGATCGATTCATACACAATTTGGCCGTAAGTCCGATCAGGGGATATAAGGTGCAGCCGACTGAAATCGCTTCCCAGCATAAAGAGGGCACTAATGTTTCATACGTTCGAGAACAGTGTAGCGATATATTTTTGTAATACTTAAAATGTTATTTTATTAAACAAAAATCAGAAAATTCCCAATCTAATCTAATTTTCTCAGGTCCGAGATATCCACATCCTAATAAATTTATTTGGTGAATAATAACTATGGTAACAATTGTGCAGACAATTGTTGCCATAGTTATTATTCACCAAATAAATTTATTAGGAAGTGGATATCTCGGGCCTTAGACAAATTAATGTTATAAAAATCACCAACGTTTAACATTTCATGCAAACGCCAACTTCACATTGGTAATAATCGGACACTAGCGACAATTTGGTGAAAAAAATTAAAATGGCTAACCGTAGGTGGAAGATTTATGAATTAGAGGAATAAGGAAATTATTTCTTTGTTGCTATAAGTTTCGCTGCAATTATGTGATTAGAGCAGGTAAACCTGAGGTATATAGCATAGTACTGAATTGCTGATTTTTCTATCCTTGTACCTCTCTTTCTGTCCTGCCGGCTTCATACAAATAATTTAAAAAGATATACGATGATTCATTTAAAGTATATGCCATCTTTGTATTCCACTGTAGTACAATAAATTACAACAAGGTAGTTAAAATTATGGTAGGTATTTTATTTAATAGTCGAGTCCTTTGCTGATAGGTGGTAGTACCTGCGTGTTTAATCCTTCCATTTTAGTGATCCCTCCCGGTCCTCTCTATAATCATTCATGGTCTGTGGCAAATCCTAATCACGTGATCAAGGACGTTTAAGGGAGCATGTGGTAGTAGGTTATAACCTCTCATAGTTTGACAGCTTGTGTAACAAAAATGAGTACTAAACAAATTGACGGATTTCGTGGTAAATACATAATAATTTTGAAGTACAAATAGCCATATTCTCATCTTGTTCATATTTACAGTTTTACCGATGATGTTCTCTGAAAAAAGTACAGCATATCACGAAATATTTTTTAAAGAGCACATTGTGAGAAACCAGTCGGCAGATATGCCCGTGGAACGAACTTTATTTGCTTTAAATATACCTCCCTATGTGTCACTTGATAATTTGAAGAGAATTTTTGCAGCTGCAGGATCTGTAACTAGGATTATATTCAGAAAAAACGATTCAGTGGATAATGCTACTAGTTTTAAGACAGCTTACATTGTATTCGAAAGTCCTAAAGGACTCTTAAATGCTTTAAAACTAGTAAAATTGGAACCTTTGTCGACTCGTGAAAACTTTATTCCATGTGGAGTGAATAAATGGGCAAAAGAATATAATCAGAACCAGATTGATCCTAAAGTATTGGAAAAACGAATTAACGAATACATGAGTGACTATGATAAAAGAAGGCCAACAAAAAACAAAGAAGAACAAGTAGATGATGAAGGGTGGATTAAAGTAACAAAACACAGTCGAAAATCTGGACTTACGAGAAAAGTTCATATTAAAGAAAAAATGAAACAAAAAAAAGAGCTCAAGAATTTTTATACTTTTCAAATTAGAGAATCAAAAATGAAGCAATTAGCTAATTTAAGAAAAAAGTTTGAAGACGATAGAAGGAAAATCAATACCTTGAAGCAAGCAAGAAAATTTAAACCATTTTAAAACTGTCATTACTGGTTAGTTGCACTTTTACATCTAAAATTTCAAGTGTCACTTGAATAAAGAAAAAAATAGTAATCAAAATAATTGCAGCATTCATGTTAATTTTCTTATTTTTTAGAGCTCGAGACGGATGTGCCATGTTAAAAAACAGTATTTTTTGAGACTGCCACCAATATTTGAATTATTCTTTAATAAAAGGTTGAAATCGGTGAAAGATGTCTGACACAGCACATGGATAAAATTATGTGCTGCTACCGCATCTTCGGCCGTTATACGGTAGCACCACATATTTTTATCTATGTACCAGACACTCTTCGCAGATTGGCATAAATTTCAACTTTTTATTGTGAAAAGTGGCCTGGTTTTTAATATCTCAGTCAAGTACTAAGAAAGCTACCAGTATGAAAAAGAGTTATGTGAGGGAAAATGATACAGTCAACTCTTGGACTCGACTTCCAAGCTTCAATTTCATACATTTTTTAGCTAAACGAAATGCAACTGGCCATAGTTATATTTACATTTTATTTAAACAAATATAAATATATACATATATCTATACATTACAAAACTATTTGCTTATGTGTGTTAATAACTATTTTAAGAAGTCTGTTTTCTGGTAAGAGGTCCATTTGATTCAATAAATCTTGAATATTGCCGTAAATACATCGTGTAGATAACGCTACTTGTACAGCTTGTGCTAGACGATTGAGAGATACCTAAATAAAATGTTTATTAAGATACATTATGAAACATTTATTAAGTAACATACCGACAAAGATGGTTCATATCTAATATTTTGTCCATGCCTTAACAATTCTCCAATTAGTGATTGAAGTGTAGGTATAACATTAACAAGATGTTGAGCACATATAGCTGTAGGTGGACCAGTATCAGAACCAGCCTCCATCAGGCTTTCTAGTAATGCAAGGTGCAAATGAGCGTACAATTGTTGACAATTTTCATTCTTCTGCATTGTACAAGTTCTTGATGATTTTTGAGAATTATATTGATCAGTAGCAAACAAAATTGGTGCTAGAATACACCATTTTAACAACCCTGCTAAAGGTGTGATTGCTGCCATTTGAATTGCACCGATAGGTAGAGAAGAACTATTGTTTTGGGCAGCTGAACAAAGTTTATAATTATCTGATACCTGCAAATAACGAAAACTTTGAACTAAAGAAAAAAATACGTCTTAGTCCTATTTGTCAATATTCTATAAATGATTGAAACAAATTTTTAATATAATATTTTAAGTCAGATAGAATTAGCGCAAATAAAAGCTAAATCAAAAAAATTGGTAACTTAAAATATATATTTTTTATTTGTTAGTTCATAACGTGGCAAATAATATATTCCATTTGTACGCGTCTACGTTGTCAGGCAGGCTGTCAAAAACTGATAGAAACAGTTTTGTGCGTTTTACAAAAAAAAACTATACATCTGACAGAAAAAGATGTTCTAGTAAAAAAAGTGCGCAGTAAAAAGCGAAATCAAATAAGTTTTTTTGAGCCCCGATCGGTTTAGTAGCTTCTGGATAAATTGCAAAAAAACGTCATTTTTGGCCATTCATAACTCGCGTTCTATTCAATATGAAGACTTGAAATTTTAATAGAATGTGAGATCTATAACTTTCAGTATACGAAACAAATTTCAGAAAGATCGGCTGTACACTTTTTGGAAAATCTTTAAAAAACCAAAAAAAAGGCCTTTTCAAAAAACAGCCATAAAAAACCCAATTTTACAGGATGCCTATCCTTTGTCAAGGGTTCAAGAAAACTCATTTGATTCGAATTCTCATTGCGCATTTTTTTTACTCTAATACTTTTTGCCGGCAGATGTATAGTTCTTTTGTAAAACGCAAAAAACCGTTTTTGGCAGCTTTTGATAGCCTGCCTGATAACGTAGCCGCGTACATATGGATGTGTTATTTGCCACGTTATGAACTAACAAATAAAAAAAAATCGAGTTATCAATTTTTTTCTTGGAAATGTTAATTCTGTCAGACTATTTATGGAATTAAGGGAATTCAGTCAATTTTATAATTTTTCTCTTTTCTCATTCTATAGTTAACAGAAGAATCATTGATTTAAGTCATTTCGATTTTTCTTGTATTTTTTATTAATCTAAAAGCAAGTATGTGTCTGAAACTTATACAAATCTATACCACTGTACCTATCACCGCCAAATTTTGCAGAAACATGCTTTGTTAATTAGCGCTTCTCAGTATGATATTTTCATGTAATTTCTAGACGTGGTTCTACTATTTCAAGTTATTTAAATGATGTGTAGTTTAATATAAATTTAAAGCTCTTGGTAAAAATATAAAATAAATAATAAGTTACTATCTTTAAATTACTTTCCCGGCGATTAAATGTCAGAGCTTCATGTTCTAATGATAAGCCCCAAAAATCTGAGAAAGGACTCTATATTCTCGCAAATATTTATTTTATGTAAGGCCTTAAATATAATCGCCATCTGTTACTTGAACAATGACAGCCGTTCCTTTGACAATGACAGCTGTCACTTTGAAAATGATAGCTGTCACTTTGATAACGAAAGCTGTCACTTTGAAATATGCAATTAATTGATGCGACACTCTACATTTATAAAATAGCGATGAAACTGATTTTTATGATCAGGGAAGCACAAAGTCACGTTCACAGCAGATTTTTTATATGTGTAGGCTACGTGCATGAAGTCTACTAGCGCCTCTAGCCGGCAATGGAGAACGATTGAACTCCATTTTATCATTGTTTCATACCTATAATTTCTTAAATGTACTAATATTATTTAATTCAGCTGTGTGCGTATAATATAACTTGCATAGCATAAAAGCTACGTTGAAATTATTTATTTTGAGTATTTTTTTACTTCAATTATAACGTACCTATAATAGAAAAAACGTATTAATTCGTCCAAATTGACAGGATAACCTCAATTTATGACGCCGAAGATCTTGCAGATCGGGTTTGTATTTATCAAACACTGTATCCCTTTTACCGAAGAAGCATTGAAGAAAAGCGTGAAATTAGTGTTGCCATATTAAACATGTTGAAGAATATATTGCTGACAATATTAACAACAAAATTATTGCGAAGTGCATCTGACAAACTTCTATCACTGAAACATCTTACTAATTAGAGATAGAGGTAAATTCATGAATCCCAAATCGATGATGAATATTTCTAATTTCACAATTGAATTACAAACATATTTGTTATATAGATTAATAATGAAAGACAGACAATACTCTGTTTACCGCTTTGATTCACTTCACTCGTTTTTTTTATGTTATAACTAGGTACATGAAATCTATGAAACTATATTTCACTTGAATCATCTTTAACACAACAGCCTGAAACAGAACAAACGTTTTCCCATGTTTTATATGCAATTATTTCACTTTTAAACTACAATGCTCAATGACAGCTCATTGACGTATTCTGAGAAATGGAGTTCAATGGTTACAATGGTGCTCACCATGAGCGCTCGCATCGATATTTGTTCAAACTCCGCCCCCTTGCACATAGCCTATAGACAAATATTTATATTCATATCTCCTGAATCATGCAATGAATCAAAATAGAACATACACAAAAATTTAAGTTGAAATTCCTGTTATAATCCCTAAAATTTCCATTGAAATCTATTGAGAAATTTTGGGTTCTATTCGAGAAAAACTTTTAAGACATACCTACAGACAGACAAAAATCTAAAAAAGATCATTATGATTGGGCATCGCTTAAATAGCAGTTTTCACTTATGCCTATGTTACACCAAACAGTGTCCATGCGTGACCATTCATGAAACAATAGAACGCACTCATTACTCATGAAAATAGCGAATCCGCACGTGTGTGGAATAGGGATCATTCCGCACGCTCAGAAGTTCCTAAGAAAGCCGCGTGGCGTCGCGAAAAAACTGCTTCCTTGCTGTCATAATTTAATTTTTGATTTTCTCATGAATCCTCTTCAAAATGGAGACAATAAAAGTAATTTTATCAATGTTTGATGAATTGAAATAAGATTAATGAAGCAAATTCTTTCTCAGAAAAAGGCATATTTTGGTTATAGATATTTCCGCGGACATCTTTGATTGTAGAAAAAATAACATCCGCCACTCGTGCGGATCGATCATTCCATGTTCATGTAAATTCTGCCACTCAACTTCGTCTCGTGGCTGAATTATTCACATTCGCATGGAATGATCACCATTCCGCACTTATATCGAAATATACTATTTTATTTGAATGTATTAAATCAGAGAAAGTGCGTTCTTTTGTTTCATGAGTGAAGTCACTCACGGTCACTGTTTGATGTGACATAGGCATTAAATTCTTGCATTTATTTTGAAATCACAGATAGGCACTTCCATTTTATTTATCTGTATAGATTAATAGTATATTACAATACAAGTGAAGAAACTATGAGTTTTGCTCACGCGGGTGGCAGTTTTGTGCACGAGGCGCTAGCCGAGTGTGCAAAGGCACACAAGTGAGCGAATTCGTTTCTTCACGAGTGCTGTATAGCGTTTTGTTCAATCCTATTATTAAACAATTCATTAAAACATTGAAATCTATTACACTTCTTAAACAAAATTATGTACATATGATAATAATTCAAAATTTAAATTATCTTGCAAGATCTTTTCGTGTGCCCAATTTTTTACGAGTTTTCTTGCGTGCGATCGATTCTTTACGGGTTTCCGTGTTTTTTAAATTTTCCATCAAAAATGAATCGACGCAAGAATAATGCTTCCAAAAAAAGAGGAAGTCAATTGGATTGGGCCATCCTAAAATATAATAAAAAATATCGACAGCATAGGAATACCGCGCAGCGCTTACGACCAAATTGTATATGAATCGATCGAAAATATTGTGATCAATAGGATGCCAGACTTTGTAATCCCAGGATTGTGTCCTAAGTGCCAAAAAAAGCTAATTCCAGTAAATTTTTTCGGAGTCAGCTTCCTAGATAGAAGAATCGATAGCGAAGGTCAAGTACTTCAAGATAAAACCAGGGTGCCATCTCTTGTCCTGTCGGGGGACAGGGAAAAAAAAAACAACAATCGTAAGTTCGATCAGGGAAGTTGAATACGAAAATGTATTACACTTAAGGGTGGCTGACAGACAGGTCAGGAGGTAGAATTTTGAATTCTTCTTAGAGTACTTGATCTTCGCTATTGATAGATACTAGTTTCAATCTTAAGGTCTATCAGGGAAATAGTGGAAATGAATCTTTTTTACTTACTTGTACAAAGTAACAAGTAAGTACTGTGAAACCGACAAATTTCACCTATCTAAATTTTGATCGAAATATCCGTTTTGAGCATCCCTGAATCCATTTTGACTATTTTTGGCTTGATGTCGGTACGTATGTTCGTGCGTGCGAGCATAACTCGCAAATCTCAAAACTAGTTGAACGTATAATGTTGAAATTTTGTATTTAAGACTGGTATAGAGTCCAGTTGTGCAGCTCGCAATATGGTTCCAATCGTCTGTACCGGAAGTGCACTTTACTTGAAACTTTTTTCGAATTTTTCTAATAAATCCAGAATGATTAACCGTAGGATGTTGAAAGTCAGTATTTGAACTTGATGTTGTATCAGAATGGTCATCTGCTATTTTTGTATGAATCGGCCAAGCCAGAAGTGCACTTTACTTGAAACTTTTTTTGATTTTTTTGCATATATCTAGAATGATCAGCCATAGCACATTGAAATTTCGTATTAAGCACTTCTATAACATCTTATTGTACATCTTGCATTATGATTGCGATCGGCTAATCCGGAAGTGCACTTTACTCAAGACTTTTTTTTAATTTTCCGCATAAATCCAGAATGATCAGCCGTAGGATACTGGAATGTAGCATTTGAAATTGCTGTAGCATCTTAATAGTCATCTTCTATTTTTGTAACAATCGGCTGAGCCGGAAGTGCACTTTATATGACAGACTTTTTGAATTTTCCGCATAAATTTTAAAAATCAGTCGTAGAATATTTTAATTTTGTATTAGGCACTTTTATAATATCTAGTTGTACACCTTGCATTATGATTGCTATCGACTAAGCCGGAAGAGCACTTTTTTCGAAACATTTTTTGAATTTTCCGCATAAATCCAAAACGATTGAACGTAGATTGTTAGAATTCAGTATTTTGGACAATTATACCGTCTAGATGCTCATATCCTATTTTTGTTGAGCTCCACCGAGCCGGAAGTCCACTTTACTTGACAGTCTTATGGAATTTTTCGCATAAACTCGAAACGATCAGGTGTAGAATATTCACATCGTATTATATATATATATATATATATATATATATATATATATATATATATATATATATATATATATATATATATATATATATATATATATATATATATATATATATATATATATATATATATATATATATATATATATATATATATATATATATATATATATATATATATATATATATATACAGGGGCGGTTCCAGCCAGCTGGCTTAGGAGGGGTAATTTTGAAAAAAGTGAAAACTTATTACAGGAGTCTCGGGTATCGGTCCCTTCCACGACTCTCCAGCTGTTTTGGAAAAAATCACCGTCTTAGATAGATCGCCGATTAGATTCACCATAACTTAACGTGTTTGTATGAAATATCGGTAATTTTCAAGAAAAAAATAAATAAGCGAACGAAAAATTCTTAGGAGGGGTAATTACCCAATTACCCCCCCTGAAACCGCCACTGTATATATATATATATATATATATATATATATATATATATATATATATATATATATATATATATATATATATATATATATATATATATATATATATATCCAATGATGTACAAGTAAGTCACGTGATGTTCACGTCAGATTTTGACACTTAAGACAGGATCCTAGATTTATGAAATCTGACCCCTTATTGACCACTATATTTCCGATCGATTCATATATAGTTTGGCCGTAAGCCCGATCGGGGAACAAGGCTAAATTTCCGACTAAATTTGATTAACCCTAAAATAAAACATCAAAAAATGTCCTTAGCAAGAGCCCACGATTTGCTCGGTTGCTGCAATAAATTATTATACATTTTTTTTTCATTGAATGCAAAAAGACAAAACTACATCTATATGCGAGAGAATCCGCGAGTGAATGCTAGGGCTCTATATATACCACAAAATTTATGATTTATTTGCAGTAATTTCTACTGAATTTTCCTTGACCATGTTCCGCATCATACACAACATTGTTTACAGCTTCATGAATTGAAAGTTCTGCAATCATGAATCATGACAAAATCTTAAGTGAGTATGGGCAAAACCTGAACAGTTGCTCCGAGTGAATTTACGAACGCGCTAGATTCATCCGAATAACTTTGCGAATACATAAAATTTGAACATTTTAATAATGTGTGCATTTGTGGCATTCTGACAGGCGAGGCGGGGTCGATGACAATTGTCTATGATAAAAACTGTTGTATAAGATAAAAATTATCACTCTAAATGATGACGTTAATATAATCGAATGCAATTTCAATCTGACTGACCGTAATCTCAGTATTAGCGCGGTATTTTCTACTTATCATCACTGGTTAATTAAATGCTTTTGGATATCTATGAACAACTTTTAGAGACCAATAAGAAGTAATAAGTTATGAATTATATGGAAGTCGTAAATATATTATGACGGTACTTAGGTCACGGCAATCCACGCGTCTGTATACGTCTGCCGCGATGTTCATCATGCGCCTACCGGGTGCGTATAACCCTATATGTTCATCAAAATTCAAAATAAAGAACTAAAATTATGCGGAAACCTTTCTTACATATGATATAATAATAATGTTATTTTTTCATTTGTTTTTAATTGACCCTATACAAATTTCGTTGCTAACTATATTCTTAATAAATTTTCCAGTTACAAATTTCATGCAATTAAAAATTTGCAAAGAAACACACACGCTTCCGTGTTGTCGTAGTACATCATTGTCAACAAGTCAAGTCTAGCGTAACTACAAAAAACGCTTTGCAAGCTGATGTATTCAGGATGTACCAGCGAAACGAGCTACCTCGAATAACTTCTATGTTATTGGAGGTACAGTAAAATACTATGAGACAATTTTATGCAATACCAAGGGGGACACCCAATTATGGAAGAAAATATTTTTTTGAACCAGTGGCTCTCAAGCCACAACACAAAGTTACATTTTTTCAAATGAGATACTTTGTATTTTTTAGTCGCATTTGAAGGAGTTATTTTTTCTGAATTCTATCATGTATTCGTTTCATATCTTTACATAATAAAAATATTGAGAAAATACGACTGAAATTTAAATTAACTTTATTTTCACAATTATTTTTTAGAAGGCTATGAAAAATAAAATCTGCCATCTGTTAATTTGAATTATTTAATGCATACTCATAGTTGCAAATCGCTATAAAGTGTACTCTACAACAGTAACAACAAATGAAAATTCGATGGATCGCGTAAGATATGCGTGTGCTACTTTAACACCGAAATAAATTATTAATAATGTTATTTTTGAATCAGTTTTGAAAAGATTTGATTTATGTTTAGAAAGAGATGGAAATCAACTAGAATACTATTTATGAAATTATTAACAAATAATTTGATGTATTAAAATAGCTATGAAAATAAAATTTATTCAAATTTCAATCGCATTTTTCTCAATATTTTCATCATGTAAGGGTATAAAACGAATACATGGTTGAATTTAGAATAAAATATTCTATCGAAAGGGACTAAAAAATATATAGCATCTCATTATAAAAAATATAGCTTTGTACTGTTACTTGAGAGCCACTGATGTAAAAAAATATTTTCTACCATAATTAGGTGTCCTCCTTGGTCCTGCATAAGATTGTTCCATAATATTTTGCTGTACCTTCAATAATATAGAAGTTATTCGAGGTAGCTCGTTTCGCTGGTACATCCTGTATAGATGCTTGTTATTCTTGTCAGAACGTGTCCATAACACAGATAGTTCAGTACATAGATTTTTATGATAATTTTAATGAGTAGACTAAGAAATTTAGAATAAATTTAGTGGATGCCTGAATTTTCTGTCGGAGAAACACGTTCATCGTAGTGTGATATACACGATTACTGGCCGGAAAAATAGCTTGGCAACATTGGCTGGTACCACAAGCTCTGTTTTTGGCTATACTAACAGTGTTATTTTAAGAAGAGTTTTAAGGCAATATAAATATTTTAAGCTATTTTAAAGGAAAATATTCAAATAAATTTTGTAGACATATGTGTTTTCCGTAATTTGTATCTGAAGATTATTTTCTGAAGTATTTGGGAAAATTCTAATTGCGTTAAAACACATCTTGACACAACGCTCTTAGTAGCGCCAAAAACAGAGTATAGAAGACATCTATAGAAATCTAGCGTATAAAGGCAAATCATAAAACAAAAAGTCTTAGATTCAATTTATTTCATCCATAATAGATATTATTGTTTAACTGAAACCATTATTGAGTATCTATTTTAATCTCTTTCCGTTTGAATTTGCAGGTCGGATAGTACAATACAATGTTTAGTGACGTACAGTGTTGCCAAGTTGTTTCTGTTCAACGTGTCGCGACGTATTTTAAATATAAAATGTTCAACTTTGCGTTCTCATATCTAAGCAATGAGATGGTCAATAATTTTCTTTTTATTTTCAAATACGCAGAACATGTACATCAATTCACAGCTAGTTTTTCAAAAGAATCTGACAGTTAGTTTTGTCAATAAAAATTAAAACTGATATAATTGCTGCATAAAATGTATACTCTCCTTAGCTCTTCATGTTAAAAATTTGAAATTTAACTGCGTTTATCTAGAGTTTGAGATGGTCAATCGACTTTAAGGGATGATTGTGTAATAATATTCTGAATAAGTGTACAAAAATTTGAAACATTCTGATACTATGCCCATAGCACAACTACCTTAAGGCAGAGTCACTGCTGCCGGCACCTTTCTTATGAACGCTGAGATGAACGCCCTCTTCAATCTAAGTGGCGCATCATTGCTATCTCAAGAAATATAATAAATACAGGGTGCAGCTTTCTTATTTTAAATGGGGACCAATTTTTTTTATTTGCTTATTCGATTCAGTATTTTTTTCAGAATTCAACGATATATTATTTTCATACCATTGCATATCAAAAACATGAGAAAAACGCATTTAAGTATTATGACAATTTAATTTAAATCTGATTGTTACAAGAGTGCTATGGAAGAGAACAATTAAATATTTTGTTTCATATAAATTATTGTTTACTGTCAAAATAAATTATTTCGTATACATTTCGGTGATAAAATGAATTATACTCTCGAAGAAAAGCTGTGTTTATTTTGTGTTTAAAAAAAAACCGTACTGCAGTAAATATGTACAGGGAACGATATCCCGAGCGACGAATTATTGATCATCGATATTTTCGAAAATTAGAATTAAGACTGCATGCTAATACGGATGCATTCAAATATAAGCGTGTTAGATTAGGAAATCAGGACGGTGAAATAGATATTGTGGCATTTTTTGAAGCCAATCCAATAGCTTCAGTGAGAACAGCTGCTGCTGAATGCAATTTAAGTGTAGTTACGCATCACCGCTATTTGAAAAAATATAAATACAAACCTATTAAATTCAACACCTACATCTTGGTGACCGTGAGCGACGTTTAGAATTTTGTAATTTACTGATAAATGAAGATCCAGATATTCTTAAATCAATTATTTGGACAGATGAAGCCAATTTTTCAAATAATGGCATGTGCAACACAAGAAACACTCACTACTGAAGTAGAGAAAATCCTGTTACAGTACGAGAGGGGTTTCCAGCAAAAATTTGGTATTCATGTACGGTGTGCTATTTTAAATGATAATACATATGTACACATGTACGAAGGTACACTGACTGGTGCCAGATATTTAGAATTATTAAGGAATATGCTTGACATGATTTTAGAAGATATGCCACTGATAGCTGTAAGAGATATTTATTTCCAGCAAGAAGGAGCACCAGCTTACAAATGTCGTCAAGTAACAAATTATTTGAACGAACAATTTTTAAATCAATGTATTGGCACTCATGGTCCCATTTCGTGGCCCGCACGATTTCCAGACCTAAGTCCTTTGAACTTTTTTTTATGGGGCTACATAAAGATGAAGTTTATAAAACTATTCATCCAGATGTACAGCATTTGAAAAATGCTATTGAAAACATAATTTTCATCATCGACTGCCGAAGTTTAAGAAGAGTTAGAAATAATTTACTAAAAATAAATAATAAATAAAAATGGAGATAATTTTAAACAATATTTGTAGATTTGTTTCTCTTCATAATTTAATTTAATTTTAATATCTTTATTCAATTGTTTTCTTCCATAGCACTCTTATAACAATCAGATTAAAATTAAATTATCATAATACTTGAATGCGTTTTTCTCATGTTTTTGTTACGAAAGGATATGAAATTAATATATCAATGAATTTAGAAAAAAATATTAAATCGAATAAGCAAATAAAAAAAAATAGGTCCCCATTTAAAATAAGAAAGTTGCACTCCGTATTTTGAGAACCACTGGTCTAGAAAAAATCTTGTTTCGTTCATTAAAGTAGTCATATAAAATAAAAATTGTTTGCTAATTTAAACAATTTCATAGCTTTTATACTTCTCGAGATAGCAATGGTGCGCCACTTAATTGAACAGCCTGTATATCATACACCTTTTACGTGATTATTCAAAATTCGATGCTTTGTTATTCAGTTTTTGCGATTGTTTTATACGGATTCGTAAAACCTCGCAATTTTTTTTATGAAATCTACCTCTCAACAAACAAGAAATATCTTTTAATATTTTTGAATAGGTCTTGTTCTGTTAATAATACCTTGAAAAATAAATGGCTCAAACTAAAAAAAAAAAAAATTGATAATTGCTGGGGACATAGAGAGTTAATTACGGAAAGGTATGACATTTTTTTTCTTGATTTTTCATTTAACCGCCGTTTTGTGCTATGTTTCCTCATTTTAAGGTTTAAAATAACTCCAGACTAGTATTCAGCGACCTCGAAAAAAAATCCAGACATTAGTTTTATTTTGATCATAGTCAGGGTCATTTTAGTACAATATATCATCAAAACGGTTGATGTGATGAAAAAAATCTGAGCCTGTTTGTAGAGAATTCCATAAACTACAATTTTTAGAATAACAGAAAATCAACCACTAAAAAAACTATGGCTGGAATTGAGGATTCTTTCTTATATCTCATAAAAACATCCAAATAAAGGTGTCTAGAAGAATTATGCTTCTGAAGTGGAAGTCTAATTTTACTAGATTATCATTTGAAAACTTCGTATATAAGTATCGAACTCAATCACTTTCTGAATAATAGTTAACCACCAATTTGATAACCCAATCGATTAAGAGGTAGATCTCCGATAGGTTCAGTAATCTATAAAAAAAATATTCTTCAAAATGTCTGAATAAGGTAAATCAAGTTTCGGTAACCAGTTTTTGCAAGCTTCCGCTAATGATACGATAACACTAACACAAGAAATTAATTTCGTTGCGCATGCTTACTAAATAACATCAGCTCAAATTTCTGTTTCACGGACATTTTCAAAGATAACTTTACAGTCTCCTGTATTTTTACTCACGAGCACTTTATACACTGATATATGGATAGCTGATATTTATGGGAAAAGATTTAAAATATGGACCTAGCCTGCGCAGCGATAAAGAACGAAACAAGTGACGAAACATTACACGCTTCAAGTGACACAGATATGTTTTATGTTGATAATTTTACTACGAGAATTTGATTACTTACAACAGTACTACTATTATTCAAAACAAAAAATGAAAAATATATTATATTTCCTTATATCCAATCAGTGTGTATTACCAAATGTCATTTTAGTTTCTCTCCCGATAACGGCGGCGCTGGTGATTGCTCTAAAGGCGACAATGGCGGACTATAGTATCAGTTATCCATATTATAAAGATCAGTGACTTCAAAGAATATTGGACACACGTTACAATAAACCCATTTGTCAATTTTAGTACACATGTGCACAAAAGTTCGTTTTTTTTTTACATTGACGCTAACATATCGTTGTCGGAGATTTACAAAAACTCTATTATGAAGTACAACTCTATCTTATCCTATTAAATCCATTTTGGACATACGTGAGTTAATCAATGCACTCAAAAATTGCCCAGAAGTCAAGTTAATTATTGCACTTCGCTACCTCTCCTATTAGGCAACAACCGACATTTTTGTTAGACTCTTACTCTAAATTTGGAGTACTTTTGCAGCTGTCGCTTACTATAATTCCTGAATCAGTACCTACTCTACTACAAGAAATTTTGAAACAACGTTTTAGGAGTTCTAAATAATTTCATACCCACTGTGTGATTGTCTGCAACAAATTTTGTGGTGGTGATGTGAAACAATTACGTTTTTCAGTCAAATATATTTCAGCAACTGCAGTTAGAAAATTTGCAGTAAATTGAGGAGCAATTCTTGGTAAACTATCTAACCGAGATACTGCACATGGTGTGTAAATAAAATAATCATTGACTAACGAATTTGCCAATTGTAAACTGTGAGTAGACGTATTTCCAAGTTGCTGCATCCAGATTCCTGCTGCATGAAGTACGGCAGCTGATGATATACACACAGCCATTGAAACCAGCTTACACAGAATTTTTGTCCGTAGTGGTAGACTATTGCCCCCGAACAGAGACAAAAATACCGTGTTTTTATTCTGTTCTGAACTTAGTCCTGAGAAGAATTCACACAAAATTTGTAACAATTGAAGTTCTTGTAATGATGATAATGTCACCAGCTTCCGATTTCCTCGTCGATCGATTTCACAAAAAACAAATTCGGCCATTAAATCCATAGCTAAATCCATGTGTTTAATACTCGATGTTCTATTAATTAAAAATTGCTCTGTAATAATTAACATACTAGATGAAAATTGTAATAGCGAGTATATCTACAAAATCATACCTATTTTAACCAACGCTTCTTTTGCACAAGCTGGAAATTCAATTTTCCGAAGAGCATATTTTACTTCTGTTGTTGAAGACATTTTAGGCAAATGTGTATCAATCAAAAAATTTCTAGTTTCATTAATCAGTCTACTGGCAGTCTTTTTGATTTGATCTGTATTAGTTTATGAACTTTCAAAATAAACAATTAATATAACCTCTAATTTCACTCGAAATTACACAAACAAATAGCAGTAAGCATTGATAGATTTAAAATTTCATAGAATGGAAGCTGAATGATTTAAGAAACTACTACTCGACCAAAAATGACCGTTACGGGCAGCACTGTCGTATTAAAAATTACGGCTTGAGAAAAACCTACAGATGAAATTTGAAAGTGTTATAATTATTTCAAAAAGGTAACTGCACATAAAGCTGAAGTACAAACATGACTTATTAAATTAGGTGAAACATAAACGACTGTTCAAGCGCAAAATTTGAAATAATGAGTCTTGTAGCAATAAGTTTGATGCAATTTTTTTTGGAATAAACTAAGTTTTTGTCGTGTGTTTTTAAAAAATTGAATATGTTGCCAAAGTTTTATCAGATCTGTAATTGGCATGAAATTGGTGCTAACGTGTAAAATTAGAACGCAATTTAAATATCTGTTTGAACGATAGATATTTCTTTATATATATATATACAGGGTGTATCACCCATGTTGATGCTTTCGTACCAATATAATATGGCAGCTATTCACGAGTAAAATTAAGCCGTAGCCATATTGTGTGACAACACGAGAACTACTCAAAGAAGTATTCCGCTTGAAACGCCATTTGATTAAATGTTATTTTAATCGTTTCTTATTTGTAAACAGTGAGCTTTTGTTATATTTTTTCTATTTCATGTTTTTATTTACTATTTCAGTATATGTGTATTGATCAAAATCAGTGCTTTTGGAGACTGCTTTCTTATTTACATCAGTTTTATTTCAACCTCTTTTGCACTTTCCTATTTACTACCTATTAGTTCTTTATTCTTTCTCCATTTATTAAATTTTTTGAGTTTATCATGAGTTTTTCTTCGAGAAAAGTGAATAATGTCAATATAAATATTTAAAGACTATTTCCCAAGAACATGATTATTTATCTGCAAATAAATACAATTTGAAATGTCTATGCACAAAATTAAATATTATAATAACAAAGTATGACTCTCTGGAAAACTGCGGTTTTTACATGTAAACAAGCATGACTAAAAATGACAGTACGACTTACATCCGACATTTTGGTTGATAACAGCACCGCCATCGGTAATTTTAGCCATAATTCACAATGGGCGTAAGCATAATGTAGGGGCCACACTTACGTTTAATGCCATTAATTATGGCGTTATGTGACAATTGATATATTGTCATTGACAATGTGTTTATTGTTTAATAACGCCTTAGTTAATGGCATTAGGCGTAAATGTGGTCCCAGCATAATGCTGGGGCCACATTTACGTCTAATGTCACTAATTGAGGCGTTATTCAATAATGAACACATTGTCAATGACAATATGTCAATTGTCACATAATGTCGTTATAAATGACATTAGACGTAAGTGTGACCCCTGCATAAGAAATACATAAGAAATGCATAAGACATAAAGTTGAGCACGTTCGATTCTTATGGCCGTGTCAGGCCCCCACAACTCTCATTGCCGGTCTACTATAAATGTGTCCGCTGACTGCGTCAAGCATGTGGACGTGAGAGGTGAGAGGAAATGTTTCAAGATGGCGGATATGTAGGGCCTAGTTGCCAAATGAAAAGCGTTTGATTTTAGTGTTTGTGTCATTGAATACAGTCAGATTATAGTAAATAAATAATAATTTAATAAAGTGATAGCCGTGTGACAAATGAACATTCAATTAAAATGCCTGGAAAATGTTTTGTCCCGAATTGTAATTCTGGATATGAGAGTTGTAAGATAAAATATAGTGTTTTTAGAGCTCCACTTGACATGATAGAAATTTGGGACAAAGCAATTGAATAAAATTATGTATACAAACACGTGAATTAAACTTCTTTATTTGCTCAAAGAATTAAAGCACTCGTGCTGAACGCGCTCGTGATTTTGAACTTTCTTCTCGCAAATATACAGTGGTTTAATTCACTTGTATAAATAACTATTAACCCTCCGTTGCTCGCGCGGCGTCTGTGAGACGCCAGTGAGTGTATTATACAACATAACTTCTACAAGCGGAAGATGAGGACGATCAGCTCCTACGTACCTTCCTAACACAAGCCGATGTTGAATCACGCCACTCCGCTTTAATCTATCACTAGCAAGTCATGAGATAGGTGCTAATGGTGTCTCACAGACTCCCCGCGAGTACTTGTGTAACAATACGACACTCAGCCATTTTGTGATAGTCATGTACTTTAGCCATCAAATTGCGCATAATATTCAATATCGATATTCAATATGAATTGACATGGATCGAAAATCAATTTTCAGTCCAGATAATGATGAAAATTCCGAAAATTTCATGGAATTTAGTATTGCGGTTTGATGATGAGGAGCTCTGATTTTGATTATACCAGCGAAGATGAATACGATTATATTGAGGAACAACTTGAATCAAGCGATTTAGAACATGAAGTGTCAAGTGATGATGTAGAAAATGGAGATTGTGATGATGAGACCAGAAATATAGTTTTTGGGAAAGATAAAGATACTAAATGGAAAATGGAAAATCCCCTTCTCAACGTGAGGACCTGTTTGCCTGGTGTGAAATTTATCGCTAATGAGAAAAAATCAGCTTTAGCTTCCTGGAGCATGCAAATTACATATGTAATGACTGTCTTTCAATGAATTAGTAATTCAATGCGTTATATCAGTGTTCTTAGTTTTCTCATCAATATTATACAATCTTCATATTTTTTGATGTTTAATTCAATAAACAGGAAGGATCATACTTCACATATTACCCAAAATAAACATGGAAATCTAAATACAAATAACAAATCTAGGCATTTTCATTTGGTGTCTGTCAGACGCCCCGCGAGCATTGCTGTTATGATAAGTAGCGCGCGCAACGGAGGGTTAAACTAGGTCCAGTTTCATAAATGAATTTAATTCTCATTCAAATTTACTCACGAAGTAAATTTGTATCAAGTCATTCAAATGAAATCTAAATTTTGACAATGTCAATGAATTAAGTATAAGATAATTTAAAATAACCTGTATTTGTTAAAAATAAATATAAGTGCCCTTAATACAGAAAAAACTATTACGTTGTGAAACATTATGTGTAATATAGAAAATAATATTTTGAACTGAATCTAATTTTTGTTTAACTTATGTTTTCATGTTTCCTTTATTGAAAATTCGAACAATTTTCTTGTAATTGAAAACATATCATCTATATGTATTCTTGAAGATTAAACACATTGTTAATGTATTGTTCAAATGATCTCGGAATTTATCCAACTGAGTTTCTTGCATAGGTAATAATTAAATATTAAATATTACTCAATGCAACACTAATTTAACAAGTATGTCAATTTTTAATTAAAGTAAAATATATGCTGTAAACATTACATATACGGTTAACTTCAATATATAAATGATTTCGTAAAATTTTGTAAGTTTAGTGTAATCATACATTAAACACTGTTGTAAAACAGGCCTTACTGATGTAGGCGTCTCTAGCGGCGACAGCGCGAACTATAACCATCTCAGCGGACGCAATTTCGGGGCGAGTTAGGTTACCTACTATGTCTTGTACCGTGGGCCGTGTTCACAATGCTCTTACGTATCTCTTATGCTTACGTAGTGCATAACAGCTGCATAAGAAAGTTGAAATCATCTCAACTTTACGTACTTCTTACGCATATATTTTTTTAATGCGAATTTCCAATATATTTTTACAGACACAGACATTAAATGTGTCAAATGAATGAAAATATTTTTTTTTTGTGGTTAGAAATATTTATAATTTTTGTTTTAATAACAATACTAAACGAATTTCGTCTTCCAAAAAAGATATTTAATTGCAAACATGTGCAGAAACAAAAGTAATGCCCTAAACTAAGAGCTTTCATATAAAAATCAAAACCAAAAGCAATGAAAATAATTTTTATGCTATGCTCATTGTGAACACGCGTATGATTTTCAAAAGAATTATGTTATGTACTTCTTATGCTTACACCCATTGTGGCTTACTCGCGACCACGCCTATGTGTAATAAAAAAATGTAATATTGTTAGAGAGAGAAGGTAACTGAGAGATAGGCAGAGGCGGGCTCATGTTTGTATGGAAGTAAATGGCGAGTTTCGTTCTATTTAGTATTTTCATGTGGAAATATATTGTAAAATAGGAAGAAAATGTTTTATGCCAAATTGTAATAGTAGGTAAAGAACTTGTAAAGAGAAATATTGTATTTTTTCTGTACCCAAAAATGATATTTTATTAAATAAGTGGCGCAAGAACATAACACGACAGAATAGAACATTGGGAATTACAGATTACGATTATGAAAAACATTTCAGAGAGGAGGATATTATAAAAGAATGGTCATCTAAAGATGTAAAAGTGAGTAGAAATTATTTTAAACTTATAATAGCAGATCTACTGACAATTCTATGTTAGAAATTGAAAGGCTATATCAATGTTTCAAATTATTAAACATATCTAACCTAGACTATTAATGAAAAATTCAACTTCGAGGAAACTTCTTGTCAATAAATTTATTAATTCGTAAAACTTATAGATTTACACAAAATTGCAACATTAATTCCTCCACTTTTCATCAATATATAAAAGTTATTGAGAATACAGTTGTCAAAAGTAAACGAAGCAAGTGTTCTTGTTGGTCCTGTGACATATTAGAATAGTTTTTTTATTTCTCCTATGCTACTTTCGAAAAATTGAAATTAACAATAATATATTGTGCAACAAGTGCAATAAGTTCTCGATTGCCCACGAGAACATAAGTGGGCAACTGACAACACCGCACGAGCTGCAGATACTATTTTTTATTATGAATGTAAGTAAATACTATTTTGCGCTTGTTTTTTTTCCGGGTGGTAAATTATACTTGGCGCACGCAAAAGCCAAAGAGCCATTTACCGCCCGGAGAAATATGTGCAAAACAGTACTTATCTTGCATGAGTAATAAAAACTATGTTTAAAGTATTTACTGATAGAATAGTCATGTAATAAAACTTTTATTGCGCAGTTTAATTTAATAACTTTTTTTTACCCCAAAATTATGTCAAAAACTGTTACTTTTTGTGAGGATCGTGAATGTATATTATATTTTTATTAAATTTTTCGCTCATGTTCAACAAACAAAAAATTTTTGCAGAGCAGCATTTTCCATTTCTACCTTTCTTCTAGTGAACAAGAAACTGTTTGTCAATTTTATCACGCGTATTGTAATATAGAATATTCATCAAATTGTTTATGTGCCTATCATAATTCATAATTAGAAAACCAAAGAAACGTTTATAAAACATATTTCATCATGGTTTTAATGAATAGAAATACTAATTTTCTTTTACTTTTGCCTTCCATTTAATAAATAATGTAGTATTTAACGTAATGAAAATAAGAAATCTATCTGGCAATTGTATTTTATTGAAAATAATTGAAATATAATCTTATTTCTGCATATGACGCACGCAAAGCTGGGCTCGCTCTCGCTATCTCTCTCACAGCTGCTGCATTACATTTTAGGCTTCACATTTTCCAACTGAGTGTCCGCTCCTCTATTATTCTCCTTCGTGTTCGCGACCAAGGATGTTTAAGGGAGGGGATGTGTAAATAGTGTCGAATAAGTGAGGCCAGGGTAAGTAGCAGAGACAGAAATAGATTTTCTGCACCGTATGGTAGCCACTATTGCGCATGTAAAATAAGCTCAGAAATTAATTTAGATTTCATATTATGCAATAAATTAATAACAGAAATTGTTTAGGAGATGACTCAGTAATTTCAGAGATGCTAATACTTCTTCCCATCCATTTTGATTCGCTTCATCTTTTATATGCACCAGAAATTTTAAAAAGTTCTAAGGGTCGTCGAAAATTTTAGAAATTGCAAAATCTATCAACAATTAACAACCTACCTCTAAAAATAAGGCAGGTAAGAAGCAAAATATTTATATCTATTATTTTCATTATATTTAATTCATATATACATATATTTACATTGATTTATTCATTTCTAAATAATATTAATTTATTGAATTTTTTTCTTTGTGTAATTCTATTTCTAATGTTCTGATTAGCCGAAAATTTTAATTTTGTATCTGAATATACATTTAAAACGGTATCAATCATTTGATTATATTGTCCAACTAACTATACACACGCAATACACAATGTCCCAAATAGATGTAAATATAAGTCCTTCCACGCACAACACCTACAACAGCCAAACGAAAACAACGTGCTTGTGAAATGAGAACAAAAAACAACCTTTCAAGGATACTTTCTTCTTCCACAAATATTCGAGTTTCCAATAAGAAGAAGTACTGCTACCACACGGTGCAGAAGATCTATTGTTTTACTAGAGCACTAAAAACATAGGTATTATCATCCGCCATTCTGTGTCCTGTCAATAAAAGAAAGCATATGTAAACCAATGTAAACATTACAGGAAATGCGTTGTTTGACGAGGATAAAATGTTATAATAACTTGAAAAACTAAATAAAATAGTATCAAAGAGACTCATTAATGTTCCGAATGATTTACCATCATTATTAGCGGCAATTGTGGCTGTGAGATGCACAGACGAATTATAAGTATTTCATATAGAATTACGTATATTCAGTCAAAATTTCCATTTAAAGTTATGATCAGATTAAAATTTTGATTGAAGTTATCTCAGTTCATTTTAATATATATTTTTATCTAAATTTTTAGACACGATCATAGAATCTAACCTCAATTTCAAGCAATAATTGATCAATATATTTATGTATTATACATATAGGTACCTATTATATAAAATATATATTTTATATTTACATATATACATATATAAATATATTATAAGTATAAATAATATATAATCAATTATTTTTTCGATAAGAAATATTACGAACTCACAATTTTTGATCAAGATATGCAATATAAAAAATTGCAAATAGTAGACTTCTATGTTTTTTATCCCTTGGGTGAGAGCAATAAAATTATGAATCTTCCAATAAATATGCATAAAAGTTTTACTAGGTAAGTTAAAGATTACAAAGTTTGTAGATAAATAATAGAGTTTTACATATTTAGAGATCTCGAAATGCAATAAATTTGTCAGATTGTTTTCAAAAATTGTATTACAGAATATAAATTAAAATTCCATAATGATATTCTGAGTATTTAATATTACTCTAATTATATATGATTGAAAACCGAATAAATTAGTAGTTTGATAGACTCCAATATTATTTTATCACGTTTTTTACCTAAGTATTAAACTATATCGACTCAATCATCGCGTTTCATGCACTGTTAACATATGCTAAAGCGCTTTCTAAGGACACAGAATGGCGGATGATAATACTCATGTATTTGGAGCCTTAGTTTTACTAGTGTTGTCTCTTTCCCTTGCCCTGGACACACTGTCTGTAATGTTAAAGTCTTGTGATGCCACATCCCCTCCCTTAAACGTCCTTGCTCGCGACGTACTTTCACAGGATTGCCAAGTTAAACTCTTACTATACTATTATTACACTATATAATTAAATATCGACTTATACCACTTTGACTTATTTCTATTCTTTATACTCAAGTGCATCATGTACAATTGAAATGCAATATAGAATCAAATAAAGAACAATCATATGATAACTATTCTTTATTTTGAATGAATATTCCTGAATGCCGCGCATAGAGTTACTACCACAGACCACAGACCAACTATTTAAACAGAGACTGGACATCTCTGTGTACTTAAAACAATACTTGCTGTCTTTGTCTAGTCTTATCTTATTTAGGGGTTAGTAAGGCTCACGGAAGGTGAGTGATTATGGCAGTGGCAGGATGGACAAGAATATAAATATCTTGAAATTTCGGAAATTTATTTTTCGCACTCCCGGGAGTAAACAACGAATTTAATCCCTCATTTCAGGGACTTAAGTTTGAGTTTAGTCCCTCCGGGATCTAAAATGATCAAGAATCTCAAAGGACTAAAGTAAAATAAACAAATTTTTCTATGACAACTAAATAATCAAAGTACTTACCTAAATGTCAAATAGAATTTTATCAACAGTAATTACACAAGAGCTTTTTATTTTGCTGGATAAATTTCTGTTTTCACGAAACCTTGTTACCTAGCAATTTGATAAGAAAACTGTTCTAATAAAATCACGACACCGTAGGTGGAGTGATTTTATTTTGTGAACAGTTTTTGAGTCAAATTGCTGTCAGGTTACAAGGTTGAGTTGTCAAATTGAAATTTATCCCAAGAAAAATAAAATGCTAGAGTGTAATTCGGCGAGATAATTTAACGACATTTTATTCATGAAAAAATTCATTTAAATGTGCAATTATTAAGAGTACAATTATCATACCTCGTTTCATTTGACATATTCCACTACGTACTCTTTATAATTTTCTTCATCAATTCTTCGCATACTTTAAGTCCAATCTAGCAAAATATTTGAAATTTGACATACCGTTGTTCCTTTTTCCAATACATAATTCTGGTGTTCACAAATTACGATGAATTGTCTCCAGATACATGATTTATTGTTTTTTAATATTTATAGACACCTTTACTTAATGTTTTCTTTTATATTTTTCTCGGAAATATTCCAAATTCTGTTTATTCTGCAGTTTAAGCATGGACAAATTATGCAAATGACATAAATATGGTGAGTGTTTTGATTTGGTTGCTAGGAGAAAGGTAAATAACGTTTTTCTGCTACTGTATAAATAAGTGAGCTTTGTAGCCCTGGCAACTCGAACGATAACGAAAGCAAACCTTCGTGTTACCTCGTTGCTATGCGTTGCTAGCTACGAAAGTAATACTTTCGGGGCCAGGACAAAAAAGTAACAGTTTGAAAAAATGCAAATATATCGAAAATTTCATTATTCATTCAAATAAATAAGTAGTTTATAACAATAATATAATTTTATCCAATCTATTTAATTTAATTTTATCTATTTATTGGTTTTAAGTAATTATGCAATTTGAACAATTGGAAAAAGTCATGGTAGGAATATTATTCGAATTACTAACTTCTTCACTTTGTATTGGAAGATTTTTATCATTTTGAATTACGTCAAAATTCATATTTGTCACTGTTTCTTTATTTGAGGAAATATTAATGTAAATTTCATGTAACACCTTTTTAGAAATTTCAAATTCATTACTTTACGAAGAAGACTTCCATCCGCTCTTTAAATACAAAATATCGGCACCCGAAGCATTACATTTTCGTTAATTCGAGCAAAGCAAGCCATTTAGAAAACATGCTGTATGTTCGATTGTACCTTTCTTTGGATTTATCCGCAAGAAGTGAGGCACATGCATTGTTAGCTGCCTTTTGAATACCATTTTCATTTTCTGTTAACATTTTAAATCGGTCAAATGCAATGTTTCACTAAATTATTGAAACTCAAAATCTGTGACAGGCGCTGATGACAGATAACATTGTAAATAAACCGTTGCTATGGATAATTTTAGACAGGTAAAACAGTCTCCATAACATTATTTCAAATGTAATAATCATTATTAAATATTAATATCTATATAGAACAGTAGCAGAAAAAATTTAATACATCACACGATGCGAAAGCCCTTTCAGGTGCTCGGAGGTTTTGAACGACCTCGGCTTCACCTCGGCCATTCAAATACCACCTCACACAAAAAAGTATACTTTCGCATCTTGTAATGTAAATAACTATTTTCTGCTACTATATAAATAAGTGAGCTTTGTAGCCCTGGCAACTCGAACGATAACGAAAGCAAACCTTCGTGTTACCTCGTTGCTATGCGTTGCTAGCTACGAAAGTAATACTTTCGGGGCCAGGACAAAAAAGTCAAAGTTTGAAAAAATGAAAATGTATTGGAAATTTTAATATTTATTCAAATAAATAGATAGTTCATAACAATAATATGATTCTATCCAATCTATTTAATTTAATTTTATCTATTTATTGATTTTAAGTAATTATGCAATTTGAACAATTGGAAAGAATCATGGTAGGTATATCATTTGAATTATTAACTTCTTCACTTTGTATTGGGAGATTTTTGTCATTTTGAATTACGCCAAAATTCATATTTGTCACTCTTTCTTCATTTGAGGAAATATTAATGTGAATTTCATGTAACACCTCTTTAGGAATTTCAATTTCATTACTTTACGATGAATACTTCCATCCGCTCTTTAAATCCAAAATATCGGCACCCGAAGCATTACATTTTCGTCAATTCGAGTAACATTTTTATCAACATTTAGAAAACATGCTGTATGTTTGATTGTACCTTTCTTTGGATTTATCCGCAAGAAGTGAGGCACATGCATTGTTAGCTGCCATTTGAATACCATTTTCATTTTCTATCAACATTTTAAATCCGTCAAATGCAATGTTTCACTAAATTATTGAAATTCAAAATCTGTGACAGGTGCTGATGACAGATAACATTGTAAATAAACCGTTGCTATGGATAATTTTAGACATGTAAAACAGCCTCCATAACATTATTTCAAATATAATTATCATTATTAAATATTAATATTTAAATATTTATTTGAACGGCCTCGGCTTCACCTCGGCCATTCAAATACCACCTCACACAAAAAAGTTTACTTTCGCATCTTGTAATGTAAATAACTATTTATCACTTGCAAAAAGTTACCTTCCTTTTTATCCGCTGTCAAAACGATAAAATTGTTTTTTATATATGGCTTACTTTATATTGGAGTGGAATTATCATTAGAATTTGTTTTATTATATACTTGCGAGCTAGGGTTCTTGGAAAAAAGTTAAATCCTTGATTATTTCTTTAACAGGCTTTTATTTAACATGTGCTAGTTTTTTCACATAACCTTACTTCTCTCTACTCATTCTTTCTCGCCTTCATAGATGGCGCTAACTGTATTCATAGTAAAAATACATTTAATTATTTACATTACAACACATCCCCCTTCAAGGTATAATTATTGTTATTAATTAGTCTTGCCTATAACGTAGTGGCTTGTGCACAGCTCTACCGGAACGTGTAGTACATTGCGGAGTTCCTTGTATAGGTCTTGGAAATCTGGATATCTCTGCAGGTGTAGCTGCTAACACAGAATGACTCGTTGATTCCTGGTCATCTACTAAATCGTGTCCATCCAATTGATTGGTAACAGGAGCTTGTACTTCTGGCTGTGGTACAGGTTTGGCTATTGCTGTTGCAGGCTGTAGGAGATCCACGGTTTGTTGTACAGGTGTCACACTCTCAGGAATTTCCGTCAAATATGGAGCTGGAATTATATGGAAACGATTTCTTCTTACTATGCTTTGCTTAGTTTGCACCAAATAGGATCTAGGACTGAGCACTTTGACGATTTTGCCGTGACGTTTTAGATCGGTTACCCATACAAAATCACCATTTTGTAGATTATTTAGAGTTCTAACTCCATGACTTTCATCGTAGTTCTTTTTGTACCGTTCACGATACTTCTCCTCCCTTTCAGATATCTCCTTTGAAGGTTTAGCTGTTGCATGACCTATAAACGGTAAATTATCTCGTAACCTCCTGCCAAATAACAACTCAGCTGGACTGAAACCATTTTCTAGAGGAGTGTTTCGGTATGCGAGAAGAGACAGTTCGACGTTAGTTCTATTTTTCTTCATAAGCCTTTTTGCTATCTTCACAGCTGCTTCAGCAGCCCCATTTGCCTGATGAAATTGTGGACTACTTGTTTGTGTTGTAAATCCCCATTCTTTAGCAAATTTTTGGAATTCGGCTGTTTCTGTACCGTGGAATTGTGTTCCGCTGTCAGAACAAATCAATTGTGGTATGCCATATCTTGAGAATATTGTTTTACAGATATCTATGATGTCTAACGATCTCATTCTTTGAACAGGACAAACTTCAAAAAATCTTGAATAGTGGTCCGTTAATACCAGATACCATTTCTCATCAAGTTTGAAAAGATCCATCGATACTATTTGCCATGGGTAATCAGGGAATTTTGCTGGTAATAGAGGTTCATTATGGTTTGATGAATGCTGGATACAAACAGGACATGAGCGTATTTTGGATTCAATTTCTTTAGAAACGCCCGGCCACCACATGGTCCGTTGGGCTCGTCGTCGAGTTTTAGTGATACCCAGATGACCCGCATGTAATTTCTCCAACATAATATTACGAAGCTCAGAAGGTATAATCATACGATTACCTCTTAACAGAATTCCATCCACAACGCATAATTCGTCACGGATAGAATAATATTTCTGAATTTCTATAGGTAATTCAGATTTACTTGGCCACTTCTGGTTCAAAAGACACTTAAGTTGTTTGCAAACGGGATCAGTACTCTGAAAATTTGCGACTTTAATAATATTTTCGTCTGAAGTACGGATGTCTGCTAAGCAAACTTCGTGGATAAATGCATCTACTTCTTCTTCTAACTCATTATCTTCATCCGCTAACATGGGTTTTCGGGAAAGAGTATCAGCAATGAAAAGATATTTTCCCGGTGTGTAAGTAATCTCGTAATCATATCGCATCATACGCATCCTGAAGCGTTGAAGTCTAGGTGAAAGATCATCGAGGTTTTTTGTTTTAAAAATTTGCAGAAGTGGTTTGTGATCCGTTTCTATGGTATAATGTTTTCCGATTAGGAAATTTTTCAGTCGATCACTAGCCCAAGTCAGAGCTAAAGCTTCACGTTCAATATTCGCGTAATTTTGCTCAGCTGTAGTTAACGTTCGAGATATGTAAGCTATCGGTTTTTTACCTTCCTCTTCTTGCTGCAGCAAAACTGCTCCAATACCCTGAGTTGATGCATCGCATGACAATATTGTCGGTTTTCTTGCATCAAATACGGTTAAACAAGGTGATGAAGTAAGCAGCTCTTTGATTTTGTCGAAAGCAAGTTGTTGCGCTGGACCCCAAACAAATGAATTTTTTGAGCTAACTAAATTAGTGATTGGCGACATAATTTCACTCCTGTTTGGAATGAATTTTGCTAAAAATGTTACCATTCCCATGAAACGTTGAACTTCTTTAACGTTAGTGGGTGCTGCCATCTCTGTAATTGCCTTAATTTTGCTCGAATCCGCAGCTATACCTTTTTCGGATATAACAAACCCCAAAAATTTAACTTCTCCTTTACAAAATTCAGTCTTCTGTTTATTGAGGATTATACCAGCCTCCCGAATTTTCTCGAAGACGCTACGTAAACATTCGTCATGTTCTGTTTTCCCAAATTAGAACATCATCCATGTGAACAATACAATTTTTGAACCCATTTAGGATATCTGACATCCTTTTTTGGAATACTTCTGGCGCAGAAGTGATTCCAAATGGAAGTTTTCTGAATTTAAATCTTTCAAAGGGTGTTATGAAAGTTGTATAATCTTGGGATTCTTCAGCTAAACTCATTTGCCAGAATCCATGATTGGCATCAAGTTTACTAAAATATTTAGCTTCACCAAATTCCGCTAGTGACAACTCTATTCTTGGAATTGGATGAAATTGTCGTTTCACACTTTTGTTAAGCTTCGATAAGTCGACGCAAATGCGCACTCCTCCATCTTTTTTAATGCTCACAACCATGGGTGCACACCACTCTGTTGAATGGTCCACGGAGACGATGACTTGTTTTTTCACCATATCATCTAAAGCTTCCTTTACCTTATTTTTCAGAGGAACGGGTACAGCTCTAGGTGCTGAAATAGCGTATGGTTTGGCATTTTCCCTTATTTCTATTTTATATTCACCCTCCATATTACCTAAGCCTTTAAAAAGGGTAGGGAATTCTGCATACCAGTTTATTTCACTTTGTACAGCATAAATACGCTTCACCAGATTCAGACTTTGGCATGCTTTCCTGCTCAACAATGGTACATCAATTTCCTCAGACAAAAATACCTTTTCAGTAATTTGCCTATTTTTCCACTGTAGATTTAACCTTAGTGTACCAATTATGTTGAAACGGTCTTGTTTTCTTGCGCTAAAAACGTTACTGTTATTAGATGTGCTTAGTGGCAAATCTGTTATTACATTCTTCAGCACATGCATAGGCAACATGGTTACATCAGCAGCTGTATCCAACTTAAATGTAATAGGATCGAGTATTTTCTCCCCACAACTAACTTGTAGCTTTTGTGTCCATGCCTTTGCTTCATTTTTAGCTTGAATCTCGTGAACGTATGAGTCTACATTTTCGTCTGAATCCTCATGCTTGCTATTCACCTCTTGTACTTTCTTATTTTTGTTTCTGAAACACATCTTACTGTAATGACCTACTAATTTACAGGTTCCACATTTCGCATTCTTTGCTGGACAGTCTGTTAGTTTTTCATAAAAATCATAACCACATTTGTAGCATTTTTTGTCTCCACTACTTTTCTTCCTATTTCTAGTGCTTTGTGGTTTCTTGTTCGACTGTTTTTTATTTATTTCAGAAACACTGGGCTCCCTCAGATCTTGTTTTTGACGAATTAACTGCTCATGTTGTCTTAGGCATGTAATTGCTTTTTCCAGAGTAAGTGCAGAATCAAGTTGTAGCTTGTCACTTATACTTGAATCTCTCATTCCAATTATGAGAACTAGTAATATCATATCCTCATTTAAGGTTCCCCAACTACATGTTTTCGCTAAGCTATGTAGGTCGGTTATGAACTTTTCAGCAGATTCATTTCCCTGCTTGTGTTTTAAAAATTTCGCTCGTTCATATATTATGTTCCTACGAGGGACGAAATACTCTTCAAACTTTCGGAGAGTTTCATTATATGTCGTAGGGGCGGGTGAAAATGATGTAAATATTTCTTCTGCTCTTTCCCCCATATTGTAGATGAGAACATCAATTTGTCGTTCTTCTGACGTTGTATTGAGACCGCATCCCCGCCTAAATCGTTCAAATCGATTTTTCCATTGACTCCATTCATTGGGTTGGAAATTAAATGGCTCTGGTGGTGATAGAGATAAATTGACAGGCGTCCCACATGTTACAACTCCGTCAGGCATAATTAATAAATTGTTTTTCAATATCTTCAGTACATACGTACCTTTTCCGTACTGTAAATAATAAATTATATAAAAGTCGGTGCGATAATATAATTTATTACCACACACAGATGTTAACACATACACACATTAATTTTATTCACTCCTGAAGATGGTCTAGGTGGGACCGAAGGAAAATTCAGTAGAAATTACTGCAAATAAATCATAAATTTTGTGGTATATATAGAGCCCTAGCATTCACTCGCGGATTCTCTCGCATATAGATGTACTTTTGTCTTTTTGCATTCAAAAAAAATGTATAATAATTTATTGCAGCAACCGAGCAAATCGTGGGCTCTTGCTAAGGACATTTTTTGATGTTTTATTTTAGGGTTAATCAAATTTAGTCGGAAATTTAGCCTTATGTTCCCCGATCGGGCTTACGACCAAACTATATATGAATCGATCGGAAATATAGTGGTCAATAAGGGGTCAGATTTCATAAATCTAGGATCCTGTCTTAAGTGTCAAAATCTGACGTGAACATCATGTGACTTACTTGTACATCATTGGATATATATATATATATATATATATATATATATATATATATATATATATATATATATATATATATATATAATCAAACACAAAATCTCATCGTTCTACAGTTAATCGTTTTGGATTTACCCAAGAGATTCTAAGAATCTGTCAAGTAAAATGCGCTTTCAGCCAAGTCGGTTGCTATAGAAACAGTAGACCATTATTCTTATACTACAACATTCCTAAATATTGATTTCCAGAATTCTACGACTACCAACAGATCTGAATTTATGCGCAAAATTAAAAAATAAATTCCAACTGAAGTGCACTTTCGGTTCAGTCTATTGTTATGAAAATAGTAGGCAATCATTCGGATGCCACAGCAGACTGAAATACCTTATTTCAATATTCTACACCTGGTCGTTTCAAATTTACGCGAAAAATTTCAAAACACTGTCAAGTCAAGTGCACTTCCGGCTAAGTGGATCTCAATAAAAATAGGATATAAGCATCTAGACAGTATAATCGTCCTAAATACTCCATTCTAACAATCTACGTTCAATCGTTTTGGATTTATGCAGAAAATTAAAAAAAAAATTCGAATAAAGTGCTCTCCCGGCTGTCATGTATGAACTTTGCAGTTTCGTTTTTTACCGCCATTATATCAATGTCGCGCTTACACACACGCTGTCTCGTCGTACTAAAAAATGTAACCAAATGTGTAACTGTCAAGAATTAATAAAAGTATAATTTCATTATAATAACTTGAATAATTACTCTTTATGTAAAGTGCTATTCTCCGAACGCTACTAAGAACCTAAAAACATATAACATGGTGGCAGCTGGTTGAAAAAACGCGTAAAGAGGTTATGTAGTGAACAGAAAATTGACAGGAAAAAAATTTAATAATTTGTGCTCTTGAGATAAAAATAAGGAAACACAATGGATCAAGTACAACCCCCAAAAGAAATGTTATTCAAGGGAAACGTAGCTCAAAATTGGAGGCTATGGAAGCAAAAATTCGACATTTATTTACTCGCTAGTGGAAAAATTTCAAAAACAGATGAGGTGAAGATAGCGATTCTTCTCAACTCTCTAGGTGACGAGGGAATACAAATATACAATACTTTTGATTTTGCTTCTGACGAGGAGAGAAAAAAGCTTTCAGTAGTCCTAGATAAATTTGATAGTTACTGTAATCCTATAAAAAACCTTGTTTATGAACATTATAGATTTTTCAAGCGGGACCAGCTTGAAGGGGAAACACTGGATCAGTTCTTAACGGCCCTGAAACAACTTGCGAGCACATGTGAGTTTAAAGAAAGGGACGTGATGATTATGGACAGGATAGTGTTGGGAATAAGGGATCCACGAATGCAAGAAAAACTATTGCAAGAGACAGAATTGACTTTAGAAAAAGCAGTGTCTATTTGTCGCGCGATTGAGAGTTCTGTGGCAAAACAGAAGGAAATATCAAGGGATGTAAAAAACGATTTTGTTTCAGTGAATACAGTTAGCTCAAAGGGCGGGAATTATAAACACAAATATTCCAATTCAGGTCGTCCGGTGATTCGTGGAGAACATCATTCTGGAAATGCTGTTGCTGGTACAAGCAGGGGAACAGGACAAACTCCAGGTAACAGTTGTTCAAACTGTGGAATGAATCACCAACAAGGAAGATGTCCTGCATACACACGATACTGCAGTCGTTGCAAACGTAAAGGCCATTATCGAAAATTCTGCAGAAACAAAAACGTGAGCGAAGTTGTAAAATCCGAAGAAAATAGTGAAAATGAACTTGACTATAATCAAGAAGTAGTGTGGACAGTGACAAGTTCAGACTTCCCAAATATGAATGCAAATAATACTCAAGTAAGTGCAATTGAGTGGTATGAAAAAATTGATGTCAATGGTTCAAGTATGAGTTTGAAAGTGGACAGCGGAAGCCAGGTGAATATTTTGAACATGAGAGACTTTGACAAACTTAAAATTAGTAAAAGTGAACTTTGTGAGGCTACGTCGCGCTTGTACTCTTACTCAAATCATACTTTGGACATTGCGGGTCAAATTACTTTGAAGTGCAAATTTAAAAATGTGAAAAAATACCTATCATTTTACATTTTAAATTCGGACAATTCAGCTTCTATCTTAGGACTCAGTGCTGCTACTGATCTTGGAATAATAAAGAATAATATTTCGGAAGTAACAACTTCTCAAACTACTGATAAAATAATTGAAAATTTTAAACAAGTTTTCAACGGAATTGGAAAAATTTCAAAAACTTATAAAATAACTTTATGTGACAATAACGTACCACGTATATTTGCTTCACGTAAAATACCATTAGCTTTAAAAAATAAAGTCAAGGAAAAATTGGACAATATGGTTGCTGATAATATAATCGTTCCAGTAACGGAGCCAACAGATTGGGTACACCCGATTGTGATTGCTTCCAAATCTAATGGAGATATTCGGATTTGCATGGACCCCCGTGCATTGAACACATATGTAAAACGAGAATTGTTCCAAATTCCTACCCAAGATACAATATTTTCGGAACTAGCTGGTGCAAAATATTTTACTTTACTAGATGCTTCCTCAGCATTTCTTCAAATTCCTTTAGATGATGAAAGCTCAAAGCTATGTACTGTAGCAACACCCTTTGGACGTTTTAGGTTCGTAAGACTACCATATGGACTTTCATCAGCTCCCGAAATTTTTCAGAGGTTTATGTCTGAAACACTAGAGGGTTTATTTGGCGTTGTGTGCTACTTTGATGATATTCTTGTATTCGGACGAACCAAGGAAGAACATAATACTAACCTGACTAACGTTTTGGAAAGAATTTCCAAGTCTGGTCTTACTTTAAACAGAGAGAAATCAAAATTTTGTGTAACTGAGGTCAAATTCTTAGGACACCTATTAAGTAGCAAAGGAATCGCCTCAGACAATAAGAAAATTGAAGCTATAACTAATATGCAAGCACCTCGAAATAAAAAAGATCTTCAGCGTTTTCTAGGTATGATTACATACTTAGCCAAATTTATACCAAACTTGTCAAAGGAAACCAGTATTCTAAGAAGGCTTCTGTCCAATAAATTTGAATGGCAGTGGAGTGAAAACGAAGAAAAATCGTTCAATAACCTTAAAAAACTTGTGACTTCTACTCCTGTCTTATCCTATTTTAATCCTAGAAAAGAAATCGTTTTATCCGTAGATGCCAGTCCTTTTGGCCTTGGGGCTGTAATATCTCAAGATGGACACCCAGTTGAATATGCGTCTGTATCACTAACTCAGACTCAACAAAGATACAATCATATCGAAAAAGAACTATTAGCTGTGGTGTTTGGCTGTGAACGATTCCATCATTATGTTTTTGGTCAAAAAATTATAATTGAATCAGACCATCGACCTCTATTAGGATTGTTAAAAAAACCATTAGATGAAATGTCTCCAAGAATTCAAAGGTTAGCATTCAGGCTATTAAGATATCAGTTTGAATTGAAACATATACCAGGAAAAGATCTGCAAGTACCAGATACACTAAGTCGAGATCCTACAAACTACAAGATAAATACACAATATCTTGAAAATAATCTTAAAGTTTTTTCTGTTATTTCTACTTCAAAAGAAAACGAAAAACGGTTACAGAAGGCCATTAATGAAGATTTCACACTTAGTAAACTAAAGCATTATGTACAGCATGGATGGCCTTGTCATAAGAGTAACTCTGCACCAACTCTGAAAAAATTCTGGTCATTAAAAAATGATATTTTTCTTCACAAAGAAATATTGTTTTATAAAAAACGAGTTATAATTCCTGACAAACTCAAACAGGAATTTATTGATCTACTTCATGAGTCTCATCAAGGTGTTATTTCTACAAAACTGCTAGCCCAGGAATCAGTGTATTGGCCAGGAATAATGACTGATATTGAAAATGCCGTTCTAAATTGTTTAACGTGTCAAAAGCATGCAAGAGCTAATACAAAAGAACCTCTTCAACCTCATGCAGTTCCAGAACTTCCGTGGCAGAAGATTGGTATTGATTTTAAATCTCTTGGACCTCTAAATTTTATTGTAGTTGTAGATTACTTCAGTAAATTCATCATTGTTAACAAGCTTGGAAGTAAAACAGCTGATAGTGTAATATCTGCACTGAAAAATATTTTCTCCATCAATGGAATCCCTCAGGAAATATTCTCCGATAATGGACCCCCTTTCAACTCAAGAGAATTCCATAATTTTGCTCATAAATATGATATTCATCTTTCAACGTCTAGTCCTCACTATGCAACATCAAATGGTATGGTAGAACGTGCAATCCAAACCGTTAAAAGTCTATTAACCAAATCGTATGAAGATGGTAAAGACCCATTTATAGCAATTCTGAATTATAACATTACTCCAAAACAAGATTTACCGGCTCCTAGTCAATTGTTGATGGGACGAGGACTAAGAACAAGATTACCAGTCGCTAAAAGTCTATTAAATCCAAAATACTCTGCGAGAAATGTGAGAGATGTGTTAAAAGAGAGACAAAGAAAACAAAAATCTTATTACAATCGACATTCTAAAAAGTTAACTAGTCTCAATCCTGATCAATCTGTCATGATGCAAACTGACACAAGGAAGTGGAAACCCGGAGTACTAATGAATCAATCCGGACCAAATGATTATGCAGTAAAGATCGATGATGCAATCTACAGAAGAAACCGTAGATTCATAAGACCATTGAGAACTTCCAATATGGAAAACGAAGAAATCAAAATCGAACTTGAAGACTCTCGAATAAACTGTGACTCTCCCTAATTGGTGCGTGAAACCCCAGTTGTGAATGATTCTAACGCTAATAACAATATTATTATGAATTCAGCTAAAATTGTAACTAGAAGTGGGCGTGTTGTTAATCCACCAAAAAAGCTGGATTTGTAAAATATATGTTCATGTATTTTTATGGTTATATTTAAACTTTTCTAAAGGAGGGGCGTGTCATGTATGAACTTTGCAGTTTCGTTTTTTACCGCCATTATATCAATGTCGCGCTTACACACACGCTGTCTCGTCGTACTAAAAAATGTAACCAAATGTGTAACTGTCAAGAATTAATAAAAGTATAATTTCATTATAATAACTTGAATAATTACTCTTTATGTAAAGTGCTATTCTCCGAACGCTACTAAGAACCTAAAAACATATAACACCGGCTTAGTCGATAGCAATCATAATGCAAGGTGTACAACTAGATATTATAAAATTGCCCAATACAAAATTTAAATATTCTATGACTGATTGTTTAGAATTTATGCGGAAAATTCAGAAAGTCTGTCATATAAAGTGCACTTCCGGCTCAGCCGATTATTACAAAAGTAGAAAATGACCATTCTGATACAACATCAAGTTCAAATACTGAATTTCAACATCGTACGGTTGATCATTCTGGATTTATTAGAAAAATTCGAAAAAAGTTCCAAGTAAAGTGCACTTCCGGTACAGACGATTGGAACCATAATGCGAGGTACACAACTATACCCTATACCAGTCTTAAATACAAAATTTCAACATTATACGTTCAATCAGTTTTGAGATTTGCGAGTTACGCACGTATTTAGGAATGTTGTAGTATAAGAATAATGGCCTACTGTTTCCATAGCAACCGACTTGGCTGAAAGCGCATTTTACTTGACAGATTTTTAGAACCTCTCGGGTAAATCCAAAACGATTAACTGTGGAACGGTGAGATTTTGTGTTTGATTATACATATTCAATGATATATACGATCAAACACAAAATCACATCGTATTATATAAATATCCAATTTATTTTTTTGTCGAATATGCTGCGCTATGTTTATTTTTCGTTAGGTGTTCTGCTAAGCTGTAGAATTCGGTTTATGTTTCACATCACTTTTGTGTGCCTTTTAATTTTCTCGAGGTTTGACCCATGTAATTTAGTTCACGTTCACAGTCGTTGCATGGAATGCTGTAAATTACATTTGATTGTTTAAGAAGAGGAATAGGGTCCTTCAATTTACTAAGCAAAGATTTGATCGTAGTACAACTTTTTTGGCAAATTATGATAGAATCATTAGCGAGCACATTTTTAAATTTAGGTGTAAGTTCTGAAATGTACGGAAGTGAAACGTATTTTTTAATAGGAACAGTGTCATCGGCATTGGCGATAACCTCTTGTTGGGCAACTTCTCGTCTCTGTGAGATATGAAATAAAAGACAATTCAACAAATTAATAGGATACCCATTCTCTAGCAATATATCACGAAGTTTAGTTAGATTTTTTTGATGGAATGTACGTTGATTTTCATCGACTTCGGTTGGTCAGATTTAAAATGGATATATCTTCAGTTCATGAATCGAAAGCTTATGATAAAAAAAAAAATTAGGTCAAGTTTCATTGAAAAATATTTCACATTTATGTAAAACTGTCAATACTGTCATGAAGATTATCAACAAGAGTGCGTATGTGCCAGCCACGAAGAAAAATAATAGAGGAGCGGACACTCAGTTGGAAAACGTGAAGCCTAAAATGTAATGCGGCAGCTGTGAGAGAGATAGCGAGAGCGGACTTAGCTTTGCGTGCGTCATAGGCAGAAATAAGATTATATTTCAATTATTTTCAATAAAATACAATTGCCAGATAGATTTCTTGTTTTCATTACGTTAAGTACTACATTATTTATTAAATGAAAGGCAAGAGTGAAAGAAAATTAGTATTTCTATTCATTAAAACCTGTAATGAATTAATACATTATGATGAAACATGTTTTATAAACGTTTCTTTGGACGCGAGTTTTCTGATTTTAAATTATAATAGGTACATAAATAATTTGATGAATATTTTATAATAAAATGGGCGTGATAAAATTGAAAAAATATACACAAACAATTTCTTATTCACTAGAAGAAAGGTAGAAAAAGAAATGCTGCTCTGCAAAAAATTTTTGTTTGTTGAACATGAACGAAAAATTCAACAAAAATATAATATACATCTACGATCTCACAAAAAGTAGCAGTTTTTGACAATATTTTTGGTGTAAAAAAAAAATTATTGAATTAAACTGCGCAATAAAAGTTTTATTACTTGACTGCATTCTATCAGTAAATACTTTAAACATAGTTTTTATTACTCATGCAGAATAAGTACTATTTTGCACATATTTCTCCAGGCGGTAAATGGCTCTTTGGCTCTTGCGAGCGCCAAATATAATTTACCGCCCGGAAAAAAACAAACGCAAAATAATATTTATCCGCATTCCCAATAAAAAATAGTATCTGCAACTGGTGCGGTATTGTCAGTTTCCCACTTGAGTTCTCGTGGGCAATCGAGAACCTATTGCACTTGTTGCACAATATACTATTGTTAAATTTCAATTTTTCGAAAGTAGCATGGGAGAAATAAAAAAAATTATTCTAATATGTCACGGGATCAACAAGAACACTTGCTTCGTTTACTTTTGACAACTGTATTTTCAATAACTTTTATATATTGATGAAAAGTGGAAGAATTAATGTTGCAATTTTGTGTAAGTCCATAAGTTTTATGAATTAATAAATTTATTGACAAGAAGTTTCCTCGAAGTTGAATTTTTCATTAATAGTCTAGGTTATATATGTTTAATAATTTGAAACATTGATATAACCTTTCAATTTCTAACATAGAATTGTCAGTAGATCTGCTATTATAAGTTTAAAATAATTTCTACTCACTTTTAGATCTCTAGACGACCATTCTTTTATAATATTCTCCTCTCTGAAATGTTTTTCATAATCGTAATCTGTAATTTCCAATGTTCTATTCGGTCGTGTTATATTCTTGCGCCACTTATTTAATAAAATATCATTTTTGGGTACAGAAAAAAGACAATATTTCTCTTTACAAGTTCTGTACCTACTATTACAATTTGGCACAAAACATTTTCTTTCTTTTTTTATTATATTTCCACATGAAAATACTAAATAGAACGGAACTCGCCATTTACTTCCATACAAACATGGGCCCGCCTTTACCTATCTCTCAGTTACCTTCTCTCTCTAACAATATTAAGATAGGGAATTGCCTGGTGCCAGCAAAGCCGTAGAGGCCATTTGCTCGATATAATATTTAATACATAGCCCTTGTACAGCATACTTTTAGAATCAATGAAAAATTCACAATTTTTGAAGTAAAACTTCTTTTGGGACGGTGTGAATGGATTTTATTAAGCGAAAAAGTGTAACGAAAAAGAGACAATTATGAATGTATAGGGTTTAGCCTGTGAGAGAATGACATAAAATGCGCTTCTATATACTTTCCTATCCTTCGTCTCCTTTTTGTGCTATGGTTCGTACGTCCCCACTCTTTGTGCTATGGTTCGTAGTGCCCCCATTACTCTATCGTCGTAGATGGAAGAAACTGCGAACGGTTACGACGGAGAGATGAAAGATATATTGTAAGAAAGCTGGAAAAATGAGCTGCGCAACCATGACAATAATCAAATTTCGGTTTGTCAAGCCCGCGAAATAACAAACACATGATGTAATGAGCTCTTATTTCTGTGAAAAATATTTATATTTATTCGGCGTTTTCTAGTTGCAAAGTACATCTTCTTAACATTACTTTTATAAAGAGTAAATAAAATTTGATACACATGTGTAGTTTTCACTCCATTTTCTTTTATCATATTTTATTTCTTTGTCCCTCTAGCGTAACCTATATTTTCCTCTCTTTCTGGCGTAACCGTTCGCAAAAATGTATTGTGTGATATAGAAATCATTCCACCTAGATACTAATGATCTAAGAACTGGCCATCAATCCTCCATTATAAATTTTTGTATTTGAAATTTCTATCAATAAACACAATACTTTTTGATGAATTTCTGCTAGAATCTTCCAGATTTATTATTTCATATATGTTCTCTGTTAATACGAATCAAATAACCGAATATAGATTATGATCTGTTGATTTGATTATAAACTCATGTATAGACTATGTGCAAGGGGGCGGAGTTTAAACAAATATCGATACGAGCGCTCATGGTGAGCACAATTGTAAACATCGAACTCCATTTCTCAGAGTACGTCATTGAGCTGTCATTGAGTATTGTAGTTTAAAAGTGAAAATAATTCCATATAAAACATGAGAAAATGTTTGTTCTGTTTCAGGCTGTTGTGTTAAGGATGATTCAAGTGAAATATAGTTCCATATATTTCATGTACCCAGTTATAACATAAAAAAACGAGTGAAGTGAGTCAAAGCGGTAAATAGAGTATTTTCTGTCTTTCATTATTAATCTATATAACAAATATGTCTGTAATTCAATTGTGAAATTAGAAATATTCAAAATCGATTTGGGATTCATGAATTTACCTCTATCTTTAATTTGTAAGATGTTTCAGTGATAGAAGTTTGTCAGATGCACTTCGCAATAATTTTGTTGTTAATATTGTCAGCAACATATTCTTCAACATGTTTAGTATGACAAAATTAATTTCACGCTTTTCTTCAATGTTTCCTCGGTAAAAGGGATACAGTGTTTGATAAATACAAACCCGATCAGCAAGATCATCGGCGTCATAATTTGAGGTTATCCTGTCAATTTGGACGAATTAAGACGTTTTCTCTATAATAGGTACGTTATAATTGAAAAAAAAATACTCAGAATAAATAATTTCAACGTACCTTTTATGCTATGCAAGTTATATTCTACGCACACAACTGAATTGAATAATATTAGTATATTTAAAAAATTATATATATATATGAAACAATGATAAAATAGAGTTCTCCATTGCCCGCTAGAGGCGCTAATAGACTTCATGCACGTAGCCTATGTAGCGCGCCAGATCTATCCTAACATCTCTAGTTTGGAATTCTGCCATTAGATAGAGTAACGCTTATGTTTATTTGCCAATAGTTTCCGCACGTTCCCTATATGTTTTATTTCTGAAAGGTCAAGATATTTATATTATTGTCCGTTGTCCATCCTGTCACTGCCATAATCACTCACCTTCCGTAAGCCTTACTAACCCCAAAATAAGATAAGACTAGACAAAGACAGCAAGTATTGTTTTATGTACACGGGGATGTCCAGTCTCTGTTTAAATATTTGATCTTTGGTCTGTGGTAAGGCGTGTTTCTTCGAGCAATCAAAGTGATCTAAGTCTTCATAATTCAGTGAATCATGTTTCTTTGGTCGTTATTCGTTATCCCCACTTCTTCACTTTATGATCACAAAGTTTGAAATATGGCGGATAGAACACAACAAGAAAATCGTTGATAAAACAATAAATGCACATCCTGCATCTAATATAAAGGGATGAATATTCGAATAATCATGCAATAATAATTGGTTCTTGAAAAACAAACTATTTAATGGATTATAATAAAAATCAATACTGAAAAATTCTGATATTTTAACTAATTACAAGAGAAAAAATCGCCAAAAATCATTGTTATAAAACATATTGCTAAAAACGGATGTATAAATATCCTCAAATCAAAATATGACCCATGATTCGTAGTTAGTTGTTTTCTTGTCTCAAAAAATAATCATGATTCATATACAGCGAATATGATCCTGAGATTCACAGTATGATTGTCGAAGAAACACGCCTGGTAGTAACTCTCTGCGCGGCATTCAGGAATATTCACTCAAAATGAAGAATAGTTATCATATGATTGTTCTTTATTTGATTCTATATTGCATTTCAATTGTACTTGATGCACTTGAGTATAAAGAATAGAAATAAGTCAAAGTGATATAAGTTGATATTCAACAATATATTCTCGTAAGAGTTTAACTTGGCAACCCTGTGAAAGTACTCAGTGATCTGTCATACTCTGGTATCACCCAGCTGCCATTATAGTGGTACGAAAACATCAACATGGGAGATGGAAAAGATAGTGAAAGGCAGCCCTTATTGCAAAATGATAATAGTTCAACATATAATGGCAGTAATGCAACTGACTTTCAACCAGGTAATTCTGTATTTGTATATATATATTATTGATTTTTTCATATTTTTGTAGCGGTATTAGATTGGAGAACAAAGATGACAATTGAGTCATCTCTGTAATTTAATGATTAATCAAAATTGTATTATTTGCTTGACACCTAAAATTAAAAAAAAAATGAAACTTAATACAATATTTCATATTATTGCATATAATTGATAAAACTAGAACAAGTATCTTTTTTTGATTAATGTAAAGTGAAACTAAAAATGCAAAGTTTGGAATTATTATTCGACAATCATTTCACTATTTTTAATTATAAATTTTTATGAAACATACTTTGTAAGCTGCAACGTGGAACTTGAGGCTTTAATCATCGTTGAAAAATCTGACAAACTATGATTTGCAATTATTATTTACCTTTGAATAACAAAAATGTCATAGTTTTATTTTTACTTTAGATTCTACATTTTATTGTTCTGTTCTTTTAAATTAGTTGTGATATTTGCCTGCTAATAATAATTTATGATGGAATGGGATACAAAAGGGTTCGGAGTCTCCTCAGTTACCTGTCAGAAATTTTGTAATTGAAAATTATGTTTTTTTTCCTTCTGAAATTGTCTGTAGTAAAATAGAAAATAAAATGTGAGGATTGATACCGTCTTGGTATGCAGGTCAGCAAACAACAGTATCGCCCATCGGTCCAGATGAACTACCACCTCCATTCCAGGCAGCTTCTAGTGGTGGTGTGCCCATGGTCACATGCCGAGTTTGTCAAGCTATGATAGATATTTCAGGCAAAAGGGATCAACATGTAGTAAAATGTTGTCAGTGCAATGAAGCTACGGTAATTATTAGACCTTATTTCCTTAAGTGAACATTTTTCTTACTCGAAACTTTTGTTGGCGAAGTCGTTATTATGTCATGTTTTTGAAGAGCTACTTAATATTATAAGTGTACATAATCATAAGCATAATCAGTTTATAATAGATTCATAATTAGAGGATATGTATTTAATCAATCAATATTCCTTTTGCATTATTTTTTCAATGTTTTCCTAGAATATCCAATCCAATGCTTTCAAAGACAAAATATGGAAAATACTAACAGTACAAAATAAACCGCTTTATAAAGCAACTATTAAGCTTTGAAAAAATTAATTGGATCGAATTTTTATTTGGCTCTGCCCATTACTTAAAATGAATTCACTAAAATATAAATAAAGATAAATGTGAATTACATAGCGTATTTGAATAAGACGAAGATATAATATATTTCCATGATAATTAGTGAAGCTTATTTAATTAATGAACCGTGCTCAATTCGGGTCATTATTTTAGAGAAAAATATTGACTCTGATTTGATCAACTTTTACGGGCAAACGACACAAGTCTATGCGATAGGTACAACTATTTAGACATGAATTTTCGTAAAAAAGTTGCCATTCAAATATCAAAACAAGGGCTAAATTCAGAGATCTGACTCATACTCATTTCACTCTCAACTCAATCTAGACTCAATTTTCATTCGCTTGAGTGTGAGCTGAACCAACATTTTTTCCTTAATTCTGTATGCAGTAAAGCAAATGAAAAAGTAATTAGCGCAAGTAGTTTTTAAAAATAATACATTATAGAATAATAACTTCAGTCCTGAACAGTAGCGCATAGATGTAATTTATTGACGTTTAAAATGGAATTAATTCATATTGACAGAGATTCAAAATCAAATTTACATAAATAATTTGGATGAGTTTTCATATCTTAATGCAAATATGCTCTTTGTAATAAAGAGGTTGCGCGGTCGAGTCCCACTGACAGACAAAAAGTCAGTAAAATTTTCACTGAATTATAATATACTCTGTGGCGTAGTCTCCACAAAAACTAAGAGTACCCGTAGCTTGACGATTGGTAACCGCACCTACGGCTGAAAGAAAATAAATCAATCTATCGAGTGCATTATAAGTGTCTGCCGTACCCGCAGCGGGTAAAAAGCGCGATTGACATATTTATTTTCACTTAAGTATGTAGATATGTTCTACATGAAATTGAGATTAACGAGTATTAGATCAAATATTTATAAATGTTTGAAATGTCAATAGAAATTTACAAGTTATTCGAGCGAATAATGAACATTATTCGCCTGAATTTGTGCAATATTCCAAGAAAACATATAATGTGAGAGAATGAGCTTGATATACACAAATCATTTTTTGAAACATACCAGGAGTGTTCAAATTTATACCTGTAACAATATTATGTTAGTATATTTCTTATGGATTTTTTTTTTGTAAGATGAACTTCTTTATGTGAGAATTTGACTCCAATAATTAATTTCTTGAGTGCAATAATTGATTCCTCGATTATAATGATATTGTTTCTACTAATTTAAGATTGAGAATACAATTGTAGATATCTTGATTATAAAAAGGAATTTTTTGGTAATAAGTACAAAAATTCGGGTTTGACTGTAGTACAATGACTGTTAGTAAGTGCATGCGTAGTAGTCATATATGCTGTTGAAGTGCACAGTAGTTCTTAAACAAACTGGATTTCGGCCCAACATGAGTATTTCGTGCATCCTTCTCGATATTAGGTTTAAACTCGGTCCCTTAGGCGCGCAGCGCAATCCGATACTATTCAGGGATATTTTCCAAAAGTACGAGCACAGCGAATTAGTATACAACCATTGCATTAGAAAAAAACTCCATTACAGTTTTACTAACATTATTTCATTTCACCAGTAAGCTGTTGGTAGTAGTGGCGTACGCAGGATTCTGTTATGTGCAGGGTTTTAAAGAAGACGAAAAATTTACCATCCTATTTGTATACATACATACATATGAATAAAAAAATTTCTATTAACAATATGACATCAAAAATAGCTCCAAGACTCTTGGATGATTCATTCAAAATCTCATCTGGTGTAATCACAATTTCTTTCTGAATATTTAACAATGCCACCGACAGAGCTAAGCAGATATGTTTTAAGAGTGGAAAAAGAGCGTTCATTGTCAGCAGTTGTAACTGGTTACATATGTTACAAGTGTCTGATCTCTTCACAATTTTAAAAATCTGCTGTGGACACACAGTGCTTCTTATCAGTATCGTTTCAATTAATTGCATATTTCAAAGTGACAGATGACAGTTATATGAAATTATTATTTTATTTTAAAATGGCATTAGTTTCGTATCCAGTTGCTTTTTTGATTCCAAGCTTGGCATAATCTGGTTAAGTTGTAAAAATTGACAATCGAAAAAATTATTTATTTTAGATTTCTACTGAACTTATCTCTCCGAGAGCTTTATACATATATCAAACAAGATATCATTTGAATAGCTTTTAAAAAGAAATTGAAAATTATTTAAATACCCTCTTTGACACTTCTTCTAGAATTATTTTCGCAGGAACTTAATATACCAAACACGATAGAACCAAATTACCTATTTTGAAAAAACAATTGACGAACGTTTGCATTTGATGTCCAAATATGAGTAATAATAATTCTTATTTTACATTATGATTCTCATTATTTCTTTGCTTCAGAAAAATATAACGAACTTTATAATAACAAATGAACCGCTGATAATTTTGAAAAATGCTGTGCCGAATTATTCAAGGGTTAATTTTAGTTATTGTATCATATTTTATGATAAATACTATCGTTTATAAAATAAACGTAAAAAACTAACAAGTTCCATCAATAACGTTTTGGTGTCAATGGTTGAAAAAAGCTTATTAGCAAACTTAAACCTAGCTCTTTAATAAAAAACTTGAATATAAAATTTCAGTCAAAAATTGGTTTTTGGGCTCAGTGGGATCTGAAACGAGAAGATTAATCAAAATCTGGAAGTGTAAAAAATCACAATTACAATAATTTCTCTATTATATAAGTCGGGAAAGTAAAAAGAAATTACTGCAACCTGTAAAATAAATCCTAGTAGTTGCTACGATTTTCCTTAATTTAAGTCATAATGGCCGAAAATCGATTTGGTAATTATTATTTAGAGAAAATAAAGCATAATGGTTAGAAAAGTGTGACCATAGACACACAAAAAAATCCACTCAAGTATTTGGCATCAATTTATGGCACTTTGTGAATTCGGACGGTAGAACTTACGGCTCAAAGAACCAGAAGAAAACGTAAATATTCCGGAAGATTGGGCGTTCAATATTTTATTCTGTAGTAATTACTGATTAGTCACTATTGTTAGCTTATTCGTGAAATAGTCATGACGAATAGCATTCGTGATATAATTTTTCCTGATAAAATTGGCGATTATAATACTCAAGCTTGTTGCTTTATAGCATTTTCGCTCAAAACATTGATGCGAGATACATTGACAGATTAATGTCTTCCGCGAAATCGCTAAGCTACAAGCTCTTGTAACATTCGCCAAATTTTATTAGAAAAATTATATCACTTATGTACTTTTGGCACAAAATCTCCAAATATGGTATCAATAAAAACGTTGAAATGCCGAAAGGAAAACTTCATTCCAAAGATTTTAAACTAGTTGCTTTGAGATCGTGTGCTTATTTCGCGGCAGAAAAGGATAATGGTGGTACAACACAAAAATTATCCAATTTTTGGAGGTAGGTAAAAAACTTTGAAATTGTATTTTAATGTTTTTCTTTGTGTATTTTAATGTGTTTATAAATTTTTACAGAGAGTTTCTGCAGCAACCGAGATAGGCATATCAACAATCACGTCACTGAAGATACAAGAAGTAAAAAGTCTAGATAAAAATAAGAAACGTGAAAAGCCGGTCACGGATATAGATTCATTCACAGAAGGAGCAATTCGGAATGTAATTTACGAGTTGTATCGTAGCAATAAATTATACTTTCAATCTAATTGGTACACATTGGTATACATTTTTTGTCTGTATGTTCCAGAAATTCATATGACTGTAGAGTCCTTGCTAAGGGTTTTAAAAAATCGAGATATTTTTTGACGGCTGCTGCTCTAGTTTGTTGTTGATAATGAAGAATATGGATTTCAAATAGCAAAAACATGGTGCTATCCCAAAGCTGTTCGAATTGCCAAATATTTTTAGTTGCAGCATTACTTTAATATTTGACATCTGTGATATTTCATTGCAATATTTGTATATATAAAACTTGTTATATTCTTAATTGTACTTGACCTTTAGATCATAAATAATATCTAGATGGAAGAAACTGCGAACAGTTACGACGGAAAGAGATGGAAGATATATTGTAAGAAAGCGGGAGAAATGAACTGCGCAAGCGTGACAATAATCAAATTTCGGTTTTTCAAGCCCGCAAAATGACAAACACATGATGTAATAAGTTCTTATCTCTGTAAAAAATATTTATATTCATTCGCCGTTTTCTAGTTGCAAAGTACATCTTCTTAACATTACTTTCATGAATAACAAATTAAACTCGATAGACATGCGCAGTTCGTTTCACTTCATTTCGCTTTCATTATATTTTATTTCTTTGTCCCTCTAACGTAATCTATATTCCCCTCTCTTTCTGACATAACTGTTCGCAAAAATGTGTTGTGTGATATAGGACTCCTTCCATCTACATATTATTTATGATCTAAGACTTAACCTCTGTGATATTCTTTTGCAGTTAACTAATCTTTTTTTTTGTAAATTTTCAGACTATTTATATTTTTAGTTGGAGCATTATTTTAATATTTGCCATATTTCATTCCAATATTTTTATCTATTGAACTTGTTACATTCTCAATTATATTCTGATTCCTGTAATACTGTTTTGCAGTTAATTAAAATCTTTGATTGTTAATAATTTTCTGCACATTAATAATTTAAATATATATTTCTAGTTGCATTATTTTTTTTTTTGTGATATTATTGTTCATTATTTACACCTCTTTTAATTTCATATTTTTCAATCATCGTTTTTAAAATTAGAATCAAAAAGCCAATTCCGCTTGTCTAGAATATTAATCAATTATCTTTATATAATATGCAACTAGCGTAGTATATAATCTAGGAATGAAATGTTATACATGGCTGGAGAGAGAATAAAAATTATATTCAATAATGTAATAATCCAATATGATTCTTATTTAAAATAAGAAAGTTGGTATTCGTATCTCAGAAACCGCAATGTTGAATCTTATTTTGACATCATTTTCATGTTTGTAGGTAACTTTTATCTGATACTTTTTTTGTTTTTCTATAATTTAGTTTGAGTTTTTAGAAGTCAGCGATTTTCAGTTTTTTTGAATTAATATGTGTTTATCATACCGCATTTGAATAATTTTTCGACGGCATCTAAATTGGCTTACAAAATTGCACAACATTGCCCATTTAACCAAATTTCTGTCTTCAATAATAAGAAAGATACTCTATTTGGTACACACTGTTGTATATAGGATAGATGGAAGCATACAAATGAGACATTATCTCACATATTTAGCTGCCTCGAGTACACTAATAAAACTAGTTGTGTTTTAATGGAATTTTTCATGAAGTAAACTATAATATAATACCCCAAAAAGTTGAGAAACGGATCACAGATTACAATAAATATTTCATGGGAGGAAGGCTAGAATAATAATAATTTTTTTTTTTTAAATCTGTCAGAGGTCCTTAATACCGTTAGTGAAGAAATATTTGAATTCATTTGGAATAAATAATGTCCCTTAAATGTGAAACAAAAATTTCTCCAATATTATGTAAATAATATTCTTTTTTCTTGTCAGCCGATTCGCAACGCACCACCTGGTAAAAAATACGTTCGATGTCCCTGCAATTGCTTGTTGATCTGTAAGAGCTCATCGCAACGAATTGCATGCCCACGACCAAATTGCAAGAGGATAATCAATTTGGCTCCCAGTCCTGTGACACCGCCTGTACCCTCAATGCCCGGCATGTGTCGAGTAACATGTGGGCATTGCCACGACACATTCTTGGTAAGATTAGCAAGCCTTTTACTTTTATTTAAAAGACTTTCTGACTTTCATTAAACATTTGTCGAAAATTATCATTTAATGTCGCTAGATTATTGAGTAATGTTAATAGCTGTATTTTAGTATTACAGTATGAGAAGTGATTTAATATCCACTATATATGGTACTTATGATCTATTTAGGATGTATTGTTTATAGAAATTGCAATACTATATTACATATTCATACAAATCATTACCAATGTGAAGTTCATCATGTATGGGGGGCGGTAAGAATATTCCGGAATAACAGCTGAAAAACAAATTTCTTTGTAGCAATTTTATGCCATTACCTCTGCAAAACTTCCATGTCTCAATAAAAAAAATCTAGTTTGTTAATAGTGTTAATTTATCAAGCATTTAAGTCTTACAACTTGGTTTTTTACAATTTATGAATATAATGGAAAATAATTTAAATGTAGAGGAGCTTAAATTCATAATTGACAATTTGAGGAAGAAACATCAAGCATTTATTGCCGCAATCGTGAAACTGCATTCTGGGTGTCGAGTTACTGCGAGATCTTGGTTGTGTCTTGGATTTAAACGATGATGTCCTGCGAATTGGTATTGAAAAAGAAATACCTCATCATTGTCGACAAATGGAAATAGAATGACGGATGTTGTTGCTCCAAAGAATTTCCTGGTACCTTCTCGTTCGGAAGAGATGGTTTCAATTAAACTAGACAACATTCCAGAAGATATAACGTACGCCTTTGAACCTGACAGGACAATAAGATAGAATAAATCCGTTATACTAGCCAGAACTTTGGTAAATTCTTTACGACTAGTTCAAAAAGAAGTTACGTTATTTATTACTGGAATATCAGAATATTCAGAAAATCTTTTATAAGGATTCAAGTGATTTTAGACATAAAATCGATGTTAGAGATGTGAAGCCGATAAAACAGCCCCCAAGGCGAATACTTTTATCCCGGATTGACGAAGTTTATGAATTGATAATTGATATGCAGAAGAGAAGAGTCATTGAACCATCAAGTCCCTTGGCTTCTCCGATAGTTTTGATAAAGAAAGTTTGTTCTACTCATTTGTGTGGGTTACCGAAAATTGAATAAGGTAACAAAGAAAGATTCATGCCCCTGCCAAGAATTGACGACACCCTCAATGCTGTCGGAAATTCGAAATAGTTTTCTACCTTATACTTGCAGAGTGGATACTGACAAGTTGAAATAAACGAACAAGATGAAGAAAAGACATAATTTACATCCTGTGTGGGTTTATGACAGTTTACAGTTATGCTTTTTGGATACTTCGAATTCAATTTCAGATTGGCTTCTTTTAACCCGTGGAACGCTTGTCTCAGTCGAATCATTTCTTCTTCGAAATCTTGTCCATAAAGTATCACATCATCAAGGTAGACAAGCGCAATTTTTCATGACGTGCTGGGGGCATTGCAGTATCCAAAAAGCAATTACTTTTGAATTATAGTGAGACATTTTGCCTCTTCATTTTTTCCATTTTATTTTTCCACTTCAACTTTCCACGGAATAAATTTTCCACTGTACTTATATTCTTTCTACTGATTATATGTTCCATTATATTTCTACCTCCAATTTATTCACAAGTTCTGGTTACATTTTTCTGAAATTTCACGTCGAGCTTAGTCAGAGCGTGTAAATCCCGCCCGTTAGTTGGCTTGAAATTTAGTGTCATTGATACAATGCGCATATTGCATTACACAGTGATGGTAGTGAGAACGGAATAGTAAATATGTTGCACAACTTTCTGTATTAATTCTACTGCCATTTTGTATTTCAAAAATTATTTCCTCCGCGGAATTTTGATATCAGAGTTTGACAGTTTGACAGGTGATAATGGAATTTTTCACTTTTTTTTTTTAGATTTTTTTTTTCTCTGAAAGTTGGATTTGAATAATAGCTTTAAAGTTTGTCAAACTCAAATTTCTGAGTATTTCATTATATTTCAAATTTTGTGATGACGTTTCAACTGCCAGTTACCTAACAGCAAATCAGACTTTCATACATTTGAACACGTTATACGCACGGTCTTTCACACATATCTATAGCCCGTCCAAGTACGAATATTACATGTTTTGAATAATTTTTATTCTATTTTATTAGGCAGAATGGAATATTTCTTTTTTACATCCTACTTTGACATCCAAATGTATTTTAAAATAAATTAAGGTACCAAAATAGATATATAACATTTATAAAAGATTGCTCATATTTGCTTGGAGTTACTATTCATAATTCTAAGCAGCTGTGACGTCACTTTGGATACCGCGAATTGTTTTTATCAAAATTATGAATTAAAAGTGTCACATATTTAAATTTTTCTGTATAAAGATGTACAACTTTTAATGGTAGCTAAGCGTATTAAATATAATAATTTGACATTGTTATTACTTTTAACACGTTGCCATTAGCGACGTGTTAAAAATGAATCACTTGTAGCACTAATATATGATGTTTGCTTGTATCTTGATTGTTCTTTATTTTCAACATAGTTTTTAACATATTGAGTAATGTGACCATAACGTTGACGATTTCCACAACTTGGACTTCTCCTTAAAGTACGCCAAAAAACAGTCTCACAATATTTACCGGGAATATTTTTATCTTTGTGCCATTTTAAAAAACGTCGGTAGGCGATCTCGTACTGTTACCTCGACTTAGAATGTAATAGATTATGAACAGCTCTAGTAGCTGCTTCCTGAATTTCAGCCGGAATTAACTCATTTTCTGGACTATCTATTTTATTGAAAATATATGTCAAACTATGTAAATAACAACAAAACATTGGTTACTGCCAGGGAGTACGTGTTTGCTATATAAATGAAAATTCATCTGATATGTCATATTTATATTTTCTATTAATATCGCCTTATTATCACTATGAATAAAAAATAGTGTAGGATATACGTGTTAAGGTAGTTGTCGTGCTATAGTCATAGCATCAGAATATTCCAAATTTTTGTATACTTATTAACAATATTATTATACAATTATCCTTGAAATTTGAAGTCAATTGACCATCTCAAACTTGAGATAAACGCAATTGAAATCAAAAATTTTAACATGGAGAGCAATGGAGAGTATACATTTTAGGCTGTAATTATATCAGTTTTAATTTTTAATGAAAAAACTAACAGTCAGATTCTTTTCAAAAACTAGCTATGAATTGATGAATATGTTCTGCGTATTTGGAAATAAAGAGAAAATTATTGACCATCTCATTGTTTAGATATGAGAACGCAAAGTTGAACATTTTATATATAAAATACGTGCCGACACGTTGAACAGAAATGCTTGGCAACACTGTACGTCACTCTATACATCGCATTGTACTATTCGAACTACAAATTCAAAGGAAAAGAGATGGAAAAAAATTATTAATAATGGTTTCAATAGAACAATATTATTTATGATGGATAAAATATATAATATATTCAGTGACACAAAAAATTATATCAATTTAATATAATATAATTCTGAAAGAATGTATAGATCATTATATCAATTTAATCTTAATATTGAATATTGAATAAACAAAGCACGTAAAAGTAGAAAAAAAAAGTATTATAAACTCAAATATATGAATATTGATAATAACAGATAAGAATAATATGGTATGAACTAACATATAAAATTGCACTCAATCACATTAATTCTGTAGCATAAAAAAAGAAACAATCAGCGTGATAATACGTTTATTTTTGTGGTTTGCCATTTTTTAACTCTGTTAAAATTTGGACAAGTCCTTGCTCTCCTTCCTCATCGTAATCTAAATCTTTTTGTTCAATGAATTTACCTTTATATCGCAATATTTCAGACATTTTTTTATATTGAGATGACAGCTAAGCACAATGTTGCCAAGTTATTTTTCCGGCAAATACCCGTGAATGTTTACTATAATGTACGAGTATGAGATACACTCCCTGACAAAAAATTCAGTGATCCACTAAATTTATTCTAAATTTCCTAGTCTTTACTCATCAGTATTATCATAAAAATCTATATACTGAACTATCTGTGTTATGAAAAAGTTCTGACAAGAATTACAAACATTTATATATTAGTTTGCAAGGCGCTTTTTTGTAGATACGCTAGACTTCAGTTTTTGACAATAATGTACTACGACAACAGTCTTAAAAGTGATTTTATTTTGTTCCAAAGATTGCGCCACTCGGCTGCGCGTCGGGCTGTATGCGAGTTGGGCATTTTACCTGAGATAATCCCTTGCAACCAAAAAGGTAGGCGTAATTAGCTCTTCCAGTTGGGCATTTCTCTACCTGTATTTTCTGCAGATAAGATAGTGAGTTCAAACTGTTCTTATTTGCGTGCCGTCAAATTTTAATTATCAAGGGAGACTCTGAAGTTATGATACAATTATTTATAAAGATTTTGTGTATTATGCAATAAAGAATTAGGATATCCATGAAAACTCTTTATGTATGAAATACATATAAGGCATTTTATCCAAGAAAAAATCAGTCATAAGTAAAATATACATCGCGAAAACATAAAATATATAGATAAAACATAATTGGCTGTAAAACAACATATAGATTGTCAATAGGTACATATTTACATGAGGATAGGAGATTTTATATACATATATATATATATATATATATATATATATATATATATATATATATATATATATATATATATATATATATATATATATATATATAATATATGTATATATATATATACATTAAATTAAAAAAAAAAAATATGTCATAAACATAACATTAACGAAATAATTAAATACTGTCAATCAACTGGCTGCAAAACTCAAACATATACATTGTAAATACATCACAAAGTTAAATATTTTGCAAATATTATAATTATATAGTACCGAGACGGTCAGGTACACAGGTAAATCCGATATCTGTGTTGTAAGGGATTAAAATGCCCAACTGGAATACGCAGATTAAGGGACCCTTTACCGAATGCCCAACTAGACTGCAGCGGCGCGTCGTGTCCCAAACTTCCTTTGTCACAAAATAAAATGACACTTTTAACACTTATACCATAAATAACTATTAAAATTACTAATCTATCATAATAATGGAAAATAAATAGTAGAGGATCCGAATTAAGAACGACTATCACCCATCTGTTACGGTGATGAAATTATTTATTATCAAATTTAGTATACTACAGAATACATCGCAAATGGGTTGGCTGAAAAATTCCTGGCAAGGGTATGATTAATTAAATATTCTGATTTCTTTGTCGTAAGTTTCAATACGCATTAAAATTTCGCTTTTTAAAATTCGACAACCGTCATTCAAACCAGACTTTTCGCAGACAAACTTATATCCTCGTGTTCGCAATTAAATAGCGCTTATTTTCATATAAGATTTACTTATTTGAGAAACAGATGAATGAAAATAGGTAGTATTGATATACCTGTCCATACCTGCCAACCCAGCAGTTACGCCAGGAAAAAAATAGATAACCCAACGTTTACATATTCTATAGGCTCCATACTTTCGATTGGTATTGAATTTATTTGTTAAACTCATGAGTGCAATGTTAAATAATAAGTCATTTTTCAATATTTAATTAGTCATACCCTTGCCAGGAATTTTTTAGCCAACCCATTTGCGATGTATTCTGTAGTATACTAAATTTGATAATAAATAATTTCATCACCGTAACAGATGGGTGATAGTCGTTCTTAATTCGGATCTTAGACTAAAATGGAAGTTTTTTTTTTCTAAAGACACCGTTTACTATAGTTTTTTGAAAAAATGTAATCAATATGGAACAACAATAATGAATAAAAGAATTAGTAGAAAAAAAAAACAGTGGAAAAAAGAATTGGTAGAAAAAAAGATCCAGTTGAAAAAATAGAATAAGGTGTCGTATTCTTCTTTTGAATTTGTTAACGATTGTTCAATAGTTTTAAGAAATTTCGAAACAGACTAAATTTTTAATCCTCTTATTGTAATCACAGACTAACTTTGATGTTTACATCTCCTCTGTGAGCCCCAGCACGCACAATTTTTAAATATTCGTATTGTAGGAATCGACTTTCTGTTCTATTTTTAATAAAATCATAATAATTTCATGGAAATTCATAATACTCCGGGAGGTAACGTTGCATTTTTGGTAGTGCTTTTATGCCGATCGATTGTTATCTTTTTTGATGGATCTGGTATTACTAATGAGTGAGCCAAGAGTCAGCTGGCTCATTCGCGGTGGACGTGCGTGGGAGTACATAATGAAAAACACATAAACAACAATCAGCTGCGTGTGTAATTGTTGTGAAAATATAGTCTGTCCACATTTCGTAGTGCCACCAATGGGATCTCGGATACTATAGGAGATACGACCATATAGTCCAAGAGCTCATGACCCATGTTTCATGAAATGTTTGATTCAGATAGAAATTTTGTACAATGGTATCTTTAGGTAAGATGTCTGGGTACGCCAGGTTCTGCGCATATGAGAAAGGTGTAAAAAATTAATTTATTGCTCAAACCCCGGAAAAAGTGTCTAGCTTTTTGCAAATATTTTAAAATATATCTAATTAAGATGCTATAAAATTTTCAGCGTGTATCAATCACTTCTTTCAATTTTTGAAAATATAAATACCCAAAAATTGTATTTTCAAAAATTGAAAAGAAATGATTAATTCACGCTGAAAATTTTATAGCAACTTAATTAGATATATTTAAAAATATTTGCAAAAAGCTAGACACTTTTCCCGGGGTTTAAGCGATAATAGTAATTTACTTTACTAGTGGGCTAAGTAAGAAATTATCAATGAAAAAATTGTTTGATCCATGATGTCGAAGGCGAGTGGGTCAATATTTTCGAGTGGATAATTCCTCTTAGCCCACGTGTAAAGTATAATATTTTATCCAATTTCATTTCATTGAATGAATTTAAAACATAATTATTAATGAAAATATGTACTTCTTGACTGGAAATTTGATGAAAAGGAAAAACTTCTGGAATGCAGACAATGGAATTTATTTTTATTTTTCTATTTCTACTAGTTTCGACACCACTTGTGTCATCCTCAGGAACTATAAATTATGATACAGGGGATTAATAAATTAAAAATAATTACAATTTGTTTAACTGTAAGCTACTTACATGAAAAATTTTGTTTCTAATAAAATTCAGTGAAAACATTAATTATTAATAAAACATGAAAGGTGCATGTAGATAATATTCCACATGGAATTATGGTGTAAAAAACTTAACATTTGTAAACATGAAAATATTTTGAATGTAGTCAAATTTAAAATAAACTAAATCTTCCGTTTTACGAAAACCGTTATAACATCATTTTTGTACTAGTGGAAACCTGTATACCAGTTTTTTATATAAATAAAGAAGAACTAAGCACCCCAAGAGACCAATTAGAGTGTTGCAATAATATTTGAATTATATTTAATTTGTGTTATTATATTTAAGTAGGTTATTGTAAATTTTACTCAAACTCATTGTGTCAGTTTTTACATTAATATTGTTTTCGCACTCCAGGGAGTAAACAACGAATTTAATCTCTCATTTCAGGGACTCAAGTTTGAGTTTAGTCCCTCGGGATCTAAAATGATCAAGAATCTCAAGGGACTAAAGTAAAATAAACAAATTTTTCCATAACAACTGAATAGTCAAAGTACTTACCTAAATGTCAAATTGAATTTTGTCATTAGAATTCAAACCTTTATTCTTGATTTGTATTAGCATTATTGCAATTCACACAATTTCACAAATGCATCGTGTTGTTCGTAAATTTTCTAGACTTTTGGCAAAATCATTTTACAGTTACCTCTTCTGCAGCCTTATCAATATCAATTTTCTCACTCATCTTTTTGACAGCAAGCTTATTTATTGAACAACTGCTGTAGCCAGACTTGTTACTATTTTTGTATCATGTTTGTTGTTGTCAAAATTGTAAAATTAATTAATCTGCTTTTAGACTATTGTGATTCAATATAATACGGTAGTGCGAAAAATAGCGTAGATAACAAAAGACTTAAGTGCCTTTAATCCCTCAGGTGAGTATTGCCCTCGACTACGTTTCGTGCAATAAACTCCACCCTCAGGATTAAATCAAGCACTTAAGTCCTTCGTTATATAATATACTATTTTATCTGCATTGATGTGTAGCATCTCTAATGTCAATCTCTTATTTAAGTTTTAATAAATAGACTTTTTTTTTTTCTTCTGATGAAGACTTTCGGTTAGAAAGTCGAAACGTCAAAAATAAAATTAAATATACAGAATTAAAACCAAAAAAGTCTATTTATTATGATATAATTCTGAAAATATGTATAGATCATTATTTAAGTTTTGTTCAAAATCCATTATTTTAGTTTCGTTGAAGTTGAACTTGTGATTTAATAAATAATTAATTGAATATTAAATAATCTCAGACTAGCGGTAATCCGTTTTCATACCTACGTACTTGTGACAAGTGCGGCTTGTCGGACTCACCAATGGCCCCCAATATTCATGTCGGACAATATTATTTTTTATTTTATAATCAAAAAATCTTTAGATTAGTGTAAACATCACGGTAATACATTTTTAAGGCTTCATGAAATTGATGTGTTCAATTAGCCCTCGCTGAAAAACGCCCCTAAATCAAGAATTTCGTCAAATGTGAAAACTGTCGGACTCATCACAATGAAGTCACTCACGAAGTTTCAAGTGAGCGGTAAACAACGAAAAATGTATGCCCTGTCTCACGGACTATAACGTTTCTTGTAGTTTTAAACGTCTGAGTGATATCTAATACAATAAGTTATGGATATTCCAGAAGAATTAGTTGTTCCAGAAGATATTAAAGAGCAAGCTAAATAAGCAAAATTAATGATCTATACATTCTTTCAGAATTATATCATAATAAATAGACTTTTTTGATTTTAATTCTGTATATTTTATTTTATTTTTGACGTTTCGACTCTCTAACCGAGCGTCTTCATCAGAAAAAATGATAAGTATAATTTAATTAGGTACTGTTACATAAAAAACAAATGTATGCAAATTTTATTCCGACTGAAAATAGGCCGCGCGAGCTATCGATTTGATCCACGGTGCCGAGGACTTCTGGCAACATGAGAGTCGGCACCTTTGGTTCTTTGAATTTGTCAGGTCCTTGGCCACAATTTTTGTATAGGACTTTTTCGTCTAACAGAAAAAGGTACTTTTTCGATATTTCCAACCACTTTGAAGCCACGGTGCCGGGGGTTGTGGCAGAATGAGACTCGGCACCGTGAGTTTTTCTTGTTTTACTCATAAAAATACATGTTCCAGAGTAATCTCCAAGTGTCTAACATAAAAAGGTAGTTTGTGCGTTAAATTCACATAATGAATAATTAATATTAACTGCTTCTGCCAGAATTAAGAATGGCACCGTTGACTTTTAAGGGTAATGATTTCACGACGAATCGTTTAGAATACATAAGAATCGTCTAACGATTCAAGGTAGTATTTTCGAGCGGGCTCTTGGACTAGCAGAAGTATGAAGAAGAGTTTAAAAAATTTGATAGTTGGAGAAAACTAAAAATATTAAGGATTTGAACGAGGATGTGATGTTGGCATATCTCTATGAACTTAGTAAAATTCATAAAACATCTACATCATGGACCAGCTATTCGATGTTGAAATCTACCTTCAGTATCTTTAATTTTAATTAAAAATTAAACTATTTTACACCTTTCTCATATGCGCAGTACCTGGCGTACCCAGGTAGGTCAGGCAAATACTCATTTACCTATACATCTTACCTAAAGATACCATTGTTCAAAATTTCTATCTGAATCAAACATTTTATGAAACATGGGTCATGGGCTCTCCGACTATTAGTTAAAAGAGACAATCTGAAACATATTTTTGTTTTTTGAAAAGATTCCATAGGTCACTAGATATTGACGAAAAACTGATTTTGGTTAACTTTTCTTTTGTAAATAATTCCTAAGCTTTCACAGATCCGAAAAAAGTTTCAGGTAAAAAAGGTCAACATTATTATCGCCCAGCCAGTGGCTTATATGAATATTTTTTTGTAGGACATATTTTTGAAATGCGATATGAAGCTGTGATTTTTGAATGGAACTTATACCTGAAAATAATATTAAAAAATTACATATTCTCTTCGATTCCATTGATATGAAATTTATTCTCTTTGTGTTGATACAACATGAGAAAATTTAATATCTCTGTATTTTTTGTTGATAAATTACAATTGATCTTTTTGTTAACTGTTCATTGAAAAAGTTTCAGCCGGTGTACTATTACTTTATTGTTTTGTTTCTTTTACCACTTTCGCAGCCCCGTACACCCACATCCACCGCTACTGGAGCAGCTGATGGTCGATTTACTGATTAGTAGTCCGAGATATACTATTGAAATCAAAATCAGCCGGCTTACTATGACTTTGTCATTTGCAACGCTACTTTCCGGACTATAATCTTTAATTGATGATTTTATATTTCAATTGATGAAATTAACAAATGCACTAGATCTTTTATTTTACCTTAGAGTACAGTATATTATTGTATGCTAGATTATACTTAACTTTGACGATTTATTAAATCATAATATAATTATATATTTGTATGGGTGACGTAGCCAAGAGTGATCGAGTGCTTGACTTCTGTCCAGCGACCCGGAGAAATCGGGGTCGGTTCAAGGTAGATTCCAAACAAAGTCGCAATAAATTTTTGCTTTCTTATTATATACCGTCCACTAATATCAATAAGTATCTGTACACTTTATATAAATCTACTGATACTGAATCGTACGGCTTGATTTATGTGTATCATATCCAGAAATAAATAGAAGATGTGATTGATATATTAATTACTTGTATTTTCCTGACGAAGGCAGTACTATGATCCGGTCCGAATCACGCTCACAGCACCAACAGCGCGCTAACAGTCGGTTCGATTTACACAATGAGTGCTCAAATTTGGCTCTGTGTAGCGTTGTGACATCATAGATGACGTCATCATTAACACTCACACTGCTCACAGTCAAAAGGATAGGCACTGTAAGCGCTGTGAGAACACGTGGAGAATAAAAAAGTATATACAAAATATTTTTCTAAAGTTTATCAAAATGAGTATAATTTTTTTCTTTTATATTCTGTAAATATTTTTGTATATATATTATACATAAGGTTTCTCTTTATTTTACTGTTTTTTTGAATTTTCATCAGAAATAAGTGTTTCATTTTGATTCATATAAGAAAATGGTCTAGTTTTCAAAAAACTCAATAACAATTAAAAAACGTTTCACAAAAATAATGATTCATATAGCCAATTTAATTCGGTTATTATATAACATTATATAATCTCAAATTGATTACTTATATACACAATACAAAGAGTTATTTCAGAATTTCAATTGACGTATGCATTATAAATAACTTAATTGTTTTTCATTATCAAATTATCCATGATGCGAAGTCGCTTAGCCTAACCCTCTATTTTGCGATCTAAAATTAATCTTCCTCTTCTATTAAGTCTCAAAGTCTCATGACAGCAAAAATGTAAGTGTGCTTACGAACGGTCCAAATCGTGAAGCTCTTGAGCAGTGTCAGCACGCTAAATTAATTCGGACCAGCTGTGAGCGGTGTGAGCGTTGTAAGCAGCAATTGCATGATTCGGACCGCACCCCTAGATTGTCGAAAAGTTGAATTATATCAATAAAAATTACAGAACTAAGTATATTTTATTGTTTCTGAGAAAAATATTTTATTTTATATTTATCAATAATTTTTGTAATTTTCAGTTCAATACGTTGAACAACTCCCTAGCCCGATGTCCACACTGTCGTAAAATATCGTCGGTGGGTCCAGATTTCGCCCGAGGTCGAGGCATCTTCTTCCTCATTCTTGGGCTAATCTTCCTTATCATTGGCATTGGCGTAACAGTTGGTACGTATGCCTATGTACGAGGGCATGGAGGCATTTATGTTGCATATGTTGGAGCCTTTCTTCTAGCTTTTATTACGCTATTACGTAGTGTTTATTATTGTGTTATGAAAGTTAGCATTATTGAGGGACCGATGTAAATTCAATTTCCGTTAGATAATACGCAGAAATATTTTTGAATACTTTTTGCATTTTCAAATGAGGGTGTGATATACCAAGGCCCTCCTTTAGTAACAGATATAGCTGTATTATTATCTATTGTTTATCAAAACAATGATCTACCGAATAGCTTTTTGTAAAGTAGATCTGCCGTGGTTACAAATATCTTTGGAGTTTTCAATTTGTAATTTTTAATGTAAATATATGTATAATGATTACTATTAAAACATATTTTGTAATTTATTTGTCATTTCATTTTGTTTAACATTTGCTCACAAGCTCGATTCTATATGATTTTTAGTATCGGTACTCATATGTGCTGCAATAAGATTATTAGTGATTGGCAAAACCGTTATTTTATGGAAATAGTAATTTATTGTACTGGTGCATTAATCACGAATGAAAAACCAACCACACTTCACAGGAATACAATACAATGTTTTATCCAACATCTCTGTTGGAACGAATGGAATATTGGTTTATTTTTTGACACTGACAAGAAAATTAAATGCTATTAGTAAAACATAGCAATAACAAAGTAGACATGATATGGTTGTTATGATACTGTCAGTGTTAGTTTGATTTAAATCATAGTACAGGATTCGTTATAGGTGTCGACCTACACCAATCAAATAACCGAATGAAATTTATTTTCAATGCAATAAATTCGCCAACAGAAGTAACGTTGATGAGTTGCCTATCCAAGGTAATGTTTAATTAAAAATTTAATAATTATATATTTTTTTTTGAAATTTTATTAATTGAAAGTACAAAGTCTATAGAATATGCAAACATATGATTGCTGACCTATTTCTGTACCACTTTAGATTCACCGATTTAAACCTGGCAACCATATAACCTTGAGCAGAAAAAGGTAAGCAACTCTATGTTTGCATATTCTTTATAGACCGGGAGTCCGCGACCAAAGTTTGTGTGAAATCTTATTCACCAAAAAACCTTATACATTCGATAGAGTACATCATTCTGATATTAAATACTATATTCTATAATAAGTATTGGAATGGCCTATATTCTAAAAGAGCGAAAAGTGATTACGGTTTACGAGTGTGGAATACGCCATTCCAAACATGTTGTAGACAGTGGCGTAACTAGGATTTGGTGGCCCCCCCGCGAAACAAAATGTAGGCCCCCAATAAACTTTTGAAAATTTAGCGATTAGGTGCAAGAAAACAGTCATAAATGCAATATTTTCCATAATTCCTAAAGGTAGAAAAATAATTACAAAAAAATGATAACTCACATATTTTATATAAAATTGAATCGAATATCAGTTCCTCGGGCTTTTTTATTTGCAAAATCTGTTATAACAATTTTTAAATTCCGATTTTTAGTTGCATGATGTTCTGTTGCCAAAAGAACGAGATTACTTAATCTATTCCGTTATTTTGAGAAAGATTTGAACATAATTTTCCCTTTTTTCTCATTTTGAGTTGATCCTGCGTTGTGATGCAGTCGAACAATTTTATAAGAACTGTAAAAGCTGTAGCGTGCGGAGTAGGGATCATTCCGCATGCTCAGAGGTTCCTAAGTAAGCCGCGTGGCATCGCGAAAAAACTATATTATTACTGTCTTAATTTTAATTCTTTTTGATTTTCTTATTATTTCTCTTCAAAATGGAGTCAATATAAGTGATTCTAACAACATCTGATGAATTGGGATAAGATCAATGAAGCAAATTCTTTCTCAGAAAACGGTATATTTTGGTTATAGAAATTCACGCGGACACTTTTGACTGTGGAAAAAATAACATCCGTCACTCGATCATACCATGCTTATGTGAATTCTGCCACTCGACTTAGTCTCGTGGCTGAATTATTCTCATTCGCATGGAATGATCCCCATTTCGCACTTGCATCGGAATAAACTATTCTGCTGCAGCCACAGGGACAGGAACTCTTAAAAATAGTAATAAAGCAGTGCAAACCTTACATAAATCACTTTCGATAAATGAATATTTGATTAAAATAATATCTGTCATTTCCTGAATAGTTGTATTGGCATTTATGTCATTTTTAAGAAAATATACCGCGTTAATTAATTGCATCGGAAAATTTTCTGATAAATCATCGCTATAATGTTCTTATAATTCTATTGCCGACATTTGAAGTTCTTTTTCTGATAATGTTAGCAATGTTTTTGGTCTTAAAAATTCAAAAAGATTTGCAATTTCTATCATTCCTCTAAATCTATTTTTTTTATAAAACTATTGAACTGTTCTATAAAAAACATTAACTTTTAATTTTTGTTCGGCATAAACAAAATCGTAGTCACATTACTCATCAAATTGACGTTTTCTTTTTGATTTTCTTGTTCCTTTAAACACGGGTATTATTTCCCATTTTTTGCAGATACTTTCAGATTCGGATTTTATTTCACTAAATTTTTACCTAAAATCATTCAAATTAGTTTTTACTGTCTCTAACACAGTCACTGCTTCATCTTTTGCTATATTCTTTTTTTGTAATATTATTGACGCATAATTGATTTCGGATAATAAATTATGTGATAAGGTACATACAAATACTCAAGAAATTAGAGTTAGCATATATGAAGCATCGGCAGCGACAATTGGCAATAGATAGTCGCATATTTTTTTAAATCAGGTATAATTGGCAGTAGTAATAAATTAAATATATTATTATTTGGGTACAACAATCGCAATAACTATGACTCAAATGTAGCTTGGTTGGAAGATATTTAATTCATATCCAAATGGTATATTATAGTTCCGTGGCAAAGTGTGTTGTGCCCCCTTAGTTGCGCGGCCCCCCCGCATTGCGGGGTTTTGCGGACCCTATTTACGCCACTGCATATATTTGATTGATATGTTTGACGTTCATAACAGTATATACGAAATATTCCTAGTTTGTCTACTGAATTTGATCTATTTTTGGACAATATGATTGGAAAAGTAAGTTTCAATAAGTATGTATATCTCTATGGCACATATCCATGTTGGAAATACAAATGTCAAAAATAACTGACACGAATACTTGAGCACGACTCAAGATAGCCTTGTAGTATACTCAAATAAAGCCGGAGTCAAGCAATTTCGATATAGTACTCCGTAGCCAAGTAACGACAGTTGGTAATATTCGCATACTTGAGCAATTCTCAAGTCTGAGATCGAACGAAGTATTGACTATAAGTACGGGCATTAGATCCGTTATAGGTGTCGACCCGCACCGATCAAGTAACCGAATTAAATTTATTTTTTACTAAATAAAATATGTCAACAAAAATAACGTTGATGAGTTGCCTAATGAAATCTGTTGAAGGTTATGTTTCATTAAGAATTCATTCCTTTTTTTTTTCATATCTTTACCGATCTTGTAACCAAAAAAATTAACACTAATTGAAAATATAAAGCCTATTAGACCGGAAGCCCGTGAAAAAATGATTGTATCATCTTATTCACTGCCATATTAATAGAATCAGTAATTTCAATCGAGTAAGAAAGGTACATGATAATCCCGAAGTCGTTCAGAGGAACATACATGTAAAAAATAATATCAAACATGTCATTTTTCGAAGTGTCCTTGTCAAATCTTATTCATCGTAAAACTCGTTTGGAAGTTAATTTTCAATTAATAATTCATGGAAAAACGTTTCTTACACCTGGCAAAAGTGGGACAAAATTGTTCTTACAGAATGCAAACCATGTGATATTTTACAAGTGTAGTGTCAAAATGTATTCACTTAACAAATAATATGAGAGATTATCTAACTGTCAATTTCATCATTCATGCTCCCAATTGCCCTCTCACATTAATTGTTAAGTGAATACATTTTGACTCTACTCTCGTAAAACATCATATGTCTTTCACTCTGTAAGAACAGCTTTGTCCTGCTTGCCAGGTATAAGAAACGTTTTGCCATAATTTATTTATTGAAAACTAACCATCAAATGAGTTTCACGATGAATGAGATTTGACATACCCACTGTTTTTTTGTCTGCTTGTCTGCAGGTGGGGACCTGCTTCAGGTGTAAGAAGTTACTTTTCTATAACACTGTTTTGGAATTTACATATGCCAAAACGTTGTTTAGAATGATTCCGTATGCCATTTAGAATCATTTCGACGAATCAGAAGCTGTTAGTTTGGTTACTACCATGGATATTTCCTAACAATTCAGATATTCATTTCTGGTTTTGCGTTTGACATTTAATAATTTTTCAAGTTTCTCCTGAAATATTGGTGTTTCCAAAACCTTATTAGAGAAAGTATAGTCTACAACATGTCAAAAACAAGAAATCTAAAGCTTCGCCAAAAAATCACAAAGTATCGACCATAGGATAGATGATCAAGTAAGTATCTATGGTGACTTCGCCTCGACTTGGTCAAATTATACTCATAATCCGGGAGCCCGCGGATTTTTTTTGAAAGATAATGACCACTTATGAAATGTAGTGGGAATAATTATTTACAAAAAGTATGAAACATTGGCTCCAGCCCGAAAGTCGAGCTCAAGGGCGTTTTTGCACAATCCTAACTTATATTATTCGCGAGTAAAATTAAGCCGTAGCCATCTGGTGTGGCAACATGAGAACTACTCAAAGACGTATTCTGCTTGAAGCGCCATTTGAGCTAATGTTATTTTAATTGTTTGTTATTTGTGAACAGTGAGCTTTTGTTATATTTTTTCTATTTCACGTTTTCATTTACTATTTGAGTGTATGTGTATTGATAAAAATCAGTGTTTTTGGAGACTGCTTTCTTATTTACATCAGTTTCATTTTAACCTCTTTCGCACTTTCCTATTTACTACTTATTAATTTCCTTACTCTTTCTCCATTTATTAAATTTTTTGAGTTTAACATGATTTCTCCTTCGGGAAAAGTGAATAATGTGAATTTAAATATTTAAAGACTATTTCCCAAGAACATGATTATTTATCTGCAAATAAATACAATTTGAAACGTCCATGCACAAAATTGGAATAATAGCAATGAAATTCAACCCTCAAACTTACAAGTTTGTCAAGAGAAGCCACTCTCTGGAAAAATGCGGTTTAAACATATAAACAAGCATGTCTAAAAATGACAGTACGACTTATATTCGACATTTTGGTTGATAACAGCGCCGCTATCGGTAATTTTACTCGCGAATAAATGCGAATGTGAATGTGTTTGTTTGTTACGCTTTCACTCCCTGGTAAACTACTAAACCGATCATCATGAAATTTTGCACACATATTTAGGAAACTAAAATATGGCATTAAATTTTGAAGTGGAACTTCTTTTGAGACGGTATGAATAGGATTTTATGAAACGAAAAGAGACTACATTGCTTTGCCGTCACGGTGCTCCCTGCATTCTCAAACTGCACGCGTTCCTTTTCTAGTGGTCAGATTTTGCAGTCCCACGAAATTTTTATCAGCGTGTAAGAACCATTTTGCCCCGTTGTGCAGGTGTGAAAAATGGTGTTTTGTTGATGTTTATCCATAAATTACATACTGTCAAAGTTTCATAGCTGGTCATATTTCGCATTTAAACCGGAATTTTTACATTTTTATAACAATATTGTGCAAAAACGCCCCTGCGCGCGACTCCCGGGCTGGAGCCAATGTTCCATACTTTTTGTAAATAACTATTCTGAATACATTGCATAAATGGTCAGATTTCGCATATTTTCGACCGTGGGCTCACGGACTATCAAGAACGAGATTGAGTTTCGACAATAAGTACGGGCATTAGACCATCAGTGTGATAAAAAAAACCTTGTGTTGAATTATTATTTAATGTTCTTTCTTTTTTTTTTTTGTATTAATAATTCATATATATTTATATTGCAGAACAAAAATATTGAGTGAAAATCTAATTATTTGAAAAATATTTTTAAGATTTTTAATGGTAGCTCGAAATATAAAAAATACGATTATTTTATACCTGTGATATAACTTTGAATGCGCAGTAATAATCTAAATCCATACTACTTATGTTCTAGAAACATTTTTTATACATAAGAATGATTGAATATTAATGAGTTCTACTATATTCTATGATAAAATTTCGATATTCGAAGAAATCAATAAAATTTTGATTAAAAAAAAAATTGATTTTTTATTATTTAAATCATTATTTCTTCTAATCCTGTTTTCTGTGTCCCGTTACTTCTCTATTACTCCCTCACTGATTGACTTATACTGGATATTATAAATTTCAAAGAGCCATAGTAGCAAGCTTATTGTGTTGGATAAAAGTGATTATTGAAAAAAATCCACTGAAAGTTTCTGCTTGATCTTATGTTTTTGAAACGATCAATAAAATAAATCAAGTCCTGAGACAATGCCAAAATAAAATAAATAAACAGTGTAGTGTAACAATAAAACAGTGAAGTGAAGGTGTTGAAAACAAAAGTTTGGTGCACCGTATAAGCCAGAAGAAAAATGTTAAATGTATGAACTGAACATAAAAGTCGAATTAAATTCAGAGCTATGTAAAGGTTGCATTTGCGGCAAAGCACATAGGCTTGAATTTAATTTTAAAAACCTGTAGAATCAATCCATACAGATGTATGTGGTCTTTTTTCGTATTCTATTAATAAATTCCGCTATTTTGTTCTGTGTAAAGACGACTACACATGTTTCTGCTATGTCTATTTTATCAGAGAAAAATCAGAAGTATACATTAAATTAAAAGATGTAATAGCTGAATGTGAAGCAACTGGTTATACAATTCGTCAGATTCTAACAGTGGTATGCACAGTCGATCGCCGGCGACTCGCCAGTACAATGTCAGGCGTTTCTCTACGTATCGCTTTACGGAGTATTCACTGGCGGATCGCTGGCGGATCACCGGCAAACGACTGTACATACCACTGTAAATGTAGCCTAGTTGTCAGAGACAAATTCAGACCAAAATCTCTCATAAAATGTGATGTCGCTGAAACTAGGTTTCTAGGTACTTTTTTGGGTGTAGAGAACAATAAAAAAAACAACATGAATATTATTTAAGAATGAGTACCCAGGATTTTTTCGAGATGCTGATTAATAATTTGAAATAAGATTTTTAAAATTGAAAATGGCGGATACAATATTTTGGCAATTTAGAACGTACCAAAAATTTTTAATCTCTATTTTAAAACAGGGTGTGAAAAAATCATGATTAAAATAAAATAAGAAATCACGATTTTTATTAAAAAAAAATCATTATTTTCTTTAATTTTGACTTTTAAAGTACTAATTAGATAGTATTTTCAATACTCTTAGTAATTATTTGAACCATTTCGTTGCATATCTGCTCCTAATACTAATTTAATTTTAAATTGACATGAAAAAATAGAAATACAACATGCATAAAAGACGAACGAAACAATTCTGTAGGCAAAAGAAAAGGAAAATGATTGAAGAAAAAATGCTAATATTAGAAGAATATTTTAAAAACAAGGAGTTGAGAAACTTTTATCAGGAGGCCAAAAAATAGATAACAGGGTACCAACCGCCCCTAATGTAGTGTAAAAGCAAAGAGGAAGAACTGGTGACAGCAAAGGACAAACTACATGTATGGGAAGAATATTTCAAGGAAGTGCTGAATAAGGAAAATCTGGTTACGGAAACTACAAATGGAACCGAAACAACTCAACAAGAAGGGAATAGTATAGAACAAAACCCACCAGACATCAATGCAATTCGAGGAATGTTGAACTAGTTGAAGATAAAATATTTGAACGTTTTGAGAAGAAATTTGAAGAACAAATGATGTTCTACGAGTTAATAATTGAAGATATGGGTCAGCAGAACATGGTTCCCAAGGAGAAAGTGAATCATCTCGAACAATATGGTAGGAGAAATAACATCTGTATTTTTGGCTTTCCTAGAGTATCAGATAGGGTTGAATATACTGAAAATATGGTATGTGATCTACTCAATAATAAACTGTCTCTTAGGGTGGCTGCACAATAGCCCGAGAACGGGAACGGCTACGGGAACTAGAACGGGAATAAACTTGAACAGTGTATTTTGTATGTACACATGCACAATAAGATTCCTGGAACGGAAAGACCAAGGTCGGCCGGGAATGAAAACGGTAAAGATGGTCAAGATTTAAGTTTCCCGTTCTCGGGGTGTTAAACAACCAATGAGAAACAAGCGTGACGTCACTGTCCATTATTCTTGAAAATATGATTGTTGAGAGTTTGGTTTATTTGCTCTTGTTCTTGTACTCTGACTGCACTGATTTTTCTTGTTCCACTAGGTAATTTCATGTGAATGGGCTGAATTGTTTCCCAAATAACTTCGCAAGTCTCATATATTACTTTGGAAACTGTTGGATTTCCAACTCTAAACAATTAACTTAAATTTTGAAAAGAACCACCATGTGCCAGATATTTCAAAGTCATAGCCAAGATAGATATTCTCTTCTACTTCTCTTCAATAATTTTGGTCTTAATAAGCTGAGAAGTTTATTAAAACATCGCACGTTCATTCTGGTGTATTTAAAGAACATTTCATGGTCAGCTTCCTTCATATGCCTAAATATGTTTACGAATGCTCCTCTTGTATTTCTTTCAGGATTAATTGGTCTAATCCACCACCTAGAGAACAAATTTTGATTCAATAAAGAGTTTCATGGAATGTGCATCATCGTACCTCCTATTTTGATTTTCTAATTGTAGATAATTATAAAAAAGTATTAAAAATGCCATGAAAACCTGTAACTCTTCGTCTTCCATGTTTAAGAATATTTAAATAACTATATAAAAAGTCAGGTTATCTGTCAAAACAGTGTTCTCGGTCTTTCGCGTGCTGCAATTGTGCATCTGGTCGGCGTTTACGTTCCCGTTGTCGTTCTCGATAGCTTTCCGTTACCGTTCTAGTTCTAGTTCTAGGGCGTTGTGCAGCCGCCCTTAGTGTTAAACCTGATCACATGGATCGTTGTCATCGTGTCGGCAAATTTGTTAAAACCTCCACTAAACCGTGTCCCCTCATAGTGAAATTTATTTCATATAAGATTCGTGACAGTGTTATTAAAAACCGTAAACATCTTAACAGTACACTTATCTCTATCAAGGAAGACCTCACTGAAACTCGTTTGGAACTATTCCAAAAAGGTCGGTTTAAGAAATGCGTGGACACAGGACGGAAATATATTTGCTAAATCCGATACTTTTAATAAAATAATAAAAGTGTCACATATTAGTGACCTTAAATGATATAAGCTTCTAGGTAATTTTGTCATATTATTTCTAATCTGGTTATTATATAAAGCATATATTCATTTTTTATAATTTTATTTCATTCAACTTCACTCTCAGAGAATTTTGGCTTCGATCACCTTCATTTATGATTAGTTATTTTGATACTTGTCGTTTAAGTTTGTTGACCTAGCTTATTTAAAGTCACTTGAATTTACTTGAAGAAAATTACATTTGTTCATTTTGCTCTGTTACAAATTTTGTATTTATGAATTTGTATTGTCACAAATATGAAATATTTGTAGTAATTAGTTCACATAATTATTTATTTGAATTCGTTGTAACTGTAATCCTAGTTAGTATTGACAGTGTCGATGTTCAATTGTCGGACATGATTGACAGGCTATGGTCACTAGATGTTCGGTGGTTGCCAGGCAACAGCTGTTAGACAATTGAATGTTGACCCATTGTCGGATTGGGTATATAAGAGCGTGAGCTAGGAGAGGAAGTCAGTCAGTGATTCAGTGTGAGTAACAGTGAATGATATTGTGAGCATACGAGTATATAAAATAATTACTGGCACTGCAACCTGTGAAAATGAGTTATTCATAATAAAATTTGTGTTAGAAGTGGGATTCTGAGAAATTGTGTGAGAATAATTTTGGGTCCGGACGATGAACAGTGGATTAGGTTGCAGTGTTGTGAAGTGTTTCAAATTAAGTTGGGACTGTTGTAAATGCCCAAGACGAGAAGCATGGCCACAAGCGAGATGCAGGACCAGCTGAAGATGATGATGGAATTCATGAAGACGTCGGTGGCATCCATGGAGAAGAAAATGGCCATATCTACGGACGGTATGAAGGCCATGAAGAAGAAAATGTCTGACTCTACAGAAGATATTTCTACCGAGCTGAAAGTGACGATGGCAATAAAAGAGACCGTAGCGGAGTAGATACAATCGATGGAGAAGAAAATGACTGAGACCATGACAAGTAGGATCCAGGGAATTGAAGTGAAATTGATGAAGAACTCACTGACGTAAAGCGTCAAGTTATGCAATTAGAAGATCAATATAAGCAAGTTGAACATCAAGTCTTGCAAGTTGAACGTGAGATGGAAGCAAAATTAGATTCTTTGACACCGAGAAAATGCAAGGTCTTTGTCTCGGTTGAGATGGCGCAGCCCTACGGATAGAAAATGTTCGAGCAACAACACGAAGAGAAATTACATCCAATTTCATCCTGAAATCAACGCCGTATGATGGCAAGACTTCCTGGGATGAATATTTCGCTCAATTTGAGCTCATTTCAGAAAATAATGGTTGGAGTGTGAAACAAAAAGCTATTGTACTGGCTGGAATGCTTCGGGATACAGCATTAGCGGTACTCTCAGGACTGTCCGAACAGACAGGAACACCTGGATTATGGAAAACTGACGTCTGAATCGAGGCTGCGCTTCGGGGAGGAGCACATGAAAGAGTTACTTTATTAACAACTACGAAACCGCACACAACTGCATAAGGAGGACTCGACTACGTTTGCGTATGATGTGCAAAGCTTGGCTCAGAAAGCTTTTGCAAATTGTCTTGGCTCAACACAGGAATACGTAGCAGTGAGACAATTTATGGATGGCATCAGCGACGACGAGATTGGGAGAATTGTCTGGTTAGCAAATCCGAAGACGGTGAGAGAAACGCTAACAAAGGCCTTGGAAATTGAGGCGACCACGAAGGCGTCAAGATCGGCGAAAAGAGAGAGGTGGCTTGAGCCCGATAAGGAGGAGTCCGAGGTGAAAAAGACTACGACTTATACAAAGAGTTGCCAACGAGAGCGATTTTCTTCTCGATTTATACCGACCTCACCTAGACAGAGAAGGGGAATGAGATGTTGGCAATGTGCCAAGCGCACCGTCGATTGTGGCACGAACACCCCGTCGGAAAACTAAATTTAGCCAGTTTTGGGGAGCAGAGGTTGGCTGTATCTCCCATCAAGAGCCCGAAGGTCATAGATCTCCAGGTACTTAAAATAGAATGTAGTCCAGCTGTAGAAGGTTTCGTGGGAAATGTACCAGGCAAAATACTGCTGAATACCGGGGCGACTGTCACCATTGTACATCCAGAGGTTTTTGCAAAGATAAGACAAATTCTAAGAGAACGTGCCCAGAACCAGCGGATTTTACTCAAAACAGCAAATGAGGAAAGAATACCAGTAATCAGTGTGCAGGAGCTTGAATTCACAATTGGCAATTTAAAGAAGAAACATCAAGCTCTCATTGCCGCAATCGTGAATGATTGCATTTTGGGCGTCGAGCTCTTGCGAGATCTTAGTTGCGTCTTGGATTTGAATGGCGATGTCCTACAAATTGGTAATGAAGAAGAAGTATCTTATCAGTGTCGACATATGGAAATAGAAGTGACAGATGTTGTTGCTCCAAAGAATATCCTGGTACCTTCACGCTCAGAAAAGGTGGTACCAATTGAGTTAGACAACGTTCCAGAGAACACAACGTATACCTTTGAACCTGACAGGACTCTGAGCTGGAATAAATCTGTTATACTAGTCAGAAATCTAGTAAAATCTTCACGACTGGTAGTTAGAATTCTAAACGTTTCGGATTGTCCAGTTCGTATTAAAAAAGAAACACCGTTAGGTAGATTAGAGGCCGCAACATTGATTCGTAAGATTGAAGGAACAGTCATCAAGAAGACCTTATTTTCAAGAGAACTGTGTCACACAATTCAAGTTTTATTCAACAAAAGCCGCACTCACTTAACAGAAGAACAGAAGAAGAAGCGATTTACTGCTGGAATTTCAATATCTTTGCTAAGGATTCAAGGGATTTTGGGCACACACATCTAGTTCAGCATAAAATCGATGTTGGAGAGGCACAGCCGATAAAACAGCCCTCAAGGCGAATATCTATATCCTGGATTGACGAAGTTCAAGAACTGGTAACCGACATGCAGAAGAGAGGAGTCATTGAACCTCTCCAATTGTTTTGGTAAAGAAGAAAGATGATTCTACTCGGTTTTGTGTGGATTACCGGAAGTTGAATGGAGTAACAAAGAAAGTCTCATACCTCCTGCCAAGGATCGATGATACCTTCGATGCTGAGGAAATTTAGAATGGTTTTCTACCTTAGACTTGCAGAGTGGATACTGGCAAGTTGAAATGAACGAGAAGGATAATGAAAAGACAGCATTCACGTACTGTGCATGTCTCTGTGGCAATTTACAGTCATGCCTTTTGGACTCTGCAATGCTCCAACTACGTTTAAGCGATTAATGGAGAGAGTGCTACAGAGGTTGTCATGGAAAACTACATTTGTCTACCTTGATGATATGATAGTTCATGGTAGAGACTTTGAAGAAGAAATGATCCGACTGAGACAAGTGTTCCACCG